>OZ030021.1:2707500-3132500 GCA_964023405.1 Apodemus agrarius
TTTAGAAAAGACAGAACTCTGCCACAAGAATCTTGGTAGACACTGTATGATTTCCACAATTAAACTGAATTCAGTGGACATTGTGTGATAATCTTTACAGGTAAAAGCCTTGTCTATGATAAGGTTGTCTGCTGAGGAACTCGATTGTGGAACTATTGGCTGGAGATGCTGAGCTGGATTTCTCATAGCAAGCCTTGCCTGTGTGACTTTTCTCTAACCTGTTTCTTCATTTACAAAATGTTCCTGGTAGCCAGAGCTGTGAGCACCCAGGGGTTAAAGCTAACGAGAGTTCATTCTTTGAACGACAGCACTGGCCATGATTTATCTTCTAGAGATCCATTGCTTTGCCTTTTGATCAGTTATACAATTATTACCTAAATACATTAAAGAATTAACCTCCCAGCAATATATATAGTTGTATGGCTAGGTGGCTTTGACACCCTAACATGGAAAGCATCAGTTAAGTAAAGTTTCAAAGTGAGCTTAAAAGAGTCTCACAAGAAGGAAGCAAGATGTTAGACAAAGACTACACATGAACAAAGGACCTAGGGGTATGATGAAGTGTTCCCAAGAACTCTTGAACTACTAGTTTATCATTAACTGCAAAGGGACGTGATACTTTGTATGTGTTCTCTGAAGTTCATACCTGATTGATTTTGTATTTCCTTGTGCCAGATGCTTATGTTAGTCATTCTTTGTAATCACTTCACTGGACACATTTTTTCTTCAATAATGTAATACCAACTTATATGTGTATAAAAGTTCCTGCCTCAGAACAGTAAAGTGCATTCAGACTCAACCTACATCTGGTGTGTCTGTCTGTCATTCACCGGACCAGTGCCTTCCTGCATACCAAAGATCTTGGTTCCCCCACGGGTGTGTGTCCCGACTGAGTCGGTCCGTGGCAGAACTCTATATAACATCTGGACCATTTGATAGCATTTCATTAGGAGAAGGATCCAGTGGGAATTCCCTTGGTATCTACTTATTATATACAATCAATTAAGAAAATCTAAGATTTTCAACATGGGCTAAAGTTCATGGAATAAAATTCAGGAATTAATATTACAAGTAGACCTAAAATGAGCTGAAAATGGCAAGAATCTTACATCAGCTCAAACATCCCTGCTATAAACCATGAAAAAACCACGTGAGCACAACATTTATCGTTTTTGCACCATGCTTTCTTATCTGAATATGAAAAGTGAAAATGAAAACCCCTTTAAGAACGAACTGTAGCCCTGGCCAGAGCTGCTCCACTCTGAGACCTACAGACTGACTCTGCGCAGGAGAGCAGGCCACCTGACAGATGCCATCTCAGAGCATCCCAGGCTTGCTTGGACCAGACTATCCCTCTAGTAACTGTGTTAGAATGAATACAGACATAGAGTAGAACACAGAAATAGGGACTGTTAGAGGGACACCTGGTTATAAAGCCTGGCATCCCTGGACAGAAAATGAATGATGCAAGGGAGAAGAACTTCAGTCATTCCCCCTTGAAACTCTCCCAGTGTAAAACTTGGAAGGAATCCCAAAGATTGGCTAATCCTGAACCACCACGACAAGCAACCTCAGGAAACGCACTTCCTTAGGCTTCTGAATCCTCCAGCAGGAGAAGCACAGGTCTGTGTTACAGATAAGGTGAAAATGAACAGCATGATTGCCAGAAGTCTCCAACGGGCCATGAACTCAAGGCCTCCAAGGCCTCCAGTGAGGTGTGAACTCAAGACCTGAAAGGTCTCCAGTGAGGTGTGAACTCAAGACCTCCAAGGTCTCCAGTGAGGTGTGAACTCAAGACCTGAAAGGTCTCTAGGGAGGTGTAGACTCAAGACCTCCAAAGTCTCCAGTGAGGTGTGAACTCAAGACCTCCAAGGTCTCCAGTGAGGTGTAAACTCAAGACCTCCAAGGTCTCTAGTGAGGTGTGAACTCAAGACCTGAAAGGTCTCTAGGGAGGTGTGGACTCAAGACCTCCAAGGTCTCCAGTGAGGTGTGAACTCAAGACCTGGAAGGTCTCTAGCGAGGTGTGAACTCAAGACCTGAAGGTCTCCAGTGAGGTGTGAACTCTCAAGACCGAGATTCTCTTACTTTGGTCCGACATTCAGTGGATGCTCCAAATCCAAAGAGAAATCTCACAACATCATTGTGGCCTTGCTGGGCAGCAAAGAACAGGGCAGTTGTACCTGACTGAGAGAGAGAAAGGGGGTTGCTTTAAGGAGACATTTAGCAAAATCAATTTTCTTTTTTTAAAATTGAATATATTCTTCATTTACATTTCAAATATTATACCCTTTCCTAGTTTCCCCAGTCCCAGAAAACCCCCAACCCATCCTCCCCTGCTGCCTTCAAGAAGATGCCTCTCCACTCAACCCACTCCCACCCCCCCTCGATTTCCCCACACTGGGGCATCTATCCAGCCTTCATAGGGCCAAGGACCTCTCCTCCCACTGATGCTTGACAAGGCCTTCCCCTGCCACACTTTTGGCTGGAACCATGTGTACCCCTTGGTTGATGGCTTAGTCCCTGAGAGCCCTGGGACGTCTGGTCGGCTGACGCAAAATTAATTTCCAAATAAAATAGATACTTCCTAGCTCCAAGAGGGCCACATTTGATTTGATATAATTTTCTTTTTAAAATTTTTCTTTTTGTATGTGTGGTGTTTTCTCTGCACATATGTCAGTGCGCCACATGTGTACATTGCTCTTGGAAGCCAGAATAGCCTCCAACAGGATCCTCTTGGAGTTACAGATCATCATGAGCTGCCATGTGGGCGCTGGGAACTGAACCTGGGTCCTCTGGGAGAGCAACCAGTGCCCTTTCCACTGAGCTACATCTCCAGCCCCCATTGCTATCTCTAGATAAGAGAAATAACATGAAAGGAGTTTTTGTTCTTGTATTAGAGTGGGTGATTTTCCCCCAAAAGGATCAGACTACACCCCAATTCCAGGACATGCTATTTCTTTATATGATCAAGACAAGGTTAACAATCTGGAGAAGAGGAACTCATTCTGGCTTACCTGGACAAAGGTAAGTGTCCTTTTTTTTTTTTTTTTTTGGTTTTTTGAGACAGGGTTTATCTGTGTAGTCCTGGCTGCCCTGGAACTCACTCTGGAGACCAGGCTGGCCTCGAACTCAGAAATCCGCCTGCCTCTGCCTCCCAAGTGCTGGGATTATAGGCGTGCGTCACCACGCCCGGCTGGTAAGTGTCCTTTTAAGTGAAACAACAACAAAAACCTAAACTCTTTGTTCAGCTCTGTGAATTGTGCTGGGTGGTGCAGGCCTATAATCCCAGCAGTCAAGAGGCTAAGGCAGCAGGAGTGAAGGCTGGAGTCCAGCCTTGGCTATAATGGTGTATGCACCCTATCTCAAAAATTCAAACCAAGCAAAAACAAAACAAAACAAAACAAAACAAAACAAAACAAAACAAAACAGAACAAAACAAAACAAAACCCACAGTGGAGATGTCCTTCTGTGGATAAATGGAGGAGTAACGAGGCATTGTCTACAATGGCAGATTATTTAGCTTATTTAGCTTTAAAAGGAAGGAAAGTAAGACAGATACCATAGAGGTATAACATATAAATGGATGGAATATAAAGATTTACTACATGAAAGAAGCCTGGGGCTGGAGAGATGGCTCATCGGTTAAGAGCACTGACTGCTCTTCCAGAGGTCCTGAATTCAACTCCCAGCAACCACATGGTGGCTCACAACCATCTGTAAAGGAATCCAATGGCCTCTTCTGGTGTGTCTGAAGACAGTGACATTGTACTCATATACATAAAATAAATAAATATTTTTTTTAAAAAAAGAAGTCTATTCCATAAAGACGAACACTGTTAGATTCTACAATGGTGTCTGAAGAACTCAAACTCATGGTAACAGACAGTAGGGAGATGGTTGCTAGCAACGGGGAGGGAGGAAGAGGGAGTTATTGTATAGTGGGCAGGGAAGAGTTACAGAGCAAGATGGCTGCCACAGTGGTCACACAGTGCTGTCATTGGATGCATGTCACCCTAACTACATATTTTAAAGTGGTTAACATGAAAATGGTCAAGACAGTAAGCTTCATGTATATTTACTACAGTAAAATAATTAAAAGAAGACTGAGGAAGAGGAAAATTTGACAGCAGAGGCAAAGAGACCACAGACATAGTGACGGAGAGCTGTAGCCACAGCCATGGAATGGGGTAGCACCTGCTCTCGGGGTAGCACCAGCTCTTGAGGCAGCAGAAAATGACAGGCACCCGGTGGGCTCAGCAGGCATATCCACCTGCGTCTCTACTGTGTCTGCTATCCAGAACCATTGGCTTCCAGCTGGTCTCTCTAGCAAGCTCTCTGTATCTAGGAAAACAAGGTTGTTCTAAGGAACCGTTCTGATGCTGTAAGTGGATAACAGTGGGACACAACATGGTGCTTCAAAGGTCCCTGACGCAGGCAATACTTCGGTTCAGTATTGGCATTGCCCAAGGCTAGCATGGGCTTGGAAAACTAGAGAGACTGCTGGAAACTTCCGTAACACCATCAAGTGAGACACAGTTTATGTCTGGACTGAATGTGAAATCCTCAAGGGCTGTTGTTCTCAGGTCACAAAGGCTTCCATCTGCGGGCTTAGCTGCCCCACAAAATGAATGAATGAATGTAAAGCCACACACTGGCTAGAGCCCCACTGCTTCTCTTCCTCTGCTTTTTTTTTTTTTTTGTTGTTGTTGTTGTTTTGTTGTTGTTTTGTTTTTTTGTTTTTCGAGACAGGATTTCTCTGTGTAGTCCTGGTTGTCCTGGAACTCACTCTGTAGACCAGGCTGGCCTCGAACTCAGAAATCCACCTGCCTCTGCCTCCCAAGTGCTGGGATTACAAGTGTGCGCCAGCACGCCCGGTCTGCTTTTCTCCGGAAGGTTTTTGTACACTGTGTGCCTACCCTTTGGGATCAGAGTTTTGAATAAGCAGATCTGGACTGCATTGTTTTATTAGAGAAAATCTGCTTTTCATTTTAAAGTTACAAATGAACAAGGACTGTAGAGAAAGGAAAAGGTGAGGGTAATTAAAAATCTTCTTCTAAATGGGTTTAAATATCTTTATTCCAGAGGGGAATTTTATTTCATCTGCTGATGCAAAAAAACAAAAAACAAAAAAAGAAAAACAAAAAACAAACAAAAACAAAAAACAAAACAAAAACAAAACAAAACAAAACAAAACGGTCTGAAACAATGACCTGGTGTTATAGAGACCACCCTAAAGACTCTGTGTGAAGACCGATTGATTTCACGGCAGTCTTCACACGGCTGCTCTCAGTAGTCCCACTAAAGCTGAGTGCTGCAGCCTGTGGTTTGTTCTTTCAAGATCTACAGACAGGACCTCTGAGGCTTAGAGGCAGATTACTGGAGATAAGGCTGATTGTTGGATTGGGCCAGATGAAGCAAGATCGAGAGTACACTATGGCTAGGAGCTGTCCTAGGATGCCTGTCTCATACCTGGGTCTGTGTTAACCCAGGTTAGAGTGTACACGTCTCCACAAAGCTTTGTTTGACCAGGTTCTGTCAGTTTGGAAACATATAGTCTCCTCAGACCTGACTTCCTAAGTGTGTTAAGTGCCCTGGCCATTACTGCTCCAAGTACCCAGACTGGACTCTGGCGTGACCACGCCTCCAGGGTCGCACTTGTGATGAGTGATCACAGGCTCACATTGTACTTCAAAGTCTCCACTCGTGACTCTTTCGGAGAACTTATTGTTTTGCTGTTTTGTTTTGTTTGTTTGTTTTTGTTAGGATACAAATAGGTTTAATGTCTATGACTTGAACTTTTTTTTGATTAGATAAATTCTTTATTTACAATTCAAATGTTGTCCCCTTTCCTGGCTCCCCTCCACCCGAAAATCCCCTAACCCATCTCCGTTCCCCCTGCTCACCAGTCCACCACTCCCGCTTCCCTGTCCTGGCATTCTCCTATAATGAGGCATTTAGCCTTCTCAGGTCCAAGGGCCTCTCTTCCCTTTGATGTCCAACAAGGCCACCGTAAATGTGGTTCCATTTACAGTTTGTTCATTTAAGCTTCATGACGAATAGGTTGCAGAGAAAAAAAAATACAGGAACATCTGGGAAATTCCTATAAATTCCATGGCATCTCATCGCACATGGGGAAGTACTCATTCATGCCTGAGACAAAAATGTATGACTGTTTGGCATGGACCAGATATGGTTTGAATGTGTCTTCCAAAGAGTCAGTGCTAGATGCTGAATGTCTATTGTGAGGATACTGAGGCTTGGGTACTTTAAGACACAGGCCACAGAGCAAGGCCATTGGCTGTAGCTATGAAGGTATTAATGCTGGTCTCTTAGCGTGTTAGTTCTCACAATCGCCGGTCGTTAAAAAGTAAGAGTGTGCTGTGCCTTGTCTCTTCTGCACATGGCTATTTCTCTCTCCCTTCTTCATCATGTTGTGAGGCAGCTAAGGAAGACCTCAGAAGCCAAACAGATGCATCTTCTCAATCTTAGATGTTCAGTCCCCAAAACTGTAAATTAAATAAGCCTCTACTTAAAAAAAAAAATAATACCCAGCATCAGTTATTCTGTTATAGTAGCACAAACGGTTGAATACAGCTGACAATGGTACATTCCCAGAGTTTATGTTAGGCTATAAACAAACAAACCAAAACAAACAAACTCTGCAGTGGGCTCTGGTGTAAGAGCAAAGCAACTGCAACCTTTGCCCTCTTAAGCAGTTCATTACCATATAGATCAAAGGATATTTCTACTCACGTGCACGGCCCGACTTACCTCTCTCTGGAGGTTTATGTCTGCTCCCTGCAGAACCAGCTCCCTCACGCAGTCTATGTGGCCAGCATAGGAGGCAACCATGAGAAGCGTGGTGCCATGCTGCATGGAGGAGAGAGATGAACAGTGATGCCCTCACGGAGGAAGGGGAGCCCAAGAGAAGGTTACCTTCACCCGGAAGATGCCCAGGCGACACACGGCTCACTAGTAACTAAGATGGCGATTGGATAGGAGCAAGCAAACCAACAGACTGCCAAGGTTGGAATTTGGAGGTTACAAATTCACTTCCATGCATCAGCTTCAGAAACAGCCCACGTAAGACATCACTACTGCATCTTAGCCAGCAAAAGTACAATATTCCCATTTTATGACTCACACCGAATGATCCCTGATCCAGACTTCCGCTACTAATTCAAAAGACAGTTGAATGTTGGCAGTTGGCTTTCTGGTTGGGAAAGTTGCTTTGTCTTGGACTTTTACAATGTAAGTTGATCATTTCCACGAGGACCTTTCCCTCTTTCCCGTCAGAATCCCACTTCCCTTCACACGCATGTCCTCTGCCGGCTCCTGTCCTCTGCCAGGCCCTGTCGCCCACGGACCCTGAGCAGTGTTACCTGCTACTGGGCTGACTGGCTGTGTTGGCTTGATTCTGGGCAGGTCTGTGTAGGTGATCACTGATGCAGTGAGCGTGGAAGTGCAGTGGCCATGTCATGTTTGCACACATTTGAATTTAAAAGCATTTTAAAGCCTTGTTAAGATGCGATGGACTTAGCCGGGTGGTGGTGGCGCACGCCTTTAATCCCAGCACTTGGGAGGCAGAGGCAGGCGGATTTCTGAGTTCAAGGCCAGCCTGGTCTACAGAGTGAGTTCCAGGACAGCTGGAGCTACACAGAGAAACCCTGTCTCGAAAAAACAAACAAACAAACAAACAAACAAACAAACAAACAAGACGTTATGGACTTGCCTTCCAAGTGGGACTAGTGTACACATGAAACAACATGGGGAGCTCCTGCCCTCAGGAGTAAGTAAGAGCAGACACCAAATCTGCACCTTGGTCTTGATTTCCCAATCTACATGATTATGATGAATAAATTCCTTTTGTTTATAAACTATACAGTCCAAAGTATTTTATTATAGCACCTCAAGTGGACTCTCAGGTTAGAGCCAATTTGTGTAAGGATGCTATAAATACACCCTTTAACAAGAGATGTAAGAGAAAATATCCCACAGGTCACACAGCTTAAAAAAAGCCAATAGTGAGCTGAAGAAACTATCATGTGTGCAATCTGGATATTTAAAAGAGAAAATGATGGCTCAGCGCTTAAAGAAAGCATATTGCTATTACAGAAGACCCATGTTTCTATGGCTTCAGGGGACTTGACACCACCATTTTCTTAGCCTCCACGGACACTACATTCATGTGGCATAAATAAATGCATACAGATATATATATACATATATATATATACACACATATATATACATATATGCATATATACTTATATAATTTTAAGAATTTTTTTAAAAAAGGGAAAGGAGCTGGGTATTGGTGGCACACGCCTATAATCCTAGCATTTGGGAGGCAGAGGCAGGTGGATATCTGTGAGTTCAAGGCCAGCCAGGACTACAGGAGGAGTTCCAGAACAACAATGGCTATACAGAAAAACTAAACAAAACAAAACATGAAAACAGCCTTAAAAATAAAATTAATCTTTTTTTTTTTTTGTTTTTTCGAGACAGGGTTTCTCTGTGTAGCTCGGGCTGTCCTGGAACTCACTCTGTAGACCAGGCTGGCCTCGAACTCAGAAATCCGCCTGCCTCTGCCTCCCAAGTGCTGGGATTCAAAATTAATCTTTAAAAGAGGAAAAAAAACCCTTTAGGCTGATCTGTTTTAAAGAAAAGATGAATAAAAATAAAAAATAAATATATGCCTTTATAGATAGATTATGTTTAATTCTATTCCATGATCAATTGAAAGAAAGATTGGTTCAATAGAGGAGCAAAAAAAGTACCATAGTACGACATGCAATAATATTCCCCTTATTCTTTTTTTTGTTTGTTTTTTGAGACAGGGTTTCTCTGTATAGCCCCGGCTGTCCTGGAACTCACTCTGTAGACCAGGCTGGCCTCGAACTCAGAAATCTGCCTGCCTCTGCCTCCCAAGTGCTGGGATTACAGGCGTGTGCCACCACACCCAGCTTCCCCTTATTCTTAAAACCTATAAGCTTGCCTGACTTTTGACTCCTGAAATGTTAAGAGTATTTTATTTTATTGACTGAAGTTAACAAGTGTATTTCAAGGTAGACTGGTTTTGAACAAAGTATGTATAAATGCAAATAAAAGAAGCAAAGCTCAAAACAAAAGACAACAAAATAAATACATTAATAAATTTAAAAAAGGTCGCAAGAATCTTATTAAATAGGTTAAAATCTTGGTTAAATAGGTTAGAGAGATAAGCGAATCAAAGCAAAAAATAAAAAATAAAAAGGCAGAGATGGCCTTAATTTAGGATTCCCCCAGGCATGGGAGGAGAGCCTGTAAGTCCAGTGAAGCGAGAGTTGGGGGCCAGACAGTGCACCTAACAAGCTCCAGGCAGCTTGGGCTGTGCACTGAGACTCGGTCTCTGAAAACCTCGGAATCCCAGACAATGTTAGCAAATGCAGGCTTTGAGCGCACGGCACGCGGTCTCGAGATGACAATGTTAGCAAACGAAGGCTTTGAGCGCACGGCACGCGGTCTCGAGATGACAATGTTAGCAAATGAAGGCTTTGAGCGCACGGCACGCGGTCTCGAGATGACAATGTTAGCAAATGCAGGCTTTGAGCGCACGGCACGCGGTCTCGAGATGACAATGTTAGCAAATGCAGGCTTTGAGCGCACGGCATGCGGTCTCGAGATGACAATGTTAGCAGATGAAGGCTTTGAGCGCACGGCATGCGGTCTCGAGATGACAATGTTAGCAGATGAAGGCTTTGAGCGCACGGCACGCGGTCTCGAGATGCAGTATCTGCTCGCTATCATCTGTCGGAAAGTCTGAAAATGGCTGTTCAGGTTGAGGACAGTTTTCAGAGAGCTACGTGGGGGCAGTCTTTGCATTTTAAAATCCCACGCAGATTTCCTAGGCAAGCCTGTGCCAGGCTGGTGACAGCCCAGAGATCAGTCATCACCATAACAACCCTAGAATGCAGACTCCATGCCCAGGCGCCACACGGAAGAGGCAGACACCTAGCCAGGACTCTCCAAGAGGAACAGAGACCTGCAGTGTCTCCACAGATGTCCTTGCCCCCCAAAACGCTAATTGGCTTTTCAAAGGTTTATTTTTCTGAGCATTGGTGTTTTAACTGCATGGATGTCTGTGTGAGGCCGCCAGATCCTCTGGAACTTGAGTTACAGACAGTTGTGAGCTGTCGTGTAGGTGCTGGGAATTGAACCTGGGTCTTCTGGAAGAGCAGCCTGGGCTCTTAGCCACTGAGCCATCTCTCCAGTCCCCCTCTAATTGGCTTTTCAAAGCCCAAGATGTCAGAAGCAGTCATTATTCCCACGCGTTCCTTATGTTAAGGACTTGTTTTTCCAGGAACCTTCTGATTAGGTGACTAACTTATTTTAAAATTTCATCTCATTTTCTGTGACTCTGTGTGCATGGTGTGCATTTGTCGTGGGGAGGCCATAGCAGAGCACACATGTGGAATCAGATGACAACCTCACGGGGTCAGTCCTCTCCTTGTACAGGTACCCGGAATCAAACTCAGTTCATCAGACTTGGGTGGCAAGTACTCTTGCCTGTTCACCTGTCTCACCAGAGCGGCTAATTTATCTAATTAATCTAAGAGGGATCATATATAAACATATTCATCTATGAGTCAAACATCTATTCTGACTCTGACTGAAGGTACCAGAAAGGGTGGGTCTGTGAGGTACAGCAGGGTGACCTTCAGCTAGAACTTAGAGGGTGTCACAGGAGTGTCTGAACAGGAATGACTTGAGAGAAGAAGAAGAAGAAGAGGAGGAGGAGGAGGAGGAGGAGGAGGAGGAGGAGGAGGAGGAGGAGGAGGAAAAGCAGTCACCAACATGGTCAGAGGCAAAGGCCACAGGCTGAAACTGATCCCTACCCATCATGCTGATCGGTGTGAGGCAGGACTTGGTCCATTGAGACCCAAGTAAGACCAAGATGGCAGTTCACAGATGCCCGGAGTTCCCTGTAAGCCTGGCTTCTGACAAAGAACAAATGGTATATTCGCAGTTGGATAACCAGAGGGTATTTAATAAAGGGACTATTCATCAAGAAGTGGTCTGGCAGTGTAGTTCTGAGGCTCTGTGACTGGCCAGGCTAGAAGGTACAAAAGTAATGTAGTAGGTCCTGCAACTGTGAGTGCCAGTGCCGGGCTGAACTGGGAACCCGCTGGCTTCTCCACTCTCCTGCTCTCCACCTGCAGCCTTCAGTGGGTGGGATGGGGGGAGGGGGGAGGGAGGGAGGGAGGGAGGGAGGAGGGAGGAGGGAGGGGGAGGAGGGAAGAGGGAGGAGGGAGGAGGGAGGGGGAGGAGGGAGGAGGGAGGAGGGAGGGAGGAGGCTTCTGGGCATTGCTTGTCATTTGGATGCTGGACCCAGTGCCAGACAGAGGAAGACACAGAATGGATCTGAATGTTCCCGGTAAGACAGTGAGCAAACTGGAGCAAATCCTTCCATTTCCGGCGGGCTGCTCGTGGGTTTCACTTGCAAATCTGTGAGAGCTGGAGATGACATACCCTGCCTCAAGGAGAGCAGCAAGTCTCCATTGAGAATATTTTGTTCCAAACCACAAAACCACCTCCTTATTTGAGGTCCTCCTTGTCCCCAGGGATGTGGCGGAGTCTTGCTAAACACAGAGACTTGCTGGCTGCTAGCTGGGGGGGGGGGGGAACTCTCAGTGGGGTGTGACTGTGGCGGTGGCCCCTATTTTATTTTCCAGATAGGAGGCCAGTGGAGGCTTCAGTTCCTCATTTTTTACATCATGTATTAAAACCACAACTCCTACAATCTTGGGAGCCCACATGTGCTCTAAATTATCCTCATCTTTTTTTTTTTTCCTTTTTGACAGTTGTGTAGTAAATAGCCCTTTATTCTTGGAACTTGCCCGTCGGCTTCTTACTGGAAGTCCCTCATTCGCAGTGCCAGAGGCCTTCTGCTCTTGTGGGTAACCGTTTGCTTTCTGACTTCCTCAGTGTGTTTCTAGGTCCGCCACTACACCTTAGGATTCTCGGGAAAGGCGGAGGCAAGCAAACGCAAGAACAAGTACCAAGCGTGTGAAGGGAGCCTGTTTGCAAGGAGCTCAAGCCTGCGAGTGCAAAGGCGTGCTCTGGGCATGCAGATACCGCGCATGCGCGTCCCTCCGTACACTGTCTCTGCAGTCCACGTCCACACGGCCACTGTTTAACAGCAGTTTCAGCAGCGCCAGGTTTCCTCTCTTCGCTGCCCAGAATGCAGCGTTGGCAAGCGGAGTTTCCTTCTGCAAGATCGGAAAGAAACAAGATCTTAAAATAGAAGTCAGAGATTAAGACTGCTTCCATGTGCACAGATAACAGCGTTCCGCAGGAGGCATTCCAGATGAAGGTGGGTCGTCTGGAAGCCTGCCCTCCTCTCCATGCACGAGACTGTAGAATTCCAGGCTGTGAGAGGTGTTTCATTTACTGTAGACCTCTGAGCCCAGAGTTGCCTTCTGACAGCACAACCGACGCTTTCCTTCCCCGAAAGCCTTGCCTTCCTGCCTCTGTTGGGTCTTTGTTCACAGTTTCCTTTAAACTTGAAATGAAAATTTCCCATCCTAGAAGGACACGGCTCTGCCCAGTTGCCATTTCCTTTCTGAAACATGCCTAATAACGCTTTCTTTGTACTTGAAGCAAAATCTCTTCCTGTCCTGACTCTCAGAAGGAGTTTGGTGTTACCTTCTCTGTGTCCACAACATTTTCAAGCCAATTCCAGCTATTGGGGTAGGCAATTTACTTTCTTTCCTCCTAATATTTTTTTTTTTTCCTTCAACTGGGTGAAAACTAGGTTCTTTGGGCAAAGAATGCTATTTTGTGTCTGAGTTTCAGGGTGCCATCCAAAGTATCGGGGTCATGGGAGTCATCGTCTCTTTGTGCTTTAGATAGAGATCAAAATACCTGCCTTCCAGTTTATACACACAACACACACACACACACACACACACACACACACACACACACACAGAGAGAGAGAGAGAGAGAGAGAGAGAGAGAACCAAAGTAGACTAATTGCCTAAAAAATAGATACTACTGTTTTTTTCTGAACTGAAACACTCTCTTGGAAGAAAACTCAGAAAGTTCAAGAAGTAAACAAAACTTAAAGGGCTCAGGAAGTTCCTAAAGCCTACAAGCTTCACACGACTTCTTCCTCAAGGTTCTAAGGTAATTGGTGAGGAGAGGAAGCTCTCTAGCCAGCTGAGCCCCTCCCTGCCAGTCCTGCTGTGGCAGGGGCTCCAGGGAGGCAGCGTTCCAGGATTGTCGCCCATACTGGGGTGGGCTGTTCAAGGATGAAGCTGCTCTTCAGTCACTCAAGGGGTCTTGTAAGTAACCCCTGTAACTCACTGATCCACTACGCTAGACCTGGGTAGAACTGTTTCTTTGGCCTGTCCTCAGTATCCAATGTGGGATGAACATATATGCAGGAAAGGTATGCACCACCAATACACCATAAATGCTAATAGTGCTCATTTTCTTTATGAAGTTAAAATAAAAGGACAAATTAAGCCGGGCATGGTGGCACACGCCTGTAATCCCAGCACTTGGGAGGCAGAGGCAGGCAGATTTCTGAGTTCAAGGCCAGCCTGGTCTACAGAGTGAGTTCCAGGACAGCCAGGACTACACAGAGAAACCCGGTCTCGAAAAACAAAACAAAACAAAACAAAACAAAACAAAGACAAATTAAATTCCAACTATTAGAACTATGACAGCATGCTGCTGCTCTTGGGACATTTTATGGTATTCATGATATCTAATAAAATGATTATGGGGAATGTGTAAAGACATCTCTCCGACTGCAAAAGCCCATTTTAAAATGTCTTTTAAATACAATCATGTGCCAAGTAACATTTTGGACAATGACAAAATGTATATACCACGACAGTCCCCTAGGATTATAGTGACTAATGGCACTAGCTGTCTTAGTCTGTATAGTCATGTTCTATAGTGTTCATCTTAGAACCATCTAAGACCATTTCTCAAGTCATCTATTACTAAGTGAAGGCTGGCAACCGTGTGGTAGACCCTCTTAGCTGTGACTTGACCGTCTGAGGTTATAGTCAGCCACAGTGAACTCTGGCATGAAAATATTCCATGGAAAGTTCCAGAAATAAGCAATTCATACGTGTTGAGTAAATACTGCTTTGAGTAGCGTGATGAAGTCCGGCACTCGCTTTCCTGCCCAGTGTATCCACGCTGTACATGCTAGCCACCCCCACCCTCAGGCCACTTAGCCACCTCACTGATGCTTCTGACTGTGCTTGTGCTTAGGCGGTTCTTACTTTACTTGGCCAAAGCCCCCAAAGAGCAAAGTAGTGACATGGGAATTTTATTATAGTATTCCATTGTAATTATTCTACCTTATTAATTTTTGTCACTAATCTTTGTTTTGTTTTGTTTTGTTTGGTTGGTTTTTTGAGACAGGGTTTCACTATGTAGCCCTGGCTGTCCTGGAACTCACTCTGTAGACCAGGCTGGCCTTGAACTCAGAAATCCGCCTGCCTCTGCCTCCCAAGTGCTGGGATTACAGGCATGCGCCACCACCGCCCGGCACTAATCTTTACTACGTCTAGTTTAGAACTTATCATAAACATATATAGAAAAACAGAATATAAAGGGTCTGTAACTTCCTGTGGCTATTTCTTGAGGAGGGTAGGTCTTGAATAAGGGCCTGAGCACCAAATTTTACTAAACACAGTAAAAGGACAGCACCATTACCCCTGCTCCTCAAGAGAGCCACAAACAGTGAGCATGTTGTTCTGACAGATGACAACATCTGCTGGTGCAAGGGTTTCATTTCAGGTCTTTCAGCGCAGACAAACCAGTGCTGCGGTGCAAACCTGAATGGGAGAGGCAAGGTGGAGAGTGATAAGACAGATCACAAACATATTCTGAATGGTTTCCAGGGGCGGGGAGCACTTCAGACCCCAGGCTAAGCATTTGCCTTCCCTGAAGGCATGAAGGCATACTTTTGACTTGCCTGAGAGATTCAAGCTAACCTGTGCCCCGTGCTCACACCAGAGCCTTCTACATCTGCCTCACGTTGTGTTTAACTTGTTGGAGTTACTGGTACCCCAGGGAAGCCATAGCAAGGTGGGTTTGGTGTGAATAACAGATCATGAGATAATACCCTTCTGATAAAGATTGCATAAGGCCGAGGAGAAGCAGAGGCCTGTGAATTGAGTGGATGCTTCAATGTCATCATGGAACACCTCTGCAGGCTTTTCCTAAAATGAGAACACAGGCACACACAGACACACACACATATAGACACGCACTTACAGGCACACATGCAAAGACACACACAGGCACACACACAGACACACACATAGGCACACACAGGCACACACAGACACAAACACACACACACAGACACAAATGCAAAGATACACACAGGCACACACACAGACCCACATGCATAGACACACACATAGGCACAAACACAGACACACACATAGACACACACAGGCACACACACAGACCCACATGCATAGACACACACACAGGTATACACATAGACACAGACACACAGACACATCAACACAGATACACACACATAGACACACACAGACACACATATACATACACACAGATACACACACATAGACAGACACACAGATACACACAGACACACACACACACAGAGGAATAACATTTTATTGAGTGACTTTGCTGTTTCATTTGAACCTTGAATACCTAGAAAAATCACCTGCAAACAGCAAATGTCTACAGTCAGAACAAGCTTTGGAGCTAGAGCCTTTCTCCATTTAGGATGGTTTTAGAAGTTCCTCTCTGGTTGGGCTGTTCAGACCAGTTTCCAAGATGCTAGACAATGAGTTTAGTAAAAAGCTGTAAATATTTCATTCTCCCTCGGGGCTTGATTGTCTGAGAGGCAGAGGACGGTTGGACAGAACAATTGATCTGGGATAAGAAAGAGCTAGGTTTGAGTCTGAACCACTTTCCAGCTCTGTATCTTAAGTGAGTTACACAGATTCCCTTGATCCTAATAAAATGGGGGCAGAAATAATAATAATAATAATAATAATAATAATAATAATAATAATAATAATAATAAAATAATAATAATAATAATAACACGGTGCCTTTGTCCTGTGCTGGAGAACTAAATGAGACCACACAGAAATATGTACTTTGTGTGCTCAAGAAGTCCTATCTACAAATGCACAGCCGGAGCTCGCTATGCTTGCCCAAGCAACTCACATACATTGTCACTAGCCTGTGCCAGGGGCAGGGGGAAGTAAGGAATAGAGATACAGTGTAACTTTGACCTCTGCTTACAAAGGCTTTACAGCCTCAGCCTCACAGGAAAATAAACCACGTCAACAGGCCCGAGCGTAGGTGTCGAAGGAGGAATGCAGCTGCTAATGGTGAACATTTGGACCAGATAGTGGTCACTGCTGCCCAGTGCCTGTCAAAACACAGAGTGGAAGATGAGGGAAGGAAAAGAGGAATGAGCTTACGGGGGTCAGGGGACCAGAGAACTAGGGCAGAGCAGTCACACAAGCTCGGACTTTATCCTGGGAGTCAAGGGGCTGTTTGGAAGTAAGAAGTATCAGTTTTGCATTCAAGAAAAGTCCCAGTGAGCTGGGTGGTGGCGGCGGCAGCGGCGGCGCACGCCTGTAATCCCAGCACTCTGGGAGACAGAGGCAGGCGGATTTCTGAGTTATTGAGTGACTTTGCTGTTTCATTTGAACCTTGAATACCTAGAAAAATCACCTGCAAACAGCAAATGTCTACAGTCAGAACAAGCTTTGGAGTAGAGCCTCTTTCTCCATTTAGGATGGTTTTAGAAGTTCCTCTCTGGTTGGGCTGTTCAGACCAGTTTCCAAGATGCTAGACCATCGAGGCCAGCCTGGTCTACAGAGTGAGTTCCTGGACAGCCAGGACTATACAGAGAAACCCTGTCTTGGAAAAAAAAACCAAAAAAACAAAAAACAAACAAAATCCAAAGAAAGAAAGAAAGAAAGAAAGAAAGAAAGAAGAGAAAGCAAGAAAGCAAGAAAGCAAGAAAGAAAGAAAGAAAGAAAGAAAGAAAGAAAGAAAGAAAGAAAGGAAGAAAAGGTCCCAGTGACTCATCATGGAGACTAAGCTGAGGAGCTCAAAGGCGCTGGTGTGTGGAAAGCAAGAAGCGCTGGAGCCACCTACCGCTTTGGGAAGGGAATGGGGACACTGAAGACATCTTAGGAAGCGGAGTGGAGAGGAGGATATAGAGAGGGTAGTGACTCCCAGGCTTCTGGCACTGTTGCTGTCACTTAGGAACCAGAGAAGCCATAGGCTTTAAGAACAAATAATGCGTTCAACTTTGAACACGCTAGGTTTCAACCTCCTATGGCGGCACCCCGAGAGAAACATCCAGCAAAGAAATGGGCGTGTGCTCCCCCGGCACTGTGGCCACACACTGAGTGGAGGCCAGCATCTTGAGCTAACATTTATGAAGAACACGTTCTGTACCACGTGGTATGCTGTCTGCAGAGACCCCCTTTAGTCCTCAGCACAGCCCAGAGAGATGGGCACCGTTACATGCCGTTTCGGACAGGGCAAGAGAGAAATGGCCAGTCAGGCTCTGGCGCCAGGCAGGCTGTTGCTCCAGGCTGCCCCTTTGTGAACCACCATGCTGTTCTGCAGCCCACAAGCTCCTTGGAAAACCGAAAAGAATAAGGCTGCAGTGACCTCCGATGACCTTTCCACCCTCCCCTCCAGTCTCCTCTCTTGCCAAGACAGAAAGTTCCCCCAACTTTCCTTTCATTGGGGAGTCTACAAAAATCACGAACCCTGGATAACTACCAAATCTTCTCTGCATGCATTTTGCACAGAACCATAAAAGGTGTGGAGAGGGCCAGGCAAGTCCTACGGCCTTTAACGAGACATGGCATCTCTGCCTCTCTCCCCGTTCCCACCTTTCCCCTCATCTCTTCTTTCTGCTTTTCCTCCTGGACTTCTCAGCCATACAACTGTACATACATTATAAATCGCTATAAAATATAAAGGAAGTCAAAAAGATGAGACTTTAAATGGATGAATATATGACAGGTTACAACACTTATTTTTTTATTTATTTTCCTGGGGCTTACCCATGTACCTGAAGAGTAATGGTGAACTGGAGTTCGTTATGAGGTAATGTTTGGTGACTCCGATGGAGCACGGGGTTCCCAAGATTGTCTAGCTTGGGCACAGCTGGCTCCAGCTATGATCATAAAACGCAGTACTGAGATACTTCCTCTTCTTGGCTAAGACTTATTCAAGAAAGTTCCAGAGGCTTCTATTTAGCTGGCAGTGATGTTTTCTCTAACCATAAACTTCCCCCATCCCTAACTTAGTAAGGCTCTTAGCAACCTCAGCCCTGAAGACCAATACTTGAGTAGTTGCAATAGAAGTTATATAGCCAAAAGCCAATGTACTGAAATCAATGGACCTTACACACACACACACACACACACACACACCCCTCACCACCACCATCACCAACCAAAAAATGAAAACCCTGAGTCTTACCACTGTGTCTTAGTTATCTTTCTACTCCTGTAATAAAACTTCACAACCAAAAGAAACTTGGGGAGGAAACTGTATTTAATCTCATACTTTCAGTTAACAAGTCTATTGTTGAAAGGAGTCAAGGGCAGGAACTGAAGCAGACGCCATGGAGGACTTCTGCTTACTGGCTTGCTCTGCCTGCTTTCTTAAACCATCCAGAACTACTTGCCCAGGCAAGCTACACCTATAGCTTGGTGTAGCTTGGGCCCGTCCACATCAATCATCAACTAAGAAAATGCCCCACAGGCTTGATGACAGGCCAGACTGGGGGAGGCATTTTCTGAGTTGAGGAACCCTCATCTCAAATGACTCTAGCCTGAGTATGGTTGACATAAAACTAGCCTGCACACACTGCATTCATGTGTGCCTATTTCCTTGGCCAGCACAAATTACCAATTACCAATTAGGTTTCTGTAGGCAAGTTGGTACCTGAGGGAGTGAACGCAGGAGGGCTGGGGAGGATGGAGGTCAGTGGTAGAGTCTGACTACCCTGTGCAAGGCCACGGCTGTGACTGTGGACAGCAGAATGGCCTCACAGCGGAGAGCTTGGAAGGGTCCGAGAGGTTCAGATGCACACAGCCACAGGCAGTGATTCCAGCTCAAGGCAAAGGGCACGGACTGGCCTGCCGCTCTGGGGCCCCCATAATGCCATTCTGCTGTGCTCCTTGGTGAATGCATGTTTCCTCCTTACCTAGCAGTCCTCTCTCTCTCTGTCCCTGTCTCTCCCTCTCCCCTCCCCCCTCTTTCTCTCGCTCTCCCCCCTTCCCCTCTCCCTCTCTCCCCCTTCTTTCCCTTCCCCTTCCCCTCCCATCCTTTCTCCCTGTCCCTCTCCAGCACAGAATGAACCCATCTGGCTTCCAGACCATTGTCCTTCCATTCAGGTGCACAGATCTCTGTTCCTTCAAATCTCAAGCATCTGCTTTTTTTTTCTTTTTTTAAATAATAGTATTAAAAATATTTTCTTTTCGAGATTATAATATAATTATGCAATTTCCCTGTTCCCTTTCCTCCCTCCAAAGCCTCCCACACCACCCTGCCTTGCTCTTGTTCTTTTTCAAATTCATAACCTCTTTTTTCGTTAATTGTAAAATACATAATATATAAATACAGCCTGGTTTTCTGGAATGGTCTCAGTCAGGCTAGAGGAGGGTAGGAGGGTGTTCAGGATCTCCATCCTACTTCATAATCCTCTACCTCACCTCACCCAGAAGCTGCCACCAAATCTGCCAGCGTGTGTGTGTGTGTGTGTGTGTGTGTGTGTGTGATCATGTGTGCGTTTGCATGCAAATGCCTATGGAGGCCAGAGGACAATTCTGGCTGTCACTCCTTAGGTACCATCCATCTTTTCCTCTGAGGCAGAGCCTTTCATTGGCCAGCAGCTGTCTAAGTACGCCAGGCTGGCTGGCCAGCGAGCCTCAGGGATCTGCCCGTCTCTGCCTCCTTAGTGCTAAGATTACAAGCATGTGCCACATGCCTAACTAGGGATAGAACTCACAAGCACGTGCCACATGCCTAACTAGGGGTAGAACTCACAAGCACGTGCCACACGCCTAACTAGGGATAGAACTCACAAGCACGTGCCACACGCCTAACTAGGGATAGAACTCACAAGCACGTGCCACACGCCTAACTAGGGATAGAACTCACAAGCACATGCCACACGCCTAACTAGGGATAGAACTCACAAGCACATGCCACACGCCTAACTAGGGGTAGAACTCACAAGCACGTGCCACACACCTAACTAGGGATAGAACTCACAAGCACGTGCCACACGCCTAACTAGGGATAGAACTCAGGTCCTCATGCTTGCAGGACAAGGGCTTTAATAACTGAGCCACTGCCCCAGACCGGGAGCTTCCTTCTCGTGTACCCCAAGTGCAGAACTTATTTTAGAAAACACCACGTAATGCTCAGCTTCCTTCAGACTGAGGGAAGTAAGTTCAGGCCCCACTTTTCCAGGTCATCCCTCTAGAGCAGTGGTTCTCAACCTTCCTAATGCTGTGACCCTTTACCACAGCTCCTCATGCTGTGCTGACTCCCCAACCACAAAATTACTCTCATTGCTACTTTGTAACTGTAAGTTTGCTACTCTTATGAATCACAATGTAAATAGTTTTGGACAGAGGTTTGTCAAAGGGGTCACGACCCACAGGTTGGGAACTGTGAAAAGTTCCCCTGGGTTACTTCATCTCCACCCTGCAGAGATCACCCGGTTGCAATTGTCCCCTTTAGCTCCATTCTGATCGAAGCAGAATTCACATGCTATACACTCCTCTCAAAAATGCATTTCTTTTTTGGTTTTGGTTATACACCCATCTGTGAGGAGCTTTGGGGGCCTCTTGGCAGGACTCTGACATTGGCCAAGAACAAGGAAATGGGCTTCAGGTAGGAATCTGACATTAGGCTATGACGAGAAAGCAAGCTCAGGTAGGAATCTGACATTAGGCTATGACAGGGAAGCAAGCTCAGGTAGGAATCTGACATTAGGCTATGACGAGAAAGCAAGCTCAGGTAGGAATCCGACATTAGGCCATGACGAGGAAGCAAGCTCAGGTAGGAGTCTAATTTTAGGCTGGAACAGGGAAGTAAGTTCAGGCAGGAATTTTAATTTTAGGGTGGAACAAAAGAAGTAGGCTTTAGGCAAGAATCTGATTTTGGGCTTGGACAAGGAAGTAGGCTCAGATATTTTGGTCATCCAGACAGCCCTTGGAACTGCCATCCTGGGAGAGATCTCAGGACTCTGTTTATTGCCTTGCTTGCTTCTTGACTGTTTGTGTTTATTGTACTGTTTGCCCTTATTTCTTGCATGTAATTAAAATGGTATAAAAGTGGATTGGAAAAAAAAACAAACCTGTGTTCAGTCTCAGAATTGACCGAGGCCGTGCTGCAGTATTGTCTAATTGTCTCTTTCTTTTCAATCCTCGATCCTGCGCTGGAGAACCTGTTGACTGACTGACTGGGCTTGGTCAACCATCACTGTATGCATTCCAGAACCTTTGATCACTTTCCACAAAGAAATATCACACCCATTTACATATATTCCTCCCCACTCCGAGCCCTGACAACCACTAATCTTCTTTTTGGCTCTATGGGTTTACCTATTCTAGACATTTTATGAATGTCTAGAGGTGCAAGCATACCGTAGGGTCTGGCTTCTTTTGAAGAGGTCAACTCAGGAACTTTAGAAAGGTCATGGAACACTTGCCCCTCCCGAAGGGAGAGGCTAATTAACATTCCTCTCACGGGGGTGGGGGGGGGTGGGGTGGGTGGGGGTGGGGGTGGGTGGGGGTGGGGTGGGACCTGCCGGTGGGGGCACATTCCGCAGGATGGACCTCCATTGGCCACCTACCTCATTCCCTAGAGACCAATCAGTTTAAAAGTTACACTGTTCTGCCAATTACATTGTGCTTAATGGCAGCTGCCCAGAGGACTGTATAAAGGCCCGCTGGACAGGCTGCTGGTGGTCTTCTCTTCCCACGTGCGGGGCGACCCCAGCACGCTGGATTAAATAAAATTCCTCTTGCTTTTGCATCAATTCCCATCTCCACGTTGTTTACTCAGGGGTCTCTGGTAAGTTAAGGCTTGCAAAAGTCTTAGACTTTTACTTACCCAGTGTCCAAATATCCTACATTGCATTTATTAACAGTTCACTTCTTCTTCTTCTTCTTTTTTTTTTTTTTTTTTTTTTTTTTTTTTTGGTTTTTTGAGACAGGGTTTCTCTGTGTAGCCCTGGCTATCCTGGAGCTCACTCTGTAGACCAGGCTGGCCTCGAACTCAGAAATCCACCTGCCTCTGCCTCCCAAGTGCTGGGATTAAAGGCGGGTGCCACCACCGCCTGGCTAATAGTTCACTTCTTCTGATTGAACATCTGCAGTATTGTATACAAATATATACAGATGTATACAGATGCAGTCACATTTGATGTCACTGTAACAAAATACCTGATAGAAACAACTTAAGGAAGGATTTATACTGACCTTTTAAGACAAGGAAGAAGGGCAGCTAGATGGCCAGCAGGTCTGAGGACCTGAGCCTGACCCCAGGACCCACAAGGTGGAAGGAGAGAAGGCCAACGGAGCTGTCCTCTGGGCTCTATATGAACACCATGAGCATACATGCGCCCTACCCTGCACAGCACAAGAATCACGAGGAGAGACACCAGAGTGTTCTCTTTCTGTCCTTCGGGGCATCAGTGAGAGACAAGCTGCAAGCAAGGACAAGGGCCTCACTAAACACGACTCGGCCAGCACCCCAGCACCTAGATCTCAGACTTCCCTTCCCTGTCTCTAGAACTTAAGCAAAACAGCGTCTGCCGTTTAAGCCTCCCAGTCTGTCATCGACAACACAAACTGTACCAGCAGCTGATAGACATTCGCAATGGTTCCATTTTTTTGGCTATAATAAGCATTACTGCTATGAATGGGTATACATACCTATTTTTGTGTGGACAGATGTTCACTCCCACCAGGTACATATCTAGGAGTGAAATCACTAGATCCTGTGGTGATGACCCTGAGTTTTAAAGTTTTAGAAGACAGACCGGACTTTTCAGAAATCACATGTGGTCAGGGGAAGGTGGCTCAGAGGTCAAAGTGCTTGCTCTGCAAGTGTGAGGGGTGACTGCGCACCCACAGTTACGGCCTTGGAAAGGGGCGTCCCCAGAGCAAGCTGGCTGCTAAGACTAGCTCTCTTTGAGAGCTCGGTGTTTGTCTGAGAGGCTTTGCCTTATTGAATAAGGCGCAACGCAATCAAGTATGACTTTTGTCGTTGCCCTTGGGCTTCTGTGTACACCAGCACACATGTGCACTTACACCCAGACATAGATCCCACCACCCCTCCAGGACAAACAAGCACACATGATACAGGCACACATACAAAAAATGGAAAAATGAAATAAACACGACACATATTACATCCCTCCCAGCAAAGTTTGGGGTTCTGATTTCTGCACATCTTCACCATCACGTGTGTCTTCCTCTTGCTAATCAGTGCCCCTAGTGGGGGCGGAGCAGTGTTGCAATGTGGTTAATGGTGTGGAACACCTCCTTAGGCACTGCTGACATCCGTGCGTCTTAGCGTTTGCCCGTTATCATTATCATAAGGATGCTCAAGTTCCTCCCATCATAAAGCAGACAAAGAGTTCCCTATGCTGGCGGGCTCTGCCTAACATTCTCTTTGCTGTTGTCATCTGGATCCCTCGGCAAGACTGCGCTTGGCAGGCCCAATGGCTGCTTTGTTGTGAAATCCAGTGGGCCTTTCCACCCTTAGTGTACATTCCCAGTAGAATTTAACACCAAGGTCCTCTTAATTTTTACTGAAAGACTAGCAAGCCTTGGCACAAGTTTCTGCTATTTCTCATCCATCTCTGGCTGTTTGGTCTCAGTTTTCTCCTTAGGATTCTCTTATTCTGCTCATTCTAAATCATCATCATCATCATCATCATCATCATCATCATCATCGCCACCACCATCTGAGCTTGTGTGTATGTGTCTGCTGACAAGCTAAGTTTGATTTCCCCAGGACACAAAATGTGTGTTCACACAGTGTGCTTGGTGTGTGTTTCAGAGGTCAAAGATCCATGCCACATGTCTACTGGCCTCCCACTTTATTATAGACAGGGTTTCTCGAGGAGAGACGCCCTCCAGTGAGCCGCCGGACTCTGCCTGCCTTTGCACCTGAACCCCGAGCACTGAAGTTACAGCCTGAAGGCGCCATTGCAAGCAGTGCTTGCCCACTGAGCCACTCCCTGGTCCCTCACTTTAAATCTCGATCTTCACAGAGCAATGCCCTGGGTTCAGCTAGTACGCACTTCTGGTCACTCAAAATCTCATCTCTGTTGGCTAAATTCCCACTCCGGGTGTCTGTCTCGTCAGCATCTTTGTGTGGATTTCCATTTGCGCTCAAGCTTTATTCCAAACCAAACATTTTACCCCTGTCTCTTGCTTTCTCTATGCATGAGTAACATCAGTTACTAATTTCTGCCACATGAAACAAATCTCAAGTCAGTTGTCTAATTCCTTCCATTCTCCTGGCCTACGCTCTGGCCCAGATTCATTTCTTTTCGTTTTTAAAAATTAAATTATATTCTTAATAATTCTCTAGGAATTTCACACAATATATTGACCATATGACACACACCCCGAGTCCTCCAGACCCCTCTGGGCCTCCAGACCCACTAGCTAACCACAACGTCCTTCTGCTGTCATGGTCCCCCTCCCATGCCTCTTCTCCAGCGGGAGCCAGTGTCTTTCTGACACGCACATCTCATCCAGCCATTCCTCTGCTCAAATGAGTTATCAGAAGAGACTGGCCCTCAGGGGCTTTGGAGTTCGATGCACTCGGATTTCAGTCTTAACACCATTAGCTTTATAGCTGCAAACGATGAGATTGTTTAACTTTTGTATGTCTTTATTGTCTGAGAGAGAAATATAGAGAAGAAAGTAAAAAGGAAGAGGATGAGGAGAACCGAGTAAAGCATCATCCCAAAGGCCTCCCTGGTTCACCACTGCATATTTTAAATATTCAATCCACTTGACCATTGTTTTTATTAAAAACCTTCCAGCTGGGGCAAATCAATGAATCCAACTTTCATCCTTGAGAGTGGGGATTAAATGGACCGGCTGTAATGAATGAACTCTTTAAAAAGACAAGAGTCCTTTGGCGGTAGAAGCCTGAAGATCAAAAGCACTTCCGCAGCTGAAGTGCTCTGAGCAGGCGACGGGTGCGGGAGGACCCCAGGCCTGCCTGCCTGGGGATGCTGCAGAGAAGCCCTGACCTCCACCCGCTTCGCCCCAGCCGCGGCCCGTTACTATGGCGACCGTCCCGGGCTCCCCGCGGGGCTCCCCCCGACCCCGGCGGAAAGTGAAGAAAGCCGCAGCGAAGCGCGCCGAGGAGCCGCCCGAGCCCGCCCTCCCGGCCCGCGCTGCGCAGCCGCTCACCTTGAAGGACATCCTGCACATGTCCCCCGGCGCCACCGCCCGCCGGTCCCCGCTCGCTCTCCGCGCCCGCCCGCCCGCCCGCCTGCCGCAGAGGGGCGGCCCCGCGCGCTCCCGCGGCCGCTGATAGACAGGGCGGCGCCCGGGCACGCGCAGGGACGGCCAGGCTGGCGCGCGCTCTGGCCCCCTGCCCGCGCGTGCTGACACGGCTCACCCCACGGGCGCACAGCACAGCCCGGAACTCCTGCGTGCACACCCCGAGCTCTGCACACGCAGGTCACACTCCACAGACCGCTGGCTTCCACGTACAGAGTTCTCTGGACTCCACGTCCAGGACACACTCCACACCAATGCCAGGCTCCACAGACTGCTTCCACGCAGAGTTCTCCACACTCCACGCCTAGGACACCCTCCATACCAATGTCATGTTTCACACAGAGTTCTCTACACTCTGCATCCAGCATGCACTCCACTCGGACATCCTACACCACACACACACACACACACACACACACACACAACTTGTACACACCCAGAACACCCTCCTACTCTACACGTAGAGTTTGGACACCCAGTGTCTACGCTCCCACGGGATGCCCTTCACACTAGCATCATATTTCACATATGTTCCAGAAAGTTCTTCACAGACACAACTTCCACACACAAAGTTCTCTGCATTGCACAAGGACATCCTCCACACTCATGCCTCACACCATTCACGAAGATTCTCCATGCAGAGTTCTGAGTCTGCACCAGAGATATCCTCCGCACAGAAGTCCCACATACACCACACACATAGCTGCTACACAGGAAGTTCTCCACACTCAGGTCATACACCATCTCCCCACAGATATCCACACCCAGACACCCGCCCTACACACACACTTTCCAAATTCCGCTCACGTCTTGCTAGCTCCTCACACACAACCTTCTCCTCAGGGATAGCCACACTTGTAAGTCCTCAGACACACCTAGGAGGAACCTTGTCTGTATTGCTGATGCCTTCATTACGGAAGAGATTTCTTTGCTATTTTAAAATGAGGTTTTAGGAAGAATTGGCCCACCATTCCACCACTCTTCCAAATGTTCATGACTCTGTGGGTGCCCCCCTTCGGTACTGTCGGTGGCAACATTCTCTAAGGAAACCTTCTGATTCCGTGAGTAGTGGGTGTCCTTCTGGAGCGGAAGGGCCACCTTGTTGAATCCTATTTTAATAACATTCTTTTCCCGTCCGTATGCTGCACACTTGCCCACTCTCCCACACAGACCATTGCCTCGGGAAAATTAGGTCATTTTTTAAACTAAATTTTTTTTTTTTTTTTTTTTTTTTTTTTTTTTTTTTTTGGTTTTTCGAGACAGGGTTTCTCTGTGTAGTCCTGGCTGTCCTGGAACTCACTCTATAGACCAGGCTGGCCTCGAACTCAGAAATCCGCCTGCTTCTGCCTCCCAAGTGCTGGGATTACAGGCATGCGCCACCACGCCCGGTTTAAAAATATTTTTAATTTAGAAAAGTTAAAAAAAATTCCAATGTAAAGGTAAAGGTGGCTGTCTTCCCCTGCAGCACTGTGGCCCATTCATTCATTCATTCATTCATTCACTCATTCGTTCTCTCATTGACTTAGTCTTCCTCTTCTCAAAGGCATTTGTGATGACTATTTCATTTTAAAGTTATTTTAAAAAAAAATCTAAGTACAAATAAAATTTTGAAAATTGAATTCTGAAAGTGGAGACATTTATTTATTTATTTATTTATTTTTGTAAACTTCTGTTTGTCAATTCTTGCTATTCGTTCTTATACTAATGGAGTCTTTTTCAGAAAGTCCCACCTGGTTCTGGTGTTTTTCTCCTAACAATTCAGTTTCAGGTTTTTTGACCTATTTTGTATTGACAACATTTTATTTTTTTAAATCAAGAATGACTCAGACCTTTCCCCCGTCTTGGATACCTGTATAGACAAACACATTTTTAAGTTGCTATGGTGCAGTATTGTATAAAGCAGCAGAGCCCGTGACTGCAGTCAGGATGGACACAGCGGATGGAGAAAGGCAAGAACAGGTATTAAGCACTCGTACTTAAGCACCAGCTGGTTTCCTTATGGAAATCCCAGGAAGGGAAGGTCTTAGCCCATTCCACAGAGAGGATGGCCCTTAAATAGAGCAACTTTGCTAATGATGGATTAATTAATCCTGTTTGGCTGTAAAGACCTTTTCCCTCCACTACCACAGGCCTCCTGTTGAAGTTATTTCTGGTGGCCTCTGGCCAGGGTGCTGATGGGTTCCTTGTCAGTCCCTGGAAAGAATGTGACTCACAGGCAGCCCATGCACCTGGTGGATGGGATTCCTCTGGGTCTCAGGGTGGGGTGGGGTGGGGGGTGCTTAGTGTACCGGTCCACACACCTGGCTAAGCTCATCCTCATAAAACAGTTCCCAGAGAGAACAGTATTTCCAATTGTTTGTGTGCAAGTGTTTGCTCAACCAGTGAAAGGAGGAAGTCACTTGCTCTCCAGTTACAACCTTAGGACTGTAGATAATACCTGACCAGCTGATGTCACCTGTTGTGTGTCACCTGAGGGTCACTGAACAAGCCCTTCTGCTGAAGAGACGGGAGAAACCTGCACATCACTATCCTGACCCTGCACGGAGCCAGAGCAGTCAGCAGTCCCTCCCACTGGGGGAGGGAGGGAGCAAATGCCAGCCTTGGGAACCGAGGAAAAGCAGCATACCCTAGCCCCCTTTTGACTAACAATCAACATTCTCTGGTGCAGGTGGCTCCTGCCCTTGAAAGAAACAGAAGCCAATACCCTTGAAATGATAATAGCCCACTCTTGGACTATGAAAAAGAGTGTTCTCAGATGAGCCGGGCAGTGGTGGCGCACACCTTTAATCCCAACACTTGGGAGGCAGAGGTAGGCAGATTTCTGAGTTTGAGGCTAACCTGGTCTACAGAATGAGCTCCAGGATAGCCAGAGCTACGCAGAGAAACCCTGTCTTTAAAAACCCAAAAAATCAAAAACAGAAACAAAAAAGTGTTCTCAGACAGCTGTGGCCAGTTGTAAAGATGCACCAGCTTCTGATAGCACAAGTTACTTTTCCCTGGTCAGAAAGGTCCCTTTCCAGCTGCGTGGTTCTACCCTGCTGTCTGAACAAACACTATCAGGTTTGAAGGACAGCTTCCCTTTACCCTCTCCTGTAATGCCAAGGCTTGAGAAGCCCGCGTGAGGAGTTTTCCTTTATAAACCCCCTTCACTTAGACCGGGAGCCACTCTCCTTGTTCCTTCCATCAGGAAGGTTGGCAGCCCAAGCTCGAGCCTGAATAGAGACCCTCATGCGATGATGACAGTGGGCTGTGATTCCTGGGGGTCTCTTTGGGGTCTTTACACTCTGGGCACAATACTGCTACCTCACTTTGGAAAAGCCATGTCTTCAATCACTGTGTGGAACATTATGTTACATAAGAGTAGGAGCTGTCTCCCAGGAGGACTTGACTCTCCGTGGCCAGGGGCCTTACCCCTGGCAGCCGGTGCAGGCGAATTGGTTTGCTGGAGCATCAGGACTCTGTCCCCTCTGCTCAGGGGACAGATACAGTAGTGAGGTCTGGACAGCTGTCATATATTGTACAAACTTAAGCATAGCAGAGGGCACACTCTGAGTCTGAAAGAGACAGCTGTTCCCACAAGAGGTGATAGGCAGGCGCAGCCTGTTCTCCGTGGGACAACGTTCCAGTCCCCACGCCCTTTCCCCTTTTCTGTCTGTACCAAATCTGTCTATTTGAAGGTATGGCACAAATACAGAATTTAAGTGGATGTTTTAGTGGCGATTGTAGAGAACCAGTGAGGAAACTCTACGGCTCAGGAGATGTCAGTGTTGCTCTCATCATTGCTGAGTCTCAGGTGTGCTTGTCAGAGGGACAGCCCACCATGGCAGATTTGGGGATGCCCA
Source organism: Apodemus agrarius (assembly GCA_964023405.1). Taxonomy (NCBI): domain Eukaryota; kingdom Metazoa; phylum Chordata; class Mammalia; order Rodentia; family Muridae; genus Apodemus; species Apodemus agrarius. The sequence goes on from OZ030021.1 coordinate 2,736,932, forward strand.
TCTTCCGCAAGTTGGTTACATGACCTCTGAGTTCTTGCATGGATTTCCCTTGCTTATTTGGGTAAGGAGTCTCAGTGAAGTCCTGTAGGTGGGGGTTTGTCAGTTGCCCTGTGTGCAGTTCCACCTGACTAATTCTCATACTTTCCCAAGTATGTGCTCCTCCAGTCATCATAGTGGGATTCTTGGTATCCTGGAGGGAGATTTGGATACCTAGTTGGTGATGATGCCTGGCTAGTTTCTCAGTGTGTTGCCTCTCCTCATGGAGAAAGTACTTGGCAAAGTTCTTCAGAGTCACACCAAAGTAACAAGACATGAACAGCTAGACAAAGGAGATATGTGGGGCTCAATGCATGATTTAAGCTTTAGTAATGTTTCTCTTATGAATATGGTTGTCCTTGCATTTGGGGCATAGATGTTTAGAATTGAGATGTTATCTTGGTGGATTTTTTTTACTTTGATGAGTATGAAATGTCCTTTCCCATCTTTTTTGATTACTTTTGGTTGGAAGTCTATTTTAGTGGATATTAGAATGGCTATGGCTATTCTGGATATATATATCTCAACACTGATGCAAAAATACTCAATTCTTACAAACCAAATCCAAGAACACATCAAAAACATCATTCACCACAATCAAGTAGGCTTCATCCCAGGGATGCAGGGATGGTTCTATATATGAAAATCTACCAATGTAATCCATATAAACAACTGAAAGAAAAAAATCACATGACTGTCTCATTAGATGTAGAGAAAAACCTTTGACAAAATCTAACAACCCTTCACGTTAAAAGTCTTAGAAAGATCAGGAATACAAGGCACATATCTGAACACAATAAAGGAAATATACAGCAAGCCAATAGCTAACATCAAACTAAATGGAGAGAAACATAAAGCAATTACACTAAACACAAAACAAGACTGCCCACTCTCTCCCTATCTATTCAGTATAGTACTTGAAGTTCTAGTTAGAGCAATTAGACAACAAAAAGAGATCAAGGAGATACAAATTAGAAAGGAAGAAAGAAGTCAAGGCATCACTAGTGACCCCCCAAATTCTACTAGAGAACTAATTGGTTAACACCTTCAGCAAAGTGGCTGGATACAAAATTAACACAGAGAAACCAGTAGTTCTCCTTTATAAATGGGCTGAGAAAGAAATTAGGAAAACAACAACCTTCACAATAGTCACAAATAATATAAAATATCTTGGTGTAACTTTAACTAAGCAAATAAAAGTCCTGTATGACAAGAAATTCAAGTCCCCGAAGAAAGAAATTGAAGAAGATATCAGAAGATAGAAAAATCTCCCAAGATTATGCATCAGTAGGATTAACATAGTGAAAAATGGTCATCTTACCAAAAGCAATCTACAGATCCAATGTAATTTACATCAAAACTCTAACACAATATTGTTCAGACTATGAAAGAGTAATTCTCAGCTTCATATGGAAAAACAAAAGCCCAGGATAGTTAAACAATCCTAAACGATAAAAAACTTGAGGAGGAATCATCATCTCTGATCTCAAGCTGTACTACAGAGTAATAATAATTAATAATAATAATAATAATAATAATAATAATAATAAATAGTAGGCATGATATAGGTTCAGAAACAGAAGGAAGATCAATGGACTCGAATAGAAGACCCAGAAATAAACCCCTATGGACATCTGATTTTTGACAAAGAAGCCATAACCAAACAATGGCAAAAAGAAAGCATCTTCAACACGTGGTACTGGTCTAACTGGTGGTCTAACTGGTTGTCTGTATGTAGAACAAGGCCAACAGATGCCTATCTATGACCCTGCATGAAACTCAAGTCCAAGTGGACCAAAGACCTCAGCATAAAAGCAGTTGCAGTAAATCTAAAAGAAGAGACAGTGCGAAATAGCCTTGAATGCATTGATACAGGAGACAGTTTTCTGAACAGAACACCAATGGCTCAGGCTCTAAGATCAACAATTGATAAATAGAACCTCATGAAACTATAAAGCTCCTAACAGGCAAAGAACACTGTCAGTGGAACAAAGTGCCCCCCCTCTCTCACATACACACACTTAATCTCTTTCTTTCTCTCACACACACTGTATTAGTCTGGGTTCTCTAGAGTCACAGATCGTATGGGCAGTCTCTATGTAGTTAGGGAATTTGTCGATGACTTACAGTCTGTAGTCCAACTCCCCAACAGTAGTCAGCAGCAGCTGTGAATGGAAGTCCAAGGATCTTGCAGTTGCTCAGTCCCACGAAGCAAGCCGGCAAGGAAGAAAACATCTTCCTTCTTTCAATGTCCTTATATATGTCTCCAGTAGAAGGTGTAGCCCAGATTAACAGTGTATGTCTCCACACCTTTAATCCCAGATGACCTTGAACTGGAATCCATGCTTCAAGATCTCCATGCTAAGTCCAGGTCAGAAACTTATATCTCTGAGCCTCCAGAGGTGAGCCTTCCAATTCTAGATTGTAGTTCATTCCACATATAGTCAAGTTGACAACCAGGAATAGCCACTACACACACTGTGTGCACAATGAGGTGACATAGCTAAGGGAGCCCTTAGCTAGAGCCTGCGCTACACTGTTCAGACTTTCACGCTCCCAGAATGTGAGCTAAATAAGTGTCTTTTCATTATAACTTTAGCTTGCTTCCATTATTTCATTAGAGATTATTAAATTATTTCATGAAAACTGGCCTGGCATAGTTGAGTCCTCGGGTTGACTTTGATGATCAGGAGGAAGGACACTGAGTGTGTGGAACAAGAGCCCTGTTTGTTTGCTTGCCTCTTGACAGTTTCAATCATATGCAATGGTAAATGAAAAAAAGAAATCGCAGAAGCTGGGAGTCAGTAAAGTGCTTGTTGCACAGTCATGAGGATCTGTGCTCCATCTTCATGTGGTGGCACACTCCTGTGGTCCCAGTCCTGGGGAGGTGGTTAGGAGGAGCCTCCAGGCTTCCAGGCCAGTGAGCCTAGCTGATTTAGAGAATTCTGGATTCTATGAGAGACCATCTCAAGAAATTAGATGGAAAATGATTGAGGGAGACATCCAACATTGACCTCTATCCTCCACGTAGTCTTAAACAAAAAGAAGTAACTGTTTTGGGAGTGTATGGTGCCTAAGGCTCACCCCTTCAGGGAATGGGGTCCCAGCCATCTTCCAGGTAAGCCTTGAGGATGGGAGGTGTTAGGTGAAGGGAGTAAGATGGTGGAATCAGCTGCATCAGGCAGTGCTGTGATGAGCTGCGGTTGGGGAAGCCGTAATGTGCCCAAGCTATTTCCCTCTTAGTTCACCAGGGGAGCTGGCTCTGTGGAATCATGGGAGAGTTGCTCCTGGAAAGAGTATGAGATGGGTTTGAATATGCAGAGGGCACACTATGCAGTCCCTGCGTGTGAGTTGATCTTCCTGTTGCTGTAACAAACCCTGAAACAATCTGAAGGAGGAAAGATTTATTTTATAAGTCCATGGTTGGCTGGCTCCATTTTTCCTGGCCGTGGTGAGGAAGAACATTATGGAAAGGAAGACTTGATGGAACCAAGTTGCTCACCTCACGGTCTTCAGGACACAGGAAGAGTTAACAGGAAAAGGCCAGGGCCATTTTTCAAAGGGCATATTCTTCAAAGGTATGACCCACCACTCTCTTCAACTAGGTTGAATCTTCAACAGTTACACCACCTCTCAACAGTCTATTCAAACTTTGCATCTATAAAAGGATTAAACTTCTGATTAGGCCAGAGGTGTGTGCAAAAGCTGTCATCAACACATCCAGACATCTACTTTACCCATCTAGGCATCTCTCAATCCAGTCAAGCTAAGACTCAAGCCTTGATCACCACATGCCTTGATCGTGTCTTCCTTCAGAAGGACTTGCCACTTAGCTACGAGAGGGTTATTGGTAGGAAACCGTCACCAGTCATCCACATCTGGGGTTTCCTGGACTGCAGAGAATCACCTCTCCCTAGACCATGATGCCTTCTTGGGTCTGGTTCTAATGGTGCCTGATACAGGAGTGTAAGAACATGGCTTGTGTGTGCGTACTAGTTTGCCTTTCTATTGCTTTGATAAATACCATGACCAAAAGCAGCTTAGAGAAGGAAAGGACAGGTAATAGTTCATCATGGAGGGAAGCCAAGACGGGAACTCAAGGCAAGACCTTGACAGAGAAACCATGCATGGCTTACTGGCTTGCTCTCAGTTTCCACTTTGATTCAGTCCAAGCTTACCTGCCTAGCCATGGTATCACCCACAATGGGTTGGGCCCTTCTACACCAAGTAGCAACCAGGACAATGTCCCACAGACCTAGCCACCAGCCATGCTGGTAGAGGCAATTCTGTAGTTGGGGTTCCCTCTTCCTAGTTGACAACTAGGATCAGCCACCATGGTGTCTCTATTTAGCTAACTCTGAAGGGTCATTCTGGTCACAGATATCCCTCTGGGGCCACGTGAGGTTGTCACTGGCCTTACATTGTTCTTCAACTTTCCTCTGTGCCTTCTCCTATCATCACATCCTTTCTATAGCATGGAGTAAAAAAAGTAATCTCTAATAAATGACTTGCATGTTAAAGTATGACCCAGAGTCTGCTTACCAGGGAACCCGGCCGACAAAAGCTTCTTTCCAAAACTTGACAAATATCCCAAGTGTGGGCCTGTGCACTAGATCCACTTGCTTTAAGTTTTATTTCAAACAGAAACTACTCTTGGGTTTCAAATGTTCAAATAAAATAACTTTTATACTCCAGAGTATAATCTGAGTCTTAATGAGATGCCTAAAATAATTTAGAGATTTTAATTTCCTTTAATAACCAAAACTTATGCCCTTTGAGAGGTATCACAGAACTGAGGTAGCTAATATTATATATTGTGTGCTCCTGCAGCTTGGGTGCAGGGCTGTCATACCTCTGAGTACCTTTTGATCTAAATGCAGAATACAGCTTGGCAGTCACTAGAAAGAGCAAGTGTGGATTAGTAGGCTATGGTGGTGGATTTTATGTGTCTGCTTGGCTTAATAATAATATCGTCTATCATAGATAAGATTAACATTTAAATAAGTGGACTTTCGCGTAATGTTGATGATCCCTCATAATGGTGGACTTTGTCAATCAACAAACAGAAAGAGGTTGTCTCACCAGGTACAGTGGTTAGATAGACACCATAGACTCATGTGTTAGAATGCTTGGCCATAGGGAGTTGCACTATTAGGAGGTGTAGCCTTGCTGGAGTATTGGAGGAAATGTGTCATTGTAAAGGAGGGCTTTGAGGTCTTTTATGTTCAAGTTACACCCAATGTGGTATAGTCTCCTTCTGCTGCCTACAGATTAAGATGTAGAACTCTCAGCTCCTCTGGCACCATGCATGCTTGCATGCTGCCATGTTTCCTGCCATGTTTCCTACCATGACTATCAACAATTGATCAACAATTGATAAATGGACCTCATAAAAATGCAAAGCTTCTGCAAGGCCAAGGACAAAAGGTCAATAGGTCAAAATAGCAGCCTACAGATTGGGAAAAGCTCACTAACAGAGGGCCAATATAGAAAATATATAAAAAATTCAAGATGTCAGACACCAACAAACCAAATAACCCAATTAAAAATGGGGTAAAAAGCTAAACGAAGAATTTTCAAGAGAAGAATCTCAAATGGATGAGAAGCACTTAAAGAAGTGCTCAAAATCCTTAGTCATCAGGGAAATGCAAACCAAAAGGACTCTGAGGTTCCATCTTACACACATCAGAATAACCACAATCAAAATTTATCCTGTCTACAGGAAATGCAGGTACAAGGGAGGGAACAGAGTCTGAGGGAATGGCCAACCAATAACCAGCCCAACTTGAGACCCATCCCACGAGCAAGCATCAATCTCTAACTGTTAATGATACTGTTATGCTTGCAAACAGGAACATGTTGTCTTCTTAGAGGCTCCACCCAGCAGGCGACTCAGACCTATGCAGACATCCACAGCCAAATAGTGGATGGAGCTTAGGGACTCTTATAGAATAATAGGAGGAAGGATTGTGGGCCCTGAAGGGCATAGGAACTCCACAGGAAGACCAACAGAGTCAACTAACCTTAACCCTTGGGGCTTTCAGAGTCTGAACCACCAACCGAAGAACATACTTGTGCTGGACCTAGGCTTCCCTGCATATATGTAGCAGATATGCAGCTTGGTCTTCATGTGGGTCCCAAACAACTGGAACAGGGGCTCTCCCAAAAGCTCTAGCTTGTATGTGAGATATGTTCTTCTAGCTGGGCTACCTTGTCTGGCCTCAGTGGGAGAGGAAGTGCCTTGCCTCGAAGAGACTTGAAGTGCCAGGGTCAGGGGATATCCAGGAAGGCCCCCACCCAGTCAGAGGAGAAGGGTAAGGGGGATGGGGTGACCAGGAGGGGTCAATGAGTAGGATGTAAAGTGAATAAGTAAAATTAATGATGATGATGATGATGATGATGATGATGATGATGATGATGATGATAATAATAATAATAATAATAATAATAATAATAAAGCTGTAATGCTAAGATCCTTGGTGAAGTCCTACCATGCCCCCTGGCACTCAGTCCTGGCTAGACCAGGATCCTGTAGAACCCTACCTGCTTCAGACTCTGCTTTATCCTTCCAATCTGGTGTGAAGCAGCATCTGGATACCCCGAGAGGGAAGAACCAGACGATGTAGAACCACAGCTGGACCCCAAACACATATCACACATCACCAGAAAACACTAGCAAACACTACCACCAAACACCACCACCAAACACCACCACCAAACACCACCACCAAACACCACCACCAAGCACCAGCACCACCAAACTCCATAGGCTAGCTGAACAGCGTTGGAGCACTTCAACTGTGTCGTTGTTCTTAGCTGAACAGAGGCTAAGACAGAACCCACTGGCTCACTTCACACAGAGCTGAGGACAAGGGAAGAGGCAGGACTCGTTATGAAATGTCCTCAAGCATGTCCTACACGTATGGCCGGCACGTGGATGGGGAGCATTCATCAGGGTAAAAGTCTTGGACTCCCAGAACCCACCCTGCCTCCCGCCACGTGCTATGTGGAAGTTGCTGAGTTTGGATCCTCTCTCCTCCTTATGGATAGCCCAATATCCAGCAAGCCTTTAGGTAGGGTGATGTGAAACTGACATTTTCCCAGGCCCAAATCACATGACGTGGCTGCGGGCAGAGATCAAAATCGGGTGTATAATCGGCAACTTCATGATTGAAGCCAATATTTACTCTGTCTGAAAGTTTAGTTTCCTTCTCTATAAAATGGGGTAACGCTATTATTGCATTTTGGTTGGTTATGATGATTACTAAAATGTGTATGAAATACGTGGCTTACATTGTGTCTGACATGGTAATTGTCATTGCTGTTAATATTGTGCCAACAATGCCAATCGATAAATTTGTACATGCATGAATGGACAATGATTCAATAACACTGCTCGTTCGTAGTCTGATGAAAACAATACTTTGTAGAGTCTTTTAATTATAATTTTTTGTCCGGTGGAAACACTATTTGTGATTTAGCTATTTTCCCTTTGATTACTAAATCAGTCTCTTAATAGATTTGCTCACTGGCAATCTTTTCCTTTTATCATATAGTTGATGGGTTTTGTGTGTGTGGTTGTGTCTTAGTGTTTGTGCAGGTGTGTGCACGCGTATGTGGGGGCCAGAGGTTGATGTCTGCTGTCTTCCTCAATTGCCCTCCACCTCATTTTTGAGACAGGGTCACTCACTGAACCTGGAGCTTCACGGATCTGCCTTATTACCATCCGTGAAGCTGTGCTGAGATTACAGAAGTCACATCCAGCTTCATGTAGGGGGTTGGGGATCTGAATTCGGGTCCCCATGCTTGTGTCACTGGTACTTACTGAACCATCCCCTGACCCTCTACTATATTACTGAAAATACTTTTGTTAAAAACTTTGCTGGACTAAATATTTTTTGTTAGTTATTAACAGTTTTATAAACCCTTTGTTGCTTGTTGAAGCAGTTTCTCTTGTTTTGTGTGGGGCATCAGAATGTCAATATCAGGCTGGGCGGTGATGGCCCACGCCTGTAATCCCAGCACTTGGGAGGCAGAAGCAGGAGGATTTCTGAGTCTGAGGCCAGCTTGGACTACAGAGTAATTTCCAGGACAGCCAGGGCTACACAGAGAAACCCTGTCTCAAAAAAAAAAAAAAAAAAAAAAAAAAAAGAATGTCAATATCAGACAAGGTTCTCATGTTTATGAAGTGCTAGTTCTGGCTTGACTGTCTATGAAAATCCCACCAGACTGGCATTCCCCCCCCTCCCAGGAAAAAAGAAACCCACTTTTCCATAGAAGGGGTTCATAAATGGCTCAGCCATTCCCCAACTACCTAAGCTCCGTGCCCTCTTTGCATTTTGATAGTCTAGTGATTTGTATTATTCTATTAATGTTGAGTTAATACAATGCTCAATTCCATTCACTTTAGTGGTGAGACTAATGGCACTCCCTGCTTTGTCATGTGCCTTGGAGTTTAAGAAGCGAGGTGATGACTCATAGGTTACACATAGCCGGTTCCACGCCGCACTGTCTGTGACCCGAGGAGTGAGCAGTGGTGTAGATGCCAGAAGAGCCTTGAGTTCCTGTCAAAGGGCTAGCTTGTGCCTGGAGTGTTTGATTTTCATCCGGACGTTGGGCGTTATTGTGTAGCTCTTAACTTGCTTGCTTTCTAACTCTTGTTTAATCAGAATCCGGGTTGGCGCTGGAAAGCACCCTATCTCTAATTTGGCCCTTGGGAATGAAAGCATCTATTATGGATGTGCCTAGAGGTGCCTCCCGGGTGAAGCTGCCTTCCACATTCTACTGAGGCCTCCAAGTATCACAGAACGGCATTATCTTTTAGTGTGCTGGGACCCTGGGTGTTCTCCAACAGAAAATCTCAGTCCCTGGATTTTACCATGTGGCCAAACCCATAAGAGGCAAAAATCTAGCAGACATGCACAGCAAACATAGTTTTAAGTTATTTGAGAAATTAGTATTCGTTTTGCTTAATCTTGAGTTGAACAAACACGATTTAAGAGAAGCTAAAGAGGCTGAGGTCTGCCCTGTGGGACACAGGCCTGGGAGACCCCGTGCTATGGAATTTCTCTCACAGCTTTACATGGAAGTGAGAATGGAATTTAAATTTATTTTTATGGGAAGACAGATTTCGTCTTATGGTAGGAATGCAGAATGTAATATTCTCATTGATATTAACTTTGGGAGACCTTTGCTTGATAATTATACATTAATGCACTGAACTGTGCCTTAGAGATAGTATAACGCAAGTGAAGAGGAGATTCGTTCTGTCAGTGGTGGTCTTCGTGGGCTTCCTCCAGCCAGACACATCTAACCTGAAACCCGAGAGCTGCGTGGAGCTACACGTGCCTGAGGATTTCCATGAATGTAAACAAAATTATAAACTTGCTTAAAACACTGATTTTAAAAAACATTATGGACTTAAACTTTTTAAAATTATTTTTGTGTATTTATTGTGTGTTGGGGGCATCACTCAGGTACCATGGCATGCCTGTAGAGATCAAAGAACAATTTTTGGATATCAGTCCTCTCAGGACCCACAGTATGGGTCCCAGGGATCAAACTCAAGTCATCAGACATGGTGAAACGGACCCTTACCCACTGAGCCATCTTGATGGACCTCAAGTATGAACATGATAGAGGTTGAACACACCCGGCAGAGGCAAGATGGTGATTTAAGGTTATGGGGACCTCAGTGAGTCTGGGCATTAGACTGATGGACACAGTCATCTCTTTGCTGCTCCAGTGTTAAATCCAGCTCTCAGTACATAGTGGATGCTCACTGAGTATTTTTGAATGGATTAACTAGCGTTCATAGGTTACCCACAAATCCACAAACTTCTCAGCTATCAAAGCCTTCGATGCACTTTTCTCTATGAGATCTACAGCCTCTTGTTCTTAGGTTCCTTCTCTCCTAGAGGGATCTAAAGCATGTGACCACTAACTTATGAGGTGGGCAACAAGGAAGAATATCATGTTATTTCTATGCAGCAGCTCCTGCGTGGGAAACAACTATCAGGGCTTCACAAAAGCAGACCCTTTCCCTCCAGATTTCAAGAGTACTTACCACTGTGGAAGAGGAGGCTTGAATTAGTAAGGGACCAGGACTCCATCTTTATGAGTGTGTGTGTGTGTGTGGGGGGTGGTGGTGAGGGTGGACTCTGGTTCTTAAGCAGAACAACAGAGTCTAGCCACATTTAAGACAGCATCCCCCCTTCCCCTAACTCTTCCTTCTCAAAGAAATGCAGGCTGAGCTAAACTCAGGCACAGCCGTTTAGGGGCACAAGTGATTTTTAATGTCTTTTGTGAGAGTGTGGGGTTCTCTGGCTGAGGAGGCAACTGTAAACAAATAGTGGGAGGGTCTCCGTGAGAAATCCAAGTAACATCAGCAAAGCTCACAGAAAAGCCACAGTTGGGTGATTGACAGCTCTAGTCAAAGCAGCTTACCACATTGTTCTTCAGTTGGGTAACATGATTGTGTCGTGCCAATCCCAGGATGGGACTAATGCCTTCATGCCCCATAGACAAGTCCTGTCAGTACTGGGGCTCAGAGGGTGACCCGGAAGCCAGACATGTGGCCACACCTGGTCCTAGTCAGGATCCTCTGGAGTTAGCAAGGAATTTGGAAGCTCTGAGTGGAAAGCTGATAAGCCTAGAGGCTGTCTCAGTCCCAAAGATGACTGGGACAGTCCGTGTGGAGTGGTCATAGCAGACCACCTGACCAGAAAATACGAGGGTAAGGAGCTCTCCTTAGGGCCCTCCAGTGCTCTGAGACTCTGGCAAGGTAAAAAACCTGATGGGTTGCGGAGGCGATATCTGATATCTGATAAAGGAGACCTGCAGTTGGGAGCAGAAAAGATGCCTAAGAGCAAGGAAAGGTTCTGAGAAACTGGGATTTAAGGCAGGTTTCTGGATGGACATTCAGACACAAGGGTCAGATGGATCTCTAGAGCTGCACATAGTAGGCTAGCTCTCACTGGAGGAAGATGAGGTACTCACATTACATCAGGGTGTTTACATTTTAATCATCCATTTCTTTTAGTTTTGAGATTGAGTCTCACTCTATAGCAATGGTTAGCCTCAAAGATACCCCACATAATCAGGGGGCCTTCTTGCAACACCACTCCAGCTTCTGCCTTCCAAATTCCGCCTCTATAGGCATTTAACACCATGCCCAGCTAGGTGTGTGTGTGTGTGTGTGTGTGTGTGTGTGTGTGTGTGCCTGTCTGTCTACCTGTCTGTCTGTCTATTTCACCACCTTCACAAGAAGCACACTATCTCAGAGACTCTCTCCTACAACTTTCATTGTTTGTATTTTGAAGACAGGATCTTGCTATATAGCTCAGGCTGGCATGGAACTCATGACCCCCCTGCCTTAGCCTCCAGAGGGCTAGGATCACAGACACACAGCATGATACCTGTCCTTGGATGTCTGTATGCACTGTGTCATGGTCACTGCAGTGAAACAAATTAACACATCCATGACTACCCATATAGAACTCAAGAGCTTGAACCAACTTATAACCCAAGGTTTACACCCTTTGACCAACACCTCCCCATACTTCTGCCTTTGCTCCCCTGACAACCACCAACCACTGTCTTCCAATTCTGTGTATCTGACATTTTAATTTCATTTATACAGCTGAAGGCGGTGTCTTACTCATTTCATTTAAACAATGTTTTCCAGGCCCATCCATGTTGTTCCAGATCTTCTTTTGGTGGCTGAATAATATTCCGTCACAGGAATATACATTTGCATTTACAGTTTCATTCGTCCTCCCATCAACAGGCACGTGGTTTGAAGAAACGGACACATAAAGAGGATATAAAGCTTCCCTAAGTTACAGGGAAAGATGCTAGGAGCCTGGGGAAGGAAGGGCGGGGCTCACACTGTAATGTACACTTGTAACTCTATAGCCTGTGGGCCTTATTATACACAGCAGGATGGGCCAAGGGCCATGTGAGGGGACACAGCAGTGACCACAGACGCCAGGTCACATAGCCTGCACAATACCCTTGTCCTCACTTTCTGTTTCAGGAACGATTACCTGCAGCACACGAGGACTGACTAGCTGCCTGAAACCACACTGGACTGGGGCAACTGTAGCATCTCCTTTCTCAAGGTCCCAAGCCTGGGAAAACTATCTTGCATCTCCTCTCCCTCTTGCCCTCCCCTTCCCTTCCTCCTCTTTCCTCCCCCCCCCCCGCCCCTCTCCTCCCAAGCTATTGGCTGCTCCTATCTTTATTTATCAATCAGAATTAACTGGGGGCAGGGTTCTAGAAGCTGCATGCAGGCCCCTCTTGTGCAAACTGATGGGGGGGGAACCACTTAGCATTAGAATACACACAGCTACAGGTGACAAGCTGATTCATGGGGCTAGGGCACACAGCAGGGAAAAATCAGAAGCAAGATTTCAGCCCCAAGACTGAAGTGCCAAAGCACTGGTTCTCAACCTGTGGGTCACGACCCCTTTAGGGGTGAATGACCCTTTCACAGGGGTCGCATATCAGATATTTACATTGTGATCCATAACAGTAGCAAAATCACAACTATGAAGCAGCAATGGAGTAAGTTTACAGTTTGGGGAGCTGTATTAAAGGGTTGCAGCCTTAGGAAGGCTGAGAGCCACTGCGTGGAAGGGAGGAAGGCATCCATAACTGTAGTTCACGTTCCTCGCCAGGGCCTCCTCAGTGAAAGATTGTAAGTGCTCCAAGCTAGAGGACGTTTTTATTTCAGTGACAGTGACTGAACTCCGGGTCTTGGTCCTGCTAGGGAAGTGCTTTCCCACTGAACTGAAAGTCATTTTGAAGACCCACAGCTTCAAGGAGTATGCCTTGTAGTACTAAACGTGGAGTGTGGGTGTCACCCGAAATAACCTAGTGATGCATTTGCTCTTTATAACGAATGAGTCAGGCATTTAGTTCTATCAAATTCGTATTATTAAAGCCTCCTCACGCCGTGTCTCTGCGTAGAGACAGCTAAATTAGAAGGCGCTGCGGTGAAGTGGGCGAATCGGAGTTCTCTTCCGCAAATGTGTCACTTCGTCTGAGTTGTTTAAACTTGGGTCTAACTACTCATCCTGGGTTGAGGGAGTTGGGCAAGCTGTTTCATGCTTTTAAAGGGGTCACAAACTTGTCATATGTACAGGCGAGCAAATAGGAAAGATTTAAATTAGATATGATTTACCAAGTACTACCCAGCCATTGACAAATGGTTTTGAGTGTTTGTGCTGTTCCCACACTGCCTTGGTCCTGAATCTGGAAGGGCATTTATTGAGGTCACTTAGACCCCAGCAGTTTTTTCACTCCCCGGGGAGAAAGACCGATAAAATAAGGTCCAAGTTGCTGGCGGCCAATATTTTGTGACCTACAATATAACTAGTTATGAGAAAAGTGGCCGCAGAGTCGGATGGCATAGTGACATCAAGTTGCTAACCGTGTGCAGTTAGGTCTTGCGCGTCTTCACTGTAACTGCTGTATTGATTACCACAGACGGTCACAGCCTGGCTCCCTTTTGCAGGCCTGAGTTATCACCAGAACTAAGAAAACCAGCTTCTCTGACGGCTGTCCAACCTCTTGCTCACTGTCTGGGTGAAGCTTCATAACTGATAATGATTTAAGCAAACGTTTTGATTCAAACTCACCTCCCTTGCCCAGTGTAAATGCAATAGAGAAGTACTTCCTTTGCAGATCAACAACAACAACAACAACAACAAAAAATCAAAAGAGAAGATATGAAATAGAAGTCATAGAGATAGATCCACGGTGAGATGTGATACACCCAAGGCTAGGCTTCAAGGAAGGAGCCTCTTCGGAGACCAAGCCCGTCTCCAGGAGTGCAGGAGTGCTGAGTTCACCTTGGAGACGTCACAGAGGAGCAGCTAAAGTCTGTGTTTGAGGAAGTGTCCCTTCTGGCACCCTTCTTGATGGCTTGGAAGAAAGCACTGCCCCAATAAGTTTTTTTTTCTTCTGTTTTTTTTTTTTTTTTTTTTTTTTTAACTTGGAATAGAATTAATGGAACATTTAGACAAGAGCCAAACACAGTGCATGAGACCCAAGAGATCAAATTTTCCCTTTCCCTAGATACTTGCCCAGGAAAAGGCCAGAGAAGAAAAGAAAAATAATGAAAGAAAAACTTAATTTTCTTTTCCCACATGCACTATATGTTACAAATGTAAACATGGGATTCTGAGATTTTTCAGTTTCCCAGACGAGTCTGAGAGTAAAATCTTCCAGAAAAAGTGTTCTGTCACTTCTGATACTTTATAACTTGTGAGAACAAAGCCTACAACGATAGTGGGTTATTTTGACCAATTTCTTTTGGGGCTCATGTGTCTGAGTTATCTATGATGCATGTAAGTCCCCATCTACGTCGGCGGCTTTCAGGGGTGGGGAGATAGTTGGTGGTTAAAGTTCTGAAAGAGAGAGGGTCCCCAGAACCCTCCCAAATGCTCATAATTTAGCAGTCTGGCTTGAGATGTGCTCAGAAGCTCGGCTGCTTTGGTCGAGGTCTCCCACACAGGACTGCCCTCTGAGGGCTTGTGGGGATCTGTAGTGTCCAAGAAGGCTGCACTCCATCACAGTCAAACTCTCATCTTGTGACCTGAGCTCCAAAGCTTCTGGAAGACAAGAGAAGGCTAAACTTCTGCAGTCGCCGATCTTGCTCAGTCTCATTGGCTGATCGAAGCCCCACAGTCCAGGCCACACTCTGCAGAAGAAGGGACAATTACATTCAGGGACACAAGTTCTGAGAGGCCCCGTTCACGGCCAGGCCAACACTGCAATCCTCACTTCCCTGTTGTTGGAAAACTCCAGTATTTCGTAAAGTAGTTAAATGTTCAGCCAGGGATCAAACATGGATTTTAACATGGGAGACTCTGGAGGCTCTTCAAATGCAAACTACCTCTTTATTTGGGCCTATTTGAAAGAGTCTTACCAAAGCTCTTGCCCCAGAAATGATGTATTCTACACCCAGAAACAAGTCAGTACAGGATGGTTGAGTGTGAGACTTGAGTATTTTCACCCCGTTGGCTGTATACACTACTCAGGGGTATTCAAATCCTTAAGCCTAGGGTGACCAAGAATGGAAAGGGGCTGCAACAAGATTATTTTAGAAGCTGCTTACTAATTTTGCTTAAAATCTTTGGCAGATTAATTAGCGACTTCTTGTCAAGAGGAGGCATGTTCCATTCTTTAA
Organism: Apodemus agrarius; assembly: GCA_964023405.1. Lineage (NCBI taxonomy): Eukaryota > Metazoa > Chordata > Mammalia > Rodentia > Muridae > Apodemus > Apodemus agrarius. The sequence continues at coordinate 2,752,164 of OZ030021.1, forward strand.
ACCCCCCAGTAAGCCCTAACAAGATGTCTCATTACTCATTCTCAGATTTTTCACCCATCTACATAATGAAAACAATGGCTTCCACCCACTTGCCTAGCCGGGTATAGCTCTTGGTTGGTAGGAGGAAGTACTATTGTGAAGAAATGGTGCTATTACGTAGGTGTAGGTTTTCTTTTATCTCAGAACTGTGGCCTGCAGTAACACACACCAAGGGTGGAGAAAAGGAACCCCTCCTAATAGCCAATGTATAAAATTACCCCTTCTGCCCAAGCACTTATTTTGAATAAAAGCTGAACCGGAGTGTGCGAAGCAAGGGCTGGAAGGAAAGTCATGGGATTGGAATGTGAATTCTTCACAGGGCTTTTGGCAGACCTAAGTACCAGGGAGTGCCCTAACTAGAGGCACCATTGTCAAGGTTCCAACCAAAGCTGGGTTCTGCCTGAAGGGAGAGAAAACACTGGGGCCAATGAGGCCTAGAGTTCTACACTATGTAGTTAGCGTTGAGGATTATAGGCTCAGAAGGCTCTGGCTTGTTACAGGTCACAGGTCAAATGAGGATCTCTGCTCCATGAAGCACCCTTAGACTCAGTGCCCTGCCAGGAGCAGGGATGCCTGAGCCTGCTGGACATGGGCGGGGTGGGGTGGGGTGTGGGGTGTGGGTGGGGGTGTGTGGGTGGGGGTGAGTGGGGGGGTGGGGTAGGGGTGGGGGTGGGGGTGGGGGAGCTGGGGAGGGAGGGAGGCCGCCCATGGCTGAATTTCTGGGATGTTTCATGCTAATGAGGACTCAAATAAGCCCCCTGACTTCCATATCTACAGGGAAAAAAAAAAAAAAAGGCGATGCTGTATCTGTATTTTTCTAGGTCCAGTACCTGAGGGAGGAAAGTCCTTGGCTTTCAAAATGGCCAGTAATCACGCCAGGGGTGTTCAGCTTTTTCATCTGATCTGGAATGATTTTGGCTCAGCACGGCCAAGCAATGATTTCACACTAGTGAAAAGTCTGCACTAACAGTTACATAGATCTGCAGTAACTCGGAGAAGTGTCTGCTAGGAAAGTCACTTGGTGAAATTCTCTAGAAATAGGTATAGGAGAAGAGCAAAATTTTCTGCTTTTATTTTAAAAAAATATTCTTTGTTCTACATTCAGAGAAATGTATTGGATTGTGGCTTTTTATGCAGATGTGTTCTCCCTCATTCTCAACCCCTCCAGTTGCTTTCCAAAGGCTCTTTTGTCCCACCCCCTCGCTCCCGTGCTGGTCCCCTTACTCTACAAAATAGTTCCAGCTATGTTTTCATGATACATATATCCCTTTACCCTCTTCTGTCCCTGGCCCTGTTCCTTATTTAGACCCCTTCCTGTACTTTTATAGTCGCTGTTCACAACCTCAGATATATTAATATATATAAACTTAAAGGTAGATTCTATATCTGAAAGAGAACAAGACTTGTCCTTCTGATCCTTAGTTGTTTTTAATGTAGAGACTGACATAACTTCATTTGAGAGACCAAATCTTTTCAGTTCAGACTCTATCTTAGAGAACCTGACCTAAGGATGAACTCAAGTTAACTCTCAGGCCGGTACCTAGCACCAGTTTCCAGGTTAACTCCACAACAAGACTTGGCATCTAACACCAGTTTCCAGGTTATTCCCCCAACAAATCTGCACCCCCAGGTTGCAAGCCTGCCCCTGATACTTCACTTCCTAACAACCACCAATCAGGAGGAAGGCAGAAGGTAAGTTTATGGTTTGGCTCCCAGCACCAGCCAGTTACGTTAAAGGCCACAATGGCCCCCAAATCAGATGTGTACCCGGCTAGATAACCCTTTCTTTCTTCTAAAATGCTTGCTTAAAATTATGTTCAGGGCTCTAACTTCATTCTGTGTGAGGGTTGTCGGGGAACCCAAACTTGAACTTGAATAAAGAGACCCTAACGGGATTGCGTCGGAATCGGCTCCTTGGCGGTCTTTTGGGGTTTCACAAACATTACCTGGCACAACACATCCAATTTCACAACTGAAGAAGAGTCAGCTGTGTGGATGCACACCGTTCCGTGTCCTGGTACTACACATACACTCTCACAACTGAAGAAGAGTCAATTGTGTATGCACACAGTTCTTTAGTAATGGATACTGTGAATGGCACAGCAATGGTTGTGGGTGTTCAGGCATCGTTGTGATACACCACTTAGACTCTCTTGGATAACTATCCTAGAATGCTGTATGTAGTTCCATCACAGGGCAACTGGCTTTCATCGTGACTGTATCAGCAACCGTTTCTTCTTTGTCGACATCCTCGCCAAGATCCCTTGTTGCTTGATTCTGCATGTATAGGGGGTGGAGGGGGTTGGGGGGAGTCAGGGGTTGGGGGGAGTCAGGCCGGAGGTCAACCACAAGTGCCATTCCTCAGGACTCTCCTTAACCTGGGGGAACAGTAATTCAGCAAGGCTCTGCTAGCCAGAGAGCCTCGGGGATCAGCCTGTTTCCAGCTCCCCAGTGCTAGAATTCCAAGTGCATGCCATCATGCCTGGCTTGTTTTACATGGGTTCCGGGAGGGTCGGACTCGGGCCCTCACACTCGCAAAGGCAAGCACTTTACTGGCTGAGCCTTTCCCTAAGCCCTCTTATCTGGACCACAGCCACTCCGGCTGGGCCGAGACAGAATCTCAAAGTCACTGTACTTTGCATTCCCTGACGGCTATTAGCCACTTGTATTGCCTCCTTCAAGACCTGTCTATTTAGCTCATATATCCATTTGTTAACTCAATAGCAGTCTTTCATCTACTTCTTTTAGAGTTCTTTATAGATTCTAGATATCAATCCCCTACTGAATGTGTACACAGCCAACAAAGACCTTTCTCTCATATAGTTACTGGGCAGAAGTTTTTTTTTGCTGATCTTGAAGTGTCTCTTTTGAGAGCATGGTTTGCATCGTAGGGAGGGATGCTGCTGAGGGCCTTGAGCGTTGGGGCAACCGTTCTACCGATGAGCTATGTCTGCAGGCTCGGGTGCTGTAATTTCACGCAAGCCCATTTGTCCGTTCCTGGGCCTTTCCCCTCTGCTATTAGAAGCCGTTTGGAAAAGTTCTCCCTGTGACCGTATCTCAACCCGTGTTGCCTGTTTTCTTTTAGTATGGTCAGAACTTCAGCTTTTATTAAGGTCTGACTCATTTGGAATTGGGTTTTGTGCAGGGTGAGAACGATGGGTCTAGTTTCATTCTTTTACATGTAGATACCCAGTTTTCTACGAACTAGCTTTTGAAGAGGCTGCCTTTACCCAAAGTATGCTTTTAGCCCTGTTGTCAAAGATTACCTGTAGCTGCATCGTGGGCTTCTTTCTGGGCCCCCTCTTCTGTTTCCTGGGTCTGTGTGTCTGCAGTACTTTGTTCTTGTTTTTGAGGCATGGTTTCAATATGTAGCCAGCCTGACCTTGAAGTCAATGATCCTCACAAGTTCGGAGATTTCTGGCCTGTACCACCAAGCCTAGCTATAATACTTTCTTATTTTAAGAAGTCCTGAGAGATGCTTTGCATCTTCAGGTTTGTAATGTAGCTACCCACTGGGACAGCAGAATTTGTGGGTTTCATCATTGTTAGTCTTCTGGAGGCCACAGGTGTATTCTATGAGCAAGGAGCAAAGCCTTTAGTTTTGCTGTTTTGTTTATGTTCTTCTCCTTGCTGCTAAGGACCCAAACACTCACAGGCCTGCAGTTGCTGCCATTGTTTTTGATGAGGGAAGGGGGAACTTTTACAACACGTTCCTTTGGAGAAATCAAACCAGTAGCAAGTAGAGGTTTAACAGGTTAGTAATAATAAATAGGACTCAGGACTTTGGTCTCAGTTCATATTCCTAGGAGGACTCTGAAAAGCTGCTAAACTGGGAAAGGTGTAGAAGAAGGCGGAGAAGAGAAAACCCAAGAGCATCTGCTAGGATAACTTTTTTGCCTAAACACTAGTATCCAAGGGGTGTTAACTGGTTTGATTAGACACAGGGAGTCAGTCTGCTTGCACATCTAGGTTCTTGACCTTGGAGAAATGCTTGAGAACAATGGCATACAAGTTTCCTTTCCTTCTGAGTTCTGAAGGACTCAGAAGGGTCATCTCTGAAGCATTAGGATACCAGCCAATTCCCAGTTCACCTTGGTGGTTGACATTCAACTACATACGTTGTTCCACCCACTCTCTCGGACCAACTTAGTAGCCCCTCTTGTCCTCAGGACACAGCTGCAGTCTGTCCAAATCTGGGCATCTTTTCCTTTTGCTCTTTCTGAATCCCCCTAGGAACACAAATTAGAAATTCCAAGCCCTGTGCCCAGCTGAGAGTGCTGGCATGGACTGTATTGGGTAGGCTGAGACAGGACGATCACTAGAATCCACAAGTTCAAAATCATCCTAGGCAACATGGTGACATACTGTCACAAGAAAAAGAGAAAGAAAGTGGGGGTGGAGGAGGAAGGAAAAGAAAGAGAAATAAATCCTGGGTTCATTTTATTATTTTCATTTAAAAAATATGGACAAAAAGACCATCCAAAATGAAATCAATAAAGGCCCCCAAGCAAAAAAAAAAAATCAATTAACCAAAACCTCAAAGAAAAACAAATTCATTGGCCAGTTATTTAATTCCTTGAAGAATATCTTCTCTCTGTGTTAAAATAACGAAGTTTGTCTGGCCTTAAACACAGGTGTGGCCAAAGTTTGCTGCCGTTATCTTTAAAAGCGTCTGATCAGAATTAGTTTAACCTCATAAACTGAAACTTGCAAACAGCTTCTCTCCCCTTGTAGTCTTCTCTTCCCGACTCCTATTAACTCTCCAGGGTCCAGGCCTCCAGAGGGTGGCTGCTTGCTTGGGATACATCATCTTTAGAGAGATGGCCTTACTAGCTGTGATGGTTTGTATATGCTCGGCCCAGGGAGTGACACTATTAGGAGGTGTAGCCTTGTTGGAGTAGGTGTGTCACTGTGGGCTTAAGACCCTCACTCTAGCTGCCTGGAAGCCAGTCTTCCACTAGCAGCCTTCAGATGAAGATGTAGAACTCTCAGCTCCTCCTGCACTATGCCTGCCTGTCCTGCCTTGATGATAATGGACTAAACCTCTGAACCTGTAAGCCAGCCCTAATTAAATGTGGTCCTTATAAGAGTTGCCTTAGTCATGGTGTCTGTTCACAGCAGAAAAGCCAGAAGACACTAGCAAACACTATCTGATTGTTTTTAAAGCTGCCACCTTTGGGAAAACACTCACTATACTTTAATATCACCAGTCATCATCACCTCCTCCTCCTCTTCCTCCTCCTCCTCCTCCTCCTCCTCCTCCTCCTCCTCCTCCTCCTTCTCCATTTGAGCTAGTAGTGCCTCTGGTCTGGAATTTGCTGTATATCTGAAGATGGCCTTGAACTTCTGATCTTCCTTCTCCACCTCTCTCCCGTTAGTACCACACCTAGTTTTATGCAGTGCTGGGAAGGAACCCAGGCAGACATCCTACCAACTGAAATACGTCTCTCCGAACTGTCAAGGCATTTTATTTATTTATGTGTGTGTATTTGTGTGGTGTACACATGTGTGTTTCCTTGTGTGTGTGGTTGTGTGTGCATGTGGAAACCACAGGTTGACCCCGGGTGCCTTCTTTATCATCCTTGGCTTAAGTTATTGAGACGGTGGGTGTCCATCACTGAATGGGGAGCACACCATCTCCACTAGATTGGCTCGCTGGTGAGCCCCAGGTCTTTCTGCCTCCACATCCCCTGCTGACTCGATTGCAGGGGTCACTGGTAACACCTGTAACATGGCTCTTGCCTGGGTGCTGGAATCTGAACTCTAGTCTTCACACTTGAGAATTGTTTTCAAAAATGGTTGAGTTGTAAGAGTTCTTTATTCTGGATATAGATGTCTTGAGAGACAGTCAATTTTTTAAAATTTTTTTATTTACATTTCAAATGCTATCCCCATTCTTCAATTCCTCTCCGAAAACCCCTTATCCCCTCCCCACTCCCCCTGCTCACTAACCCACCCACTCCTGCTTCCCCGACCTGACATTTCCCTACCCTGGGGCAATGAGCCTTCATGGGTCCAAGGGCCTCTCCTCTCATTGATGTCCAACCAGGTCATCCTCTGCTACCCATGTGACTGGAGCCATGGGTCCCTCCATGTGTACTCTTTGGTTGGTGGAAGACAGTCGATTTTGAAGGATCTTTTACTGCTCTTTGGGTAGAAGTGCTCTGTGAAATACCCAACTTAAAAAATTCAGTAAGATTCTTTGTTTTGTACTTCTGACATATCTAAGAAACTGCTTTCCTTATATTTTCTTTCAGAGTTTCATAGTTGTAGCTTTTATGTCATCTGAGTTAATTTTTTCATATAGTGTGAGGCAGGAGTTCATTTTGGCTCTTGCACGTGGATATCCAACTGGGCAAGCACCTATTATTACAGGATTCTTCTCTCGTACAGCGGCTTTGATATCCTGTTGAAAACCAAGTGCTCACGACTTAAAGGTGTGTTTATGGACTCAGTTGTGTTCAACCCATCTATGCAATCCTCCTCCAAGTTGTCTTGATTACAGTTACTTTGTTTTAAATTCTGAAGTAAAAAAAGTGAAATTTGTACTTTGTTGTTTTCAGGATCACTATGAACATTCTAGGTCCCCTGAATTTTCATAAGACTTTTAGGATCCTCACGTCAGTTTCTGAAAAAAAGGTAAGAAAGAGAGAGAGAGAGAGAGAGAGAGAGAGAGAGAGAGAGAAAAGGAAAACTGGGATTTTGATAGGGATTGTGGTCAGTCTACAGACTGCTGTGTGGACTATTCTATCTTAACATTTTATATACCGACCCACAAATATAGAACTTTACATTCACAGATATTCCCCGAATTACTGATGTCTTGGTGTGATGTTAATTTTGGTTGTCACTCGGACACACCTTAGAAGAGAAGGTGTCATCTGAAGAATCGTCTCCATCATATTGGCCTGTGTGTATGTGTGTGTTGGGCATTTTCTTGCTTACTGACGTAGGTAGGTTTAGCACACTGTGGGCAGTACCTTCCCTCAGCAGGTGGGCCCGAATTGTCCCAAAAGGGTATCAGGATGTGAGCCTGCTAGCTAGCCAATAAGTGTCCCCCGAGGTCTGGTCTTCCGGTTCCTGCCTCCATGTTCCTGCCTTCCTTCAACTGACTGACCTGTAAGATGAAATAAACCCTTTCCTCTCCAAGTCGCTTTTGGTCATGGTGTTTGTCCCCAGAAAGCAGACTGGAACATTTGGCTTACGATCTGCCGACTTCCTAACCCCCAAGCCCCCCAATTTACCCACTGTATGAAAACAATACTAAGTCAGCCCAACCCATGTTTTGAATTAAAAACCATTTCCTGAGCTAATGATCTGTAGTAAGATATTGTTTTGATGTTGGGCACTAACAGTAGTAGTAAGCTCGACTCCAGTTACCCTCATCCCCATGAAGGTGAAACCCCAGCTCTGCCCCCCCCATTTGGTGAGCTATGCTGCTCAGTAGGTCAGGTGGCCTAAATGCATATTTGACTTATTGTCACCTTATAATGAGTTTATAGGATGTTCCTTCCTTGTAAGGTCAAGGTACATCTGTATTAAGATCCTTTGAAACATCTTTGAAAGATATTCAGTTTTTTATAGGACTAATATTGAACTTTTAAATTTACTTTATTCCTAGGAATTTTATTCTTTTTTTATGCTATTATAAATGATTTTTTTATGATTTCATTTTGCTAGTGCTAGAGATAGGATTAATTGTGGGCATTTTCATATATTTTCCTTTTTGTTAGATATTGCAAATATATGTCAAAATATATTTCTATAAGGTTGTTCTTATGGCCTTCTAATAACATTGAGGGGCTTATAATCAAAAACAAAACAAAACAAAACAAAACAAAGCAAACTAAAGAGCTCCAAGGAAACATTGGATAGAATGTTTGTCAATGTCCCTGAGTGTCTTAGGGCTATAAACTTCAGGGCTATAAAATGTGGAGAAACTACAGGGCAAATTATTATTAATTTTTAAAATTTATTTATTTATTATATGTAAGTACACTGTAACTGTCTTCAGACACCCCAGAAGAGGGCATCAGGTCTCATTATAGATGGTTGTGAGCCACCATGTGGTTGCTGGATTTGAACTCAGGACCTTCAGAAGAGCAGTCAGTGCTCTTAACTGCTGAGCCATCTCTCTAGCCCCAGGGCAAATTATATATTTCAGTCATTAGCATGGCAGAAATTCCTCTCCTCTGATGTAAGGTTTCCACTTTTACCAAGAGTGTGTTTGTTGATTTCATAAATTCTCTTCATTCCTCGACTTTACGTTTAATTATTTTACTAGTTGATAAGTCTTACTTTCTGCTGTGTTGTTTGCATCTTGGTTCCCAGGAAGAGCAAAACTCTAAACTTTTAGCTATGTTTATTTGCTTTTAAAATTTCTTTCTTTATTAAATTGCCTGTTATTTCTCTTAGTCCCGATGTTAGGCTTTTCTGTGATTGTTTGTAAGAGTTGCATTTTTAATGGCATCAGTCAAATGTCACCTACGGAACCCATTTTCTCCCACATGTGTTTTCCAATTTTTGCCGGTTAAGATGCTGACATGCACATTTTCAATCAGTTCTTACAACCTCTCTTTTATGCCTTTCCCTCCCCCCCAGAATAAACAGAAGAATAAATAGGTCACTTAACTATCCCAGTGGGGATTTGCTAACATTATATATATGTATATATACATATGACGTTTCTATTTTATATTAGTGAACTCCCTCTCTTTCAGGTCAGTCCATGTGAACTTCTGGGGGTTTTTGTTGTTGTGGTGGTAGTGGTGGTTTTTGTTGTTGTTGTTGTTTTGTTTTTTTCAATACAGGATTTTACTGTGTAGCCTTGGCTGTCCTGGAACTCACTCTGTAGACCAGGCTGGCTTCGGACTCAAGAGATCCTCCTGCCTCTGCCTGTGGAGTGCTGGGATCAAAGGTGCGCGGAGCTGTTGCTGCAGGGCTCACTTGAGCTTTTACAGCAGAGAAACACAAAGTGGTACCCTGAAAACACAAAGTTGCCTGAAATCAGAACAAGGAGACAGCAGATTTCCTGTGTGGTGGGAGCTACTTCCTGACAGTCTTCACTGTGCCCTGATACTAGTGGGAGCCAGCCAGTACACTCTGGTCTCTCTCCCTCTCCCTCTCCCTCTCCCCCGTCTTTCTTTCTTTCATTCATTTATTCATTTTGGTTTGAGATGGGGTTTTGTCAGCCCAGGCTGACCTTTGACACCTGATCCACCTGCCTCAGCCTTCCATAATGCTGGGTTGCAGGTGTGTGTCGCCTTGCTCTTGGGGCTCGATTATAAAGCCACTGATCACGTTCAACATCCCCACCCCCTCTACACATTTATCTGATTGCTCCCTGAATATAAATCTGTACAACTGGGATGACTGAAGCAAATGCATACTGAAGTTATTTACCAAGAAACGCAAAAAAATTCCTTCTTTAACTAAAACCTTTCCGGTTGACTGTAGGGTTTCTTTCAGCCTATGAATTTGTGGGAAGTTTGGAGACATTCACACCAGAGCTTCTCTCAAACGTGCCAAGCCTTCTCATCTCTGCATCCAGGAAGAGCGGTGTTCTCCCGTCTTGCCTCTTTCCCCTCCTCTAGTCTTCAAGGCTTCAGTCCTATTTCATCTGGGGCACTTAGAACCCTTGAGCATGCTGGCTTCCCCATCAATGGCACCTCCCCGAATACCTTAGAGGGAATATTGTGGACTCAATGTTGGAGCATGTCCAAGTCTCATCCTTCAGGGAATAGTACCTGGACATCTAAAGGATCTCCCCAGGTACCTTCTCTGCTAACCACGGAGTGCACCACGGGGTTGTGGTTTGGATGGATACGTTCTGCTACTGCTAATTCAGCGAGAGCCTCTAATTCCAGACTGAGCACGTAGCTGTGGCAGCAAGGTAGAAGAATGGGAACAGATCAACACTCTCCTGGGAACTGGAAACCGTCTTTGACTAAAGTTCTACTGGCAGAGGCAGTTTCCTGCAAGCCTCTCAGAAGCTGGAGTATTTGGAGAGCACACTGGTTTGATTTCTGACCTGGCTCTTCAGACAGTCGGAGGCACCTCCCTGGTCTCCTGGATTTGGGGAGCCCGGGAAAGTTTGCAGCCCGCAATGTCCGCTCGTGACATTTCCTGATCGCGCGGGTGCCAGCAACAGAGGCAGGTTCCGCAAGCTGGAGCCGCGCCCACGCGGCGGGCTCAGCGCGTGGACAGAGGGGCGAGGCCCAGGGCGCCGCCCACTCTCGGAGCTGCCCAGGCGCGCACAGAGTGGCAGCCTCCTGCTCCGCGGTGCCACCCCGGGGAACAGGCAGGAGACCCAGCGCCGCGGGATGGCGGTGGCTCTGGGCTGGTCACCTCGATCCTCACCGCTGCTGCACATGCTACCGCTGCTGCTGTTGCTGAGGATGTCGCCCTGCTGGAGCGAGGTGGCTCTGGACCATCCAGCGACCGCGCTCAGCCTGCACCCGCCCTACTTCAACCTGGCCCAGGCGGCGAGAATCTGGGCCACTGCCACCTGCGGGGAGCGGGACCAGGAGGTCTCAAGGCCCCGGCCTGAGCTTTTCTGCAAATTGGTGGGCGGCCCCACTGCACAGGGCAGCGGCCACACCATCCAGGTAAGGTCCCCCACGGATAGCGGGGATTGGGTTGAGAGTGTTAATTAGCTCTCTCCTTGGGCCAATCACTGAGGCCAAAGGCTGGGTCTTCTTTTCCCAACTCGACCTAATGATCTCAAGTGACTGGGATTGAGCTGTCCCAAGGCCAGACTGGCTGTGACCTGGGCGCAGTGCTCCTGGTATGAGCCTATGCGAGCACTACCTTGGCCACATACCACTGTGGTGGGTGGGATGGGCAAAGCGAGGGTGACAGTTGTGGTCAGTTTCCCGCTTGTAGAAGTGGAAGTCCGAGGCTTTGTAGTAAAATCTCCATCCCCCATGGCACCTGGCCATCCCAGGACAGACTCTGGGCCTCAGTGGCGGCTGTCTGTCAGACTTCATTTTGTACCTTTATGCCTAGGAGACTTCGGTAGTCCTATCCCTGGTACCTCTTCACTGTCAACAAAAAGATTCACCTGATGCGCCAGCTCGCCGTTCTGGGGTAGAAACACTCTGGCAGGGAACACCTGGCAGAAATGAGGGTGCCCACGCGGTTGTTCCAGCGTAATCAGAACCTGGTGGCGTGCCAGGCCCTCACACTGGAGCCTCATCTTGGGCTGGGAGACGCTCAAAAAAGGCAAAAACAACATTGTCTCCAGGATGGCTGTGAGCGTTTGAGTCCAATCCTAAGTCCAAATTCTCTACTCCAAGCTATTCTTTCTCCTAGAAGTCCCGCTGAGGAGAGGAAGTGTCGGGAAGTGGGAGTAATTTTGGAGCTTAGAGTGTCTGGGTTAGTGTGTTAGATAGTCTGGACCGGCACCGCCATGGATGACAGGTAGTTGGACGTGCTGTGTGGTAGATGCAGATTTACTTATAAGCATGTGAGCATGCTAATATACGGTGCATATTTCATTCCATGGAAAGAAAATTGAAAAGATAAAACAATGATAAAACTTTTTTATATTTCATATAGAGTAAATATGCAAAAGGGGAACTTAAAAAGAAGACAACCACGATGAGGATAGTTTTAACTTTTTCCAACAGGTTCTCCATACAGTTTTGCTTTGTTATTGGACATGCATACAAATGTAATATGGAATTCCTTCTGACACATGTAATTCGGTCATCGCTGTTCAACGATTCCAAGTTGCTCTTCCAGACTGCACATCTGAAAGGTCCCTAGAGTGGTGCAGGCTCATGCCGAGGTTCTAATCCAGGGCTAGGTGCTTGCCAGCCAGGCAGGCGGCCCGAGGGCCCTCCTGGTACCAAACACAAACGGAAAATCGAATCAGCAGCCTGGGCTGCAAAGGCGTGGGCGTGGCGGTACTCGGAGTGTCGCGCCCGCAAGCCTGGGCAGGAGGATCGAGAATCTGAGTTTAGTTGAGGCTCTGGGTAGGGCGGTGGTCTTGCTGCTTCACGGTCCTTTCTTCTGTCTCCTCGCTTTTCTTTTTCCTCCTCACTTTTTTCAGCGGCTTTCCTCCTTTTTCACCTTTCCTTTGTAGTTCAGCAGTGTGAGCGGTGTCCCGGGCCACTTTGTGTTTGGAAGCGCTGAATTATAGTACTGCCCTACAGGCTAAAGCAAGTTTTTCACTTGAAAGAAAAAAAGAAAAAAACCCAGATTGTGACATAGGAGCCCTACCAAGTGAGTGTGTGACCGGCTTCTTGATGTGTGCACTTACTAAATCAGTACTCAGAATTCCCTCAGAGCCCACTCCCCACCGTGTAAACCGTGTAAACCCTGGCTGGTCACAGCCCCCCTTTCATGTCACAGCCAACATTTTCTACCAGGGGAAATCACGTGTTTTAATGCTTCAGACAATCTGTTCAAAAAGCACTGGCAGTTTTCTTTTGGAAAAAATATTAAAATACATTAGAAAAGATTGTTTTGCATTTAAGTAAATGAAAATATGAGACTTTTAAAGTTAGTTAGTTTCTGGCTTTGCCACACCAAGAGAGGTGTGCATTCCCAAATGTTGTCTTTCAGAATGCTTTTTCCTCCCTGAGGCATGCATTTCCTTAGAAAAGTGTTTACTTTCCCACATACCATTGACATAAGACACCTACTTTGATAAAATAGAGGGTGGGCCTTTATTGGTCTGTAAACATCAGTGCATGTCTACCAGACCCCTGCTGGTATCTAGTTGTCATCCCAGAGAGAGTCAGCAAGTCTGGAATGTTTGGGGGAAATCCATGTAATTCTTCCAAAAAGCATTTTACTGTTTGTATTGTCAAGATAATAAGCTTCAATTCTCACTCCTGCAAATTATATCCACAGGCTGACTACCTTCCTTTCCCTTCTCCCCTCTTCCCTCCCCAACCCCCCTCCCCAAATAGTTCACCTTCTGCTTTCCTGACTTTTCTTAAAATTTAGATTCACACATGAGGGAGAATGTGGGAGATTTTCTTTTTAGTTTGGCTCATTTTTTTTTTTTTGGATGGTCTCTAGTTCTATCCATTATTCTTTGGATAATATGAGCTTTGTATTATTATTATTATTATTATTATTATTATTATTAATTATTCTATCACATATCATGCACCCTAATCACACCTTCCAGGGTTCATCCTTCCTGGTGACCCTCCCCCCCAAGAGGAAAAAGCAAGTTCATTTTGTGTTGTCCATATGCTCCCTGGAGCATGGCCCTGGAGGATGCCTCTTTCTCCACCTGCATCACGCCAGAAGTCATCTACTGGGGAGGAGCCACATGGTGGCTGGTAAGGGGCGGGGCCAGCTCTCCTGCTTCACTCTCCTTCAGTGGCTCTCCGCCCTCCTAATTCTGTGACTCCTTAATATAGTTCCTCGTGTTGTGGTGACCTCTAATCAAAATTATTTTTGTTGCTACTTCATAACTAATTTTGCTAGTTATAATGTAAATATCTGTGTTTCCAGATGGTCTTTTGTAAGTCTTCTGATGGTGAGCCTGTGAAAGGGTTATTCAATCCCCAAAGGGGTCACAATCCAGAGGTTGGGGACGGACTCTCTGTTGCATATGTTCATCCACTCATCTGTCGTGGACACCTAGGATACTCCACACGCTGGCTATTGTAGGCATGTGAACATCAACACAGATAGTCATGCAGGGCTTTCTGTTGCAGGCTAGCTTTGTCTCCTTTGAGTATACACCCTGGACCTAGGGTATGGTTGCAGTATATCGTAGTTTTATTTATTCCTGATTTAAGGAGCCTCCATTCCGGTTGCCGGAGTGCTTGTCCTGGTTAGCAAGGACGTCTCGCTCTATGAATCCTCACCAGAGCATCTTGTTTTCATGGTACCCAGGCTGACTGGGATGAGCTGGGATGAGACGGACTCTCGGTGAGTTTTGATTTGTGTTTTCAGACAGAGGATGTCGAACACCTTTTCATCTATTTATTGGCTATTTGTCATTTTGGGGGAAAGTATCTCCTCAGTGTGTCTATTAGCTCGGGTGATTAGTGTTTTGAATTGTTTATATATCCTAGATATTAACTCTATGCTGGTTGAACAGCTGGTGAGAGCCTTCTCCCATTCTTTATGTGTCCCTCCACTCTGTTGGTTGTTTCCCGCGATGTGTAGTGGCTTCCTAACTGTACACAATCCCATGACACACCAGATGGCTTGCTCTTACTGTCTGGCCCGTTGGGTTCCATTTAGAACGCCATGGCTCATTCCTGCATCTTTTGTGCATTTATGTGCTAGTATAATCTGAGGTGAGGTGTTGTGATATCTCCAGTATTGCTTTTTTTAAAAAAAAAAATAAGGATTTCCATGGCTGTCAGGTGTGTGTTTGTGTGTGTGTGTGTGTGTATGTATCTGTTTATATGTATATATGTACACATGCACACATGCAAATGTGCTTTCATATATAATTATTTGTAGTTCTGTGAAAAGGTATCATTGGGATTCTGATAGGGACAACACTAACACACTAGATGGCTTTTGGTAGCATAGAAACAGTATTTGTTCCGCTCACCCGCTAGCCTAGGCATTCTCTCCATTTTCTGGTGTCCTCTTCGGTTTCTTTCTTCAGAGTTGCACAGTTTTCACTGCAAAGGTTTCTCACCTCTCTGGTTATGTTTACCCCAAGGGGCTTTGTAGGCCTTTGTGAATGATTTCATGAGTTATTTCTCCGTATATTAATTGTTGATATATAAAAAGCTACTGAGTTTTATATCTTGATTTTTTTTATACTGTTACTTTGCTAAATTTGTCAGGTTTAGAGGTTTTTGGTAGACTCTTCTAAGAATAGGATCATATCATCTGCAAATAGAAATAATTTCACATCTTCTTTCATCTGTAGAGCATTTTATTTGTTTGTTTGTTTATTTCATACTTTATTGAATAAAAACATTAACAGTAGACATCCTCGTTATGGTCTTGAGTTTAGACAAAATGATTTGAGTTTTCCCCCTTCCATATGATGCTGGCTTCAAAGTAATGCTGTACAGCATTTATTATGTTAATTCACAATGTTTTTGTGGACTTCATTTGGATCTTTATGATGAAGGGAAGTTGATTTTTGTCCGGTGACTTCACACCTCTGTCTAGATGATCATGTGCACTGTTACTAATTCCATTTGGGGCTGTGTTTTATTTACCACTTTGCATTTGTTGAAAACTTCCTTGCATCCCTAGAATACAACCAACATTACCATGGTGTGTGAATTTTTAAGTGAATGTTGGGTTTAGCCTGCAAATATTTTTGTTGAACTCTTTTTTACATTGATGTCCACCAAGATTATTGGTCAACAGTTTTCTTTTGTCAACCGTCATCCTTAGTTGACTTAGGTATCAGAGTGATAGTGGCTTCGTAACTGACACTAGAAGAATTCTTTCCCTTCCTATTTTATGGGAGAGATTGAAGACTATCGGTATTTTGAAGATTAGTGAATATTCTTGATCCTTACCTTTTCTTTGTTGAGAGACTTGTTATTGAATTTGTCTCACCATTTGTAGTTGATGTGTTTAAGTATTTAAAAACATTCTTCTTGGAGGTTAGAGAGATGGCCCGGCTGTTATACATGTATTGCTCTTCCAGACGACCTGGGTTTGGTTCTCCAAAAGCTCCCAGCCATTATCACTATGGCCGTGTCTATTGTGTCTAGTGATGTTTATTTTATGAGTTGGATACACCAACATTTGGTGCCCATATGTTTATAATGATCGTGACTTTCTGATGTATGTAGTGACTTTGTCTCTCTTATTATTGTTTGATGTCTGCTTTGTTGGATAAGACTATATAGCAGCAGTTACTTGCTTCTGCACACTGGTTGCTTGTATATCATTTCCTGTCCTTTTACTCTGTCTTTATATATCTTTGCCGCTGGGTTTCTGCAGGCCGCAGAGAGGTGGACCTTAGATTTATGCAATGGCTCAGTGCTAAAAGCAGTTGCTGTCAAGACTGGCACCCTGAGTTTGATCCTTGGTACTACATGGTTAAGAACAGAACTAACTCTCACTAGTTGACCTCTGACCTTCAAATGTGCACCATAGCATGTGTACCTCTCTCTACATATACAAATACATTTAATAATTTTTTAAAGAAAATAGTTGCATCATTTTTGTTAATCCACTCAGAGGTCTATGCCTTTTAATTTGAAAATTATGACTATTTATAATCAGAGTTAGGATGAAAATGTGTGTGCTAATTTCTCTCATTTTGTTGCTTTTATGCTATTTGATTTTTTTCCTAATTCTTTTTTTTTTTTTTTGTTTTTTTTTTGTTTTTTGGTTTTTTCGAGACAGGGTTTCTCTGTGTAGCCCTGGCTGTCCTGGAACTCACTCTGTAGACCAGACTGGCCTCGAACTCAGAAATCCGCCTGCCTCTGCCTCCCAAGTGCTGGGATTACAGGCGTGCGCCACCATGCCCGGCTTTTTTTCCTAATTCTTATTAGATTACAGTTCATCACTGTGGGGAAGTCAGGCAGGAATTTGAAGCAGCTAGTCACATTCTAGAGTCCAGAGCAGAGAAAGAACACACGTATGCACGCTTCCTCCTCAGCTCACCGTCTTCACTCTTGCACAATCTGGGATGGACCCTAGGGAATGGTGCCGCTCACTGTGGGCTAGGTCTTCCCACCTCGGTTACCATAATCAAGATAACCCCCACAGACATGCCTATAGGCCACCTTGATCTAGACAGTTCCTCATTGGGACTGTCTTCCCGGATGATTCCAGGTTATGTCAGGTTGACACTTGGTATCTAACCATCACAGGAACTAACATTTCCTAAAGCAACAGCTTGAAGATGGCTCCTGTTACTGCATCTCACTTTCACACTGAGACAAGCAGAGGGGTTCTCAAGGGCCATTATGCAATCTCTAAATCAGCTATAGACCTCCTTTTCGGTCTGTTTCTGCATGGGTTTTCCAGGCTGTCTTCCTTTGCTCTCTTTCTGTCCCTGTGTCCGTCTACCAGGCAGTCAGGCCGCTGGGCTCTGCACAGCTGTGCTTTCTCACCCTCTGTCCCATAAGCAGTCTCTGGGTCTCTCGGTGTCCCTCTGTTTACCCTTGAGTGTGTCCTTTAGACACTAGTTTTCATGAGATAATGGGAAAGTGCTGCCTGCTGCTTTGGGTCCGCCATCTTGGCTCCTCACCTTCAGGGCGCTTTCAGTGCTTCAGGATGAGGTAGCTGTGAGCCCTGAATCAGCAAGAGACATATGTTCATGTTCACGTCTCATTCCAGTCTGGGCTTGTATCTTTTCTGCTGTTTAAGGGCAGGGAATCCATATTTCACTTGGCCAGGTTATGTGTCATGGTCACACGCTAGGCTGGTGACCTACCTTCTCTCTCAGATACTCAAAACCATTAAAAGCAAGGATCATCTGACTTGGGGACTGGGCCAAGGCCCCTGTGACAATCTGTATAGTAAAGATTAGCAAAGCTGAGTTTTTCACTTTAAATTAGAATGGCGATCATCTCTAGCTTGAATATTTAATTCTTGAGTACATTAGATTGCTTGACACATCAGCGTTGGAGAAAATCATTCCAGTTATGGGCAGAGCAGGTATGGAACGAAAAATTCACCACAGAGATCCTTAACTGAGGCTCTCCTCAGATTTGCCCACAGAGAGCCACCAAATGCTCCCCACGGCAGTGTTAGTGATGGGCCGGTTGGCCCCGTTGGCTGCCCAGAGAAGTCACCTTTCCTGGGTTCATTAGGTTTTTAAGACAGGCCAATATACATGTGGGCTTATCATTTCCAGACAGAGTAGGAAGTGGCTTCCCAAGTTCACTCAGCAGATTGTGGCTCTAGGTCAGGGCATAACTTCATAAAGACTCCGTAGTTTGGTGATAAGCTGTGTTTGGTATTTTTCTCCACAAAGAAAAATGAACTGAAGTTGCTTTCTGCTCCAACAGTTGAGGGACTCAGAAAAGTAGATTACTTGCTGATAGGAAAGAAGCATGTTTGGAGAAGGAAGAAAAAGCTGAGCTCTAGAGGTTGGACTACTGGTCACGCTCACCCAGGGTAGGCAGTACTCCGTATGAATCTGTCTTTCAGATCATGAGAGGTGGAGAAGGATGGAGATATGATTAATCCATCGTTGGTATCTGAGTGGTGCTGGACGTGTCCCTGCTTATGAGCAGCTGGAGACTGGAAGTAGAGGGTTAACCAAAGCAGCCCTGTTTCCTCGAACTTTCTAAAAATAAGTTTGTGAAGCCAGCCAAGATTTAGAATTTCACGCCAAAAGGATCTGGAAAGATTAAAGTTACAGAAACGAGCAAAGGCCATTTCTGAAAATAGAACCCGGTTCCATGGCAGTGGCTTGTTCTTGGTAGTGCATCTATAACAACAGGGCTGGCGTTTTAATGGTAGTCCCCGGTCAACAGGCAGGGTGATTTATGATTCTGAGTAGTGTTTGTGTGAGAACGTTATTCATTGTGTGGTTGCTGGCCCTAAAGATCCCATTAGGCAGATTTTGGATTCTCGCTGTTACTCAGATTTCTGAATTTGTTTTGAGAGATTTCTTTGATCCAATGGTCCCGTCCATGCTTTATCAGAAAGCCTGCAGTACAGCAAGAACTTAGAAACCACTGACTGTTTGATGGGGACAAAGAGAAAGGATGTCCAGCAGTTAACCTGACAGGCGTATTGGCTTTGCATGGTCCCTTACCTGTGGAACCTGGGGATGTTACATACTGGACAACAGCAATGACAAAATGGGGATTGGAGGTCTATATTGAAAATACAGCCTTGAGTCCAGGGGCTGAGGTAGCTCAGGAGTTAAGTACACTTGATGTTTTTCTAGAGGACCCGGGGTCATGACAGTTTCAGGTGAGTGATGCCGCTAGCCACTGTGGTCACCTGCACTCCTGCACATAGCCATACAGCCATACATCCTACACACGATTTAAAATAATTTTAAGAAATCTTTATAAGAAGCAAAAGGAAAATGTGACCTAAGAGTTTAGGCTAGCTTGGCATAAACACTACAACTGTCAGGGACACAGGGCATGTTCTCCAGAGATTCTGAATTTGTACAGCGTCAGGTCCACATGCCCTTTATCCATCCCAGTACCCCACTGTGGCTCCTGTAGAGAGCTTGTGTTTGACTTCGATGACAGTGACACGTGCATGCACACACAGGCATGGGTAAGTGTGGCAGTGCTTGCTATAAACCACAACCAAGTTTCAGCTGTGTGTATAACTTGGTGCCAATGGCCATAAACAGGAAACTGAGTCACACCAAGGTTCTGTTTATAGAACTATTGTGAAAGAGAATTGTTTGTTAACAGGGCCTTTCCTCTCATTCACATAAAGCCCTTGAGTGAGGGGCTGGGAAGTTTAAGGCATTTACTATGTCCTTCTTGTTAACAATTATGAATGATAAAATTATTTTGACAATTCAGACAAATGTCCTATCCACTTAAAGGCGTCTAATAGCTTTAATCTATTTTATATTTATGAGTGTTTTGCCTGCATATGTGTGTGTGTACACATATGCCTGGTGCCCACAGAGGCCAGAAGTAAACATCAGATTCTCTGGACTGGGGTCACAGATGATTGTAAGCCACCACGGGGGCGCTAGGAATTGAAACCCTGTGCTTTGGAAGGGCAGCAGCTCTCCAGCCCCTCTTCATTTCAAAAGAATGTTCTTAATATTTTCCCATGCTTGTAGACCTCAGTCAAGTTTCAGCAATGAGAGCCCATGTGCAAGCACACAGAGGGAGAGGACACAGAGGTGTTTTTCCTTGGTGACTCAACTTGACAGACCAGGGAAGTTGCATGCTCCCACACCAGACCAGCAGCCATTTTGGTTTTTTTTTCCCCCTAGGCAAATCTCATGGAGCTAAAGCACTTTGGGGATTGCCTATGCTACAAATGTCCAGACCTCGATGAGCAGATTGCCTTTGTGTTCTGAATTACTGTTGCCATTGAGAGTCGAGATCAGCTAGTCTGAGAGAAAGAAACCTATAGACACAGAGGAAAGGCCCAAAGATACTGTTCATTGTGGCCCCCCTTACTTGTAAGATGGCTCTCTCAAACTGTTTCAAAATGCCGACTGAGGTGGAAGCTTATGGTTTCTTTGGAAAGTCAGTTGTGTCAAGATGATGTTTTGCTGAGGCAAACATGTGAAGGAGTGTTTTCCTGAAACAGACACAGGCGAGAGGATGTTTCACTACAGCAGACACATGAAGGAACTTTTCGCTGAAGCAGACATAGGTGAAGAGATGTTTTGCTGAAGCAAGCATGTGAAAGGACATGTGACAGGATTCTTTGCTAATAACAAGCATGTATTGGTTCCATTTGTCGTGACTCCATAGCGGAAAATGTACCAAAAAAAGTTACCTTGGTGTTCTGGAGGCTTCTTGCCACTTCTGTGAACTTGGGCTGATTGGCAAAGTGATGTCAGCTGATACGCACTCACTGGGAGTTTTGCTAAGATAGATTCATGTAGTGTTTTGCTGAGGCAGGACCTGTGGGAGGACATGTGGTGTTTGGAGGGTGTATAAATAGGACCTGATGGGCAGTGAAAGTGCGTAGCTAGCTTTGCAATGGTTAGGGTTAGGGTTGGGTTTGGGTTTGGGTTTGGGTTTGGGGTTGGGGTTGGGGTTAGGGGTTAGGGGTTAAGGGTTAGGGTTAGGGTTATGAGAGAGGCACAGGGTTAGTGTTAGTGTTAGTGTTAGGGGTTACGGGTTAGGAGTTAGGGTTGGGGTTGGGGTTAGGGTTAGGGTTATGAGAAAGGGTTAGAGTTAGGATTAGGGGTTAGGGTTTGGGTTGGGGGGATTAGGGTTAGGACTAGGGGTTAGGGTTAGGGTTAGGGTTAGGGTTAGGGTTAGGGCTATGGTTATGAGAGAGGCACAGCAGAGAACCTCCCCCAGCTGGTCTTAATCCATCCTGCTAACTCCTAGCTGTCTCTGTTAGGCTGTGCCTTTGCTTGCTACCCTGACACTACTGAACTAGACTGCTGCTATATTCATGAAGAATTTGCAAGTGGATGGAGTTCCCGCTGCTGACTTCTGTGAACTGAACTGCTGATTTCCTGACAACATAGATGGGATTTGTTCCAAAGAACAATTTCCAAACAATTTCTACTGCCTGATCCTAATAACCTTTCTTTTCCACTATGACTGGTGAGCAGTGGGCTAGAAGGGAGGTTAAAGCATTCCAGAACCCACAGGAAAAGTAGGTTTTGAAAAACTGAAGCCTACAGTCGGTTCTCTGTATGGTGTCTCTACTCCACATATGAAAATTACCTACCTATCTTTTCCCAATTTTTGAAACATGAGCCTTTCCCCACAGTTTTAGTGAAGTATAATTTAATTTCTATAAAATGTATCTATCACAATCCTTTAGGCTGCATCATATAAATAACTTAGCTTCAAATTCCAGTTATATGCATAGGTTACAGTGGGGGTTTTGAACAGGTTTGAGTTCTGAAAAAAACGACTTTAGCAATTAACTGCTTATTAATTCAGTGGGGGCAGAAGCAGATCCTGTGAGTCCCCCACTTCCTCATTTCTGATGACTCCTCACTTTTTTTTTGGGGGGGGCGGTTTCGAGACAGGGTTTTTCTGTGTAGTCCTGGCTGTCCTAGAACTCACTCTGTAGACCAGGCTGGCCTCGATCTCAGAAATCCGCCTGCCTCTGCCTCCCAAGTGCTGGGATTACAGGCATGCGCCACCACGCCTGGCCTTCCCCACATTTTTAAAGGCTTCTTTCCTCTCTGGCATCACATGCTTCAGGGAGGGTAGCCGTGGAATCAGCTGATTCTTCATGGTTGTACTGAGTATGACATTTGGGAACCAGGGTTGGGTAACTGCGGCTGCTACCCTTCTCTGTACAACACGCACCCGCATTAGAGGTGCAGTCAGTGTTTGATTATTGGTTTTTACCTCCCATGACCTCGTTGTGGCTCTTTTTTATAGACTCTCTGGGAGTTTTCACAAACAGATGCATGTTTTTCTCCTTTCTGCATAAGTAGTAAACTCTCTGAGCTGAGGAGACAGCTTCCCAGCTCTAGTCTGACTCTTTTATAATGTTCAAAGATGTTGAGGTGTCTCTTGAAGTGCAGAGACTGTTCCTAGGTAAGACTTCCAGATGGTAAGCTTATTTGTCATAGTAATCATGTAAAAGTTTCACGTAAAATTCTTTTACTTTTATATTACTGTGTGTCTCTGTGTGTTTGTGCGTGTTTTGTGGGCTTGCATAGATATACATGTATGCATTTTAATGCTGGCGATAACAGAACCAATTGTGGGAGACAGTTATTGTCTTCCTCCATGTGGGTGAAACATGTCAAAGACTAGTTCAGATACAACTTGTATCTAGATCGGTCCCTGAGTAGTTTAAACCAGGGTCTAAATGCAAGGGCCTGCCTGAGGTTATGGTGTTTGTGCAAAAGGCTGCGGAGAGCCAGAATCTGCTTGGGCAGGGCTGCATCTGCCTTTGCCATCTAATTCAGGGCACTGATTAGAATTAGAATTCTCTTGCCAACAGGGTGGAAACTGCCTTGGGGAAGCCAGGTCATTGAGTCCCACGTGTCCTAGTTTTCATCCTTGTAAGCATTAGAATCTCTCAGTGAGGTTCACGTGGTCAGAAAACACACGTGGAATTAACAAATGGATGCTAGTGAGAGCAACACGGGCTTTCAGTGACTGTGTTCACCATGGGACGTGAGGAAGATGCTGGCCCCGTTACTCCGATGCTATCATTTTGCTGTGCAAAGTTTATAGGACAGCACTAGGTAGATGGGGAGGCACATGCTGATAGTCAGGGCCTGCTTAATGCAAGACAGTAATGTAACACACTCCAGTGCAGTATTGAGTGATACTAGGCACTGACTGAACATACCTCACATATGTTGACTTTTTGCTTTTAAAAAGTGTGTGTGTGTGTGTGTGTGTAAGCCAGCAAAACACACACACTCCTAATGTAATACTGCAGAGCAGAGTTCTCTCCTCCCACCTTCACTTGAGTTCTGGGGTGGAACTTAGGCTGCCAGGTTTGCACAATTAGCACCTTTATCTATTGGGCCACCACACTTATCTCTATGCTGATTGATTAATCACCACAGTCATTTACTAAAATTTATAAAGGAGCTTTGCTGGACCTGCTCGTTTTACTAAAAAGGATTCTGGAGCACAGAGAAGTTAAGCCGCATGTCTAAGACTACACAGCAAGCATGCAGTAAAGCCAAGGTTCAAACCCCAGGAACTACGGGTGAAGAGTCTGCACACTAGTGGCCCACTGTGCTGTGCTGCCTACTGTGCCCCGCTGTGCCAGTTACCAGGCTTTCCCCGGAGCTCCAGCTGAGCTTTGTGCCATCCAGCTGATTCCACAGCACCTTGGAGCTGTTTCTATTCAAATCTCCTTCCATGTTAGCTGCTGAGTTCCCCGAGGGTGGGACTGTTTCTTCCTGCTCCTGACAGTCTTTCTTGTGTCAGCTTGTCTTAGGTGCAATGTCCAAAGGGCAATGCCAGCCTAGAAGTTCCCTGCCAGAACAACACCAAGTCTCAACAAGCTATGGGTTTTTTTTTTTTTTTTTTGGAAGGCAGATGTTTCATGAACTTTCCCTGGAGGGCACCAATGACAGACCAAATGATTCCACTCCAGTCTAGTTTGATGAGCTAGCGAGTTTACTGGATCTGCTTACAGAGCACAGGTGGTAGTCCCTAAGCAAACAGCCCCCTGAAGAGTCTACTCTCAGCAGAGGTAATGACTTCCTGCCAGCTGCAGAGATGGACTCTTCTATCTGTTTGCCTTCCACCTCTGTGTGCCTCACTCCTGCTGATGTCATACCCTGAGGCCACATGCAGAAGGGAACAGTAGGGGCCTGAGATGAGGGTCTGATGACCCTCCCCAAACCCTTCTTCCATGAGGGAACACCACCAGATCTGGCAAATCTGGATTCTCATACCTGCTCTCTTGAAGATAGTGATGCCGCAGGGGTGGCCTTGGTGTGTTAGGCTTCAAAGCAGAGGTTCTTGATACATCGGTGAAGACAGAAGTCTCCGGCTAGGCTTCAGGAAGCTGGAGAAGGCACAGAAGGAGCCTTCCCCAACAGGTTTAGGGGGAGCACAGCCCTGTAGACATCTGGAGTAAGTATGGTCTTCTCACTTCCAGAGGGAGGCTATCCACTGCTGTTCTAAGTGAGCCGTGAGTGCTTTCTATGTAATTACTGCAGCTACTGCGATGGTACTTTTGACTGGGACTCAAGGGAGAGCAGAAGGTGGGAGTGGGGCACTGTGTGAGACCCTGGGGGTGGAAAAAGATGTTTGTAATCAGACTACTGCAGGTGTGGTTCTTAAACAGAGTGAGGAGAGATTGTGGCTGAATAGAGGGTAACTCTCATCCATATTAGGAATCTTCTTTATAGATGAGGTGCTCACCAGATGGCACAGAGTAAGGCGTTTGTTTTCACAAAAATACCCGTGCACCAGCCTGGGCATTCTGTTTGGAGATTGTTTGGCTGAGGCACCCCCCACCCCAACACACACACACACACATACACCACTATCAAGACTTCCTTTGTGCAGGAGTAAATCAGTTTGCTGCCAAAAGGAGTCCAGACCTGAACCTGAAACAATGGAGTTTGGTTTTCCATGGCTCTGTGTTGCTGCTTTGTTTCCAAACCCAATTATCTGATAAAAGAAATCTCAGCTCAATCAGTAACAATACAAGCTATAAGCCTAGATTGGGCAGATCTCCCACCACACTACTCTATTCCCATCTATATCCCACACAACTTGTGGTTTCTCCCTCAAGGAGCTTCTCTCTCTGCAGCCTCTTCTTTGATCCTTTGTAGCTCCTCCCCCTTCCCAGCGATCCTTTTTCTCCTCCCCCAAACTCTCAGCTCCTCCCACTTCCTGGCGCTCTTTTCTCCGCCTCCAAGCTCTCAGCTCCTCCCCCTTCCTCCTGCCCAATCATTGGCTCAAGCCTTTATTTGAAAAGTTAGGGTGAGGAGATGGTTCTCAAGGAACTCCTTCCTCATCTGCAGCCCCTCTGAGGAGTGAAATTAGCATCAAAATACAAGCCCAGGGCTACCCACAACAGCTCTGGAGGCTGGGAGTGTTTGTTGCAGGGTGAGTTCTCAGGCCTCACTCCATAGCTGTGATGTTTGGGGTCCAATTTAGCTGACAAACACCTGACGTGAGTTCCCTACTCCTTAGGTTTTGTTGCTGTTGTTTTGCCAAATTGATTTCTTAGGTGTTTGTTGTTGTTTTGTTTTGTTTTTTTGTTTGTTTTTTGAGACAGGGTTTCTCTGTGTAGCCCTGGGTGTCCTGGAACTCACTCTGTAGACCAGGCTGGCCTTGAACTCAGAAATCTGCCTGCCTCTGCCTCCCAAGTGCTGGGATGAAAGGTGTGTGCCACCACCGCCCGGCTTCTGATTTCTTAGTTTTCTGTTTCTCCTTTCTTCTGTTTCCCTTATGGGCCATAAGAAGGTTCATACAAAGCCTTTTGGGACATCTTAGCCAGTGGGGTTTTCTTTGCCTCCTGTCACCTGACCTTTGCCTGGTGCTATTTCATGGAGGAGCAGTGGAATTGTGGGCACCAGAGCCCATTTTTGTTTTAGCCTCTCGCCTACAGGGTCATGGACTAGAAATAGTCATAGCGTTTGCCTTCCTTGCTCCGGCTGTCCGTGCTAACAGCCGAGCGTGGGCAGGAGCTGACGATGGTTTTGAGGTGAACCTATATTACATTGCTGTACTGTAAAGATCTGTACTATCTGGCGTAATGCTACTGGATGTATCTATGTGCACTATTGATTTGCTTCTGTAGTTAATAAATATTTACTGACACCTTTTGAGAACCAGATGTGTGAGATAGCCATAGCAGAAGGCAGGGATGGCCCCTGAACTAGTGTACTCTGGGGAGGTGGTGACCATTGAGTAAACAGAATGGGTACAGGTCGTCGCTGAGCAGGGCAGGGGAGTCCACGTAAAGGCCTATGGCAAGAACCCAGGACACAGAGGGGAATCAATGCGGAGCGAGAAAGTAATTTCTAGGTAGAGGAACAACGGAAGCCCGTGTGGTAGGAACATGTTCTATATTTCCTAGGGACTTGGCCCCAGATGGGATGTATCTGAACATTTTCCTGAGTGAGACTTAACAAAAGCTCTCCACGATTTCCCAGCACCTCATCCTGGCTTTATGTGCATTTGTATTCCTCCTTGTCTTTGAAAGAATTTAATTAATGATGAGCCCGAAGCAGGAGGAATGGGGGCATTGAGGACCTGGGGACAATGGGAACGTAAATTGGAAAAGAGTGTTTTATAAGATTAAAGTAGAAACTGGAGATGGAGCAGGGAGGAGTCTGACTGTCCCCAAGGATGGTGTCAGGCTCTTCGCAGGCCAGTGCCTGATGTTCCAACGAGTAGTCTACTAGGCAGACCCACTGCCCGCCAGTCGAGGCTTCCAGTCCCAGCCGAGCGATTTACAAGGAAGGACCCAGGTTTGGGGCAGCAAGTGCATAGGCCCAGGAAAACCCTTTAGAATGAAAAAAGAACTATACAGAAAAAGTGTGTTGTAACCAGGAAATGACTATGATTTATTTTGTTTGTTTGTTTTGCTTTGCTTTTTTCTTTCCTTTCTGATTTGGCCTTAATACGTGAGAAAAAATGTCTTAGTTTGGCCTTCCATTGCTGTGAAGAGAGACTATAACCATGGCAACTCTAATAGAGAAAAATATTTAATTGGGGTTGGCTTATAGTTCAGAGGTTCAGTCGATTATCATCATGGCGGGAGCATGGCGGCAGGCAGGCAGGCAGGCAGGTGTGGTGCTAGAAGAGCTGAGAGTTCTACATCTGGATCACCAGGCAGCAGGAAGGGAAGGAGACTCTGGGCCTGGCTTGAGTGTCTGAAACCTGAACCCCCCTCCCCCCGCCCCCCCAGTGACATACTTCCCCTAACAAGGCCGCACCTCCTAATAGTGCTACTCTCTATGAGCCTATGGGAGCCATTTAAACTACCACAGGAAGTTAGCACCTGAGAGGTCTTGGGGACCAGGGAGATCTGGGGTGAGTGTGAGAGGCACTCGCCGGCCAGAGCAGCCAGTGGAGAAGAGAAGAGAGAGGAGAGAAGAGAGGAGAGTTGCTCTGGGGAGGCCCAAGAAGTGGGACAGGAAGGTTTGCCCCATGGCACAGAAAGCAAGAGTAGGTAGGCTGTACACTCAATCAGTAACCTTAGCGACAGGACAGCTGTAAGATCCAGTTCATCCCAAATGGAAACGATCACTAAACTACAAATTAACATGGAGCTGAAGTGTGCATGTCACTTAGCTTATTAATTATATCAATGGCTATTGAATGCTTGCCTTGTGCCAGGTACCAATTCTGGGTTTATGGTTATGAACAAAGCCTCTGAGGTCCAAGAATTATCATAATTTTTAGAAATATAAATGGCTAGTGATTGGATAGGACACACACAGGTAAGAGAGTATAACACACCTACTCCTCTTTAGGGGAAATCTCCTTGAAGAGAGTCTGAAGTTGTGAGCAGTGTGTTCCTTGGAGACAGAATAGCGTGTGTAAAGGCCCTGAGGCAGCATAAGGTTCTAGGCTATTGAAGTAGCAAGTGAGTCACCTTTGGAGAGAGGGCTGAGGGAGGTACAGTTGATTATGTAAAGGTTTTGAACAGGCCATAGAGACAGGATGTGGGCACCCGTGGAACACAGATGGCCTCTCCATAGCTGTAGGAGGGAAGGTAGGCGCAGTGGGCTCAGCACAGCTGCAGGGAGGTTGTGGCTTAGGACCAAAGCAAGTTAAATGAGTTCATACACTGAGAACAGAAAGAACACGGGGAGGCAGGGAGGGTGTGTGCAGCAGTATCTCCATGGGGAAACAGGGAGGGTGTGTGCAGCAGTATCTCTGTGGCCATGGATGGCAGATGTCGCTATGGTATCTGTACATCAGTCATGTTACCTCTGTACTTTTCAGACTCAGAAGCAGAAAAATATTTGGAGGTGTGTTAAATAATTCTGATTTTTGCTTCCACCAGAGATGTTGATTCTGTAAGGCCTGTGAAGGATGCTTGAGTCTGCATTTCTTTCTTTCTTTCTTTCTTTCTTTCTTTCTTTCTTTCTTTTTTTTTTTTTAGACAGGGTTTCTCTGTGTAGCCCTGGCTGTCCTGGAACTCACACTGTAGACCAGGCTGGCCTCGAACTCAGAAATTCGCCTGCCTCTGCCTCCCAAGTGTTGGGATTAAAGGCATGCGCCACCACTGCCTGGCTCTTCCTTCCTTCCTTCCTTCCTTCCTTCCTTCCTTCCTTCCTTCTTTCTTTCTTTCTTTCTTTCTTTCTTTCTTTCTTTCTTTTCGAGACAGGGTTTCTCTATGTAGCCCTGGCTGTCCTGGAACTCACTCTGTAGACCAGGCTGGCCTCGAACTCAGAAATCTGCCTGCCTCTGCCTTCCAAGTGCTGGGATTAAAGGCGTGTGCCACCACCGCCCTGCTCTTTCTTTCTTTCTTTCTTTCTTTCTTTCTTTCTCTCTCTCTCTCTCTCTCTCTCTCTCTCTCTCTCTCTCTCCCTCTCCCTTCCTCCCTTCCTCCCTTCCTCCCTTCCTCCCTTCCTCCCTTCCTCCCTTCCTCCCTTCCTCCCTTCCTCCCTTCCTCCCTTCCTCCCTTCCTCCCTTCCTCCCTTCCTCCCTTCCTCCCTTCCTCCCTTCCTCCCTTCCTCCCTTCCTTCCTTTCTTTCTTTAAGATTTATTTATTTATTATATGTAAGTACACTGTAGCTGTCTTCAGCCACTCCAGAAGAGGGCATCAGATCTCATTACCGATGGTTGTGAGCCACCATGTGGTTGCTGGGATTTGAACTTAGGACCTTTGGGAGAGCAGTCGGTGCTCTTAACCGCTGAGCCATCTCTCCAGCCCGAGTCTGCATTTTCTTTCTTTCTTTCTTTCTTTCTTTCTTTCTTTCTTTCTTTCTTTCTTTCTTTCCTTCCTTCCTTCCTTCCTCCCCCTCCCTCCCTCCCTCCCTCCCTCCCTCCCTCCTTTCTTTCTTTCTTTCTTTCTTTCTTTCTTTTCGAGACAGGGTTTCTCTGTGTAGCCCTGGCTGTCCTGGAACTCACTCTGTAGACCAGGCTGGCCTCGAACTCAGAAATCCACCTGCCTCTGCCTCCCAAGTGCTGGGATTAAAGGCGTGCGCCACCACCGCCCAGCTGAGTCTGCATTTTCAATAAGCACTCAGTTGGTTCTAGTGGCGGTGTGCTCATATACCTAAGCAGGATGCTTCATATGTAAGCATCACATCTAACCCTGATAAGCACAGCACACAATTGGCAGACTAACACACTTAAATAAAAGGGAAGCAAAGCTTACAGGGGCTAAGTGATTGCATTAATGCTCGGCAGTATTGCAGGGGGCGGGATGTGGACCTCCACCTGCTATGGTTTGGCTCTAAAATCCCTCTGAAGGTATTATGTCTTGCTGCCAGCTGATGGATTCTAGGGAAATGGGTAGGTCATGGTGGGCTATTTAGAAGTGACGTTCCTGGTTTAGGACTCTGCTGATGGAGAGGTTCTTAGGGTTGTATTCTTAGGGACTGATTGTACTAGTTGCTTTCTTTTTTTTGTTGTTGCTGTTACAAAGTATCTGACCACACAAACAAATGAACAAACCAAGCCTGGAGGGAAGGACTGAGGCAGGGACTCTTTAGTTTTGCTTTTCAGTTTGAGGGTGTGACATCATGGTGGGGAAAGTATGGTGGCAAACGTGAGGTGGCTTGTCTCTGTGCGCCAGTCAGGAACCAGAAAATGATGAATGCAGGCCCTCAGCTTGCTTCCTCCTTTTTATCTGGTCTAAGAGCCTGGCTCAAGGAATGGTGCTCTCCACAGAGCATACTGTTACATGATTTCCCGAGGAGATGCGACACAAGTGTCTGTTCACCTGAGACAGGAACGGATGACAGACCAAAGCAGTCATATCCTTAAAGTTCACAGTGATGAGCTGATGAGTCTGCTGGAGTTCTGAGTATGGGTGAGGGGGGTCACACAATCAGGGGCAACTCAAGGGCAGCTGTGTCACTGAAGGGCCCATTCTAGCACAGGTGACAACCCATGCGAGCTACAAACACCACCCTAATTACACTACAACTCCATCACAGACATATCCAGAGGCTTGTTGCCTAGGAGACATAGACCCTGTCAAGTTGTCAATCACATTTACCACTGTAAGGATTCATCTCCTTCCCAGCCATTTCTCTTTCCCTGCCGTGCCTCTTGACTTCCTGGTCACCAAGCGGCAAACAGTTTTGCTTTCTACCACAAACTCCACTCCACCTTGTCTCAGGCCCAAAGAGTTGGGACCAGGTGAGCATGGACTGAGACCCCCCCCAAATGGTGAGCCCCAACTTTCCCTACTGTAGATGATTTTCTCTGTTTTGTCATAGCTACAGGAAAGCTCAATGACACATCTGTTCTGCTCCAAAATTTGACCTCTGAAATGATCCAGAAAGAGCCACCCCAACCCACCTGGAATTCGGACTGCATGCACACAGCTTGCACACACGCACACAGCTTGCACACATGCACACAGCTTTTGAATCGCACACATGCGCACACTTGTTTATCTTTTCTTAGTTTTCTTTAAGCACTTAGAACCAACAGTGAGTCCCTTGTTTTCTGTCACTCACATCTCTATATCCAGGGACCTGGCATAGCTGGGAGGTATGAATCGTGCTGTGAATCGTGCGGAGCCACAGTACCATGTACTCTGTGTGCTGTGAAGTCACCCTTCACTCCACACTGAGCAAACTTTCAGGAAAATGACCGAGTGTTTGCTTTAACAATTGTAACCACTCCTGTAGGCTTCGGTGCCTCTCAGAGTGAACAGGATCTTTGCAAAGAGGCAGCCTTAGGTTTGGAATTGTCTCACTGCAGAATATTCTCCACTTATGGCTGGCTTAGGTTTGAGCACTGGAGACACTGTAGCTTCTAGAGTTTTAGAGAACGATGAATTGGAGTGGAGGCCGGGCAGTGTGCATGCATGGCATGTGATGGGGCTATTGATGGATGGGTGTGGTTAGACATTCCTCTTGCCAGGATTTCGGTGTCTGATATGTTCATGTAAAGTGCTGCCGGGCAGGACTCCTTTCTGAGCTGGGCCTCTGTGCACATCTGGCGGTGGCAGGTGCTTGGAGAACAGTGTAATTGCTCTTGCCACGCTGCCCCACATTCCATTCGACTTGGAGACAGACCTCTTTGATGGAGCTGCCGAGTGCCTCAGCCCGGGAAGAGTCTTGGGCTGTGACTCCAGAGCTCGGTGCGGGCCCTAGTCCCAGCATGTCCTGGCTGTGTGGCTTCAGGGAAGGCATTGCAACTCTTTGTTCCTTCATTTTTCTACCTTCAGGGTTCATGTGCACTGTTACAAGCCCTGCCCATGCCATCAGGCTTCTAGCATTTTCTAGGGAGGTGTGATGGTCAAAGGACTTCTCTGGTCTCTCAGCAACTTCTTTCAAAGGCAGATCTAACCATTAGTGTTATCTTTCTGATTTCACTTCAGTTTCTAATGCTTTAGATTTTTGAGCAATTTAAGTAAACGGAGCAAAGGAATCAATGTTTGAGCAGAAAAACAGACGTTCTGTTGGGGGTACTGTTGGAATCAGGACCATTAGCGGTTGTATTATGAATTCAGTGTAGAGTATGACACACCAGGGACTACTGAGCCTAAGACAACCATCAAGAGTATTGAGAGCTAGCAGAGGCTAGATTCTCGTGGTTATGAAGAAGACGCTGTTGCTGCGGCACTGGTCAATGCTGGCTTATCTCCCGTGGACCACCTATGCTGGAGCATTATACTGCATGGCTTATTATTTAGACATCCCTTCTCCTTTTTTTTTTCTTCCTTCCTTCCTTCCTTCCTTCCTTCCTTCCTTCCTTCCTTCCTTCCTTTCTTTCTTCCTTTCTTTTTAAAATAATTTTGAAATATGTTTTTAAGATTTATTTATCTGTTATATATAAGTACACTGTAGCTGTCTTCAGACACCAGATGAGGGCGTCAGATCTCGTTGCTGATGGTTATGAGCCACCATGTGGTTGCTGGAATTTGAACTCAGGACCTTCAGAAGAACAGTTCGTGCTCTTACACGCTGAGCTATCTCTCCAGCCCCTCTTTTCTTTTAAAGAAGGGATTAATTGCTCCCCCTTTCCTTTCTGCCACCGCCATGCCATCCAGACTGAGGAAGACCCGGAAACTCTGGGGCCACGGGAGCGTCTATGGCTGCAGCGGTAGGCACTGTAAACACCCAGGAGGCGGTCGGAACGCTGGTGGCGGCGTGCATCACCACAGGATCAACTTTGTCAAATATCATCCAGGTTACTTTGGGAAAGCTGGTATGAGGCATCACCACTTGAAGAGGAACCAGAGCTGCTGCCCAACTGTCAGCCTGGATAATTGTGGATGTTGGTCAGCGAGCAGACACCGGTCAGTGCAGCAAAAACAAGACCGGAGCTGCTCTGTCACTGATGGTGTTAGATCGGGCTACTACAGAGTTCTGGGCAAGGGAGAGCTCCCTAAGCAACTGTCCTCATGAAGGACAGATTCCTCAGCAGGAGAGCTGGAGAGAAGATAAAAGTGTTGGAGGAGCCTGTGTCCTGGTTGCCTAAAGCCACTCCGGAGGTTAATCAAATGCTAACATTTAAAAAGGGGGAGGGGGGAGGGAAAAGGGCATGTGGGACCTTTGGGGGGTGGGGAACCAGAAAAAGGGAAATGAATTGTAAATATAGAATATATCCAATAAAAAAATTAAGCATAAAAATTAATATTAAAATGAAACTAAATTTAAAAAAAAAGAAATATAGCTGTTTCTAGGCTATAATATACAGTAAAAAAAATAAAAAGGGGGGATTAACTATAGTTTATTTATGTGTGTAGCTCTCCCCACTGTGTGTGTGTGTGTGAGAGAGAGAGAGAGAGATAGTTTAATAGTACAATAAGCTGGGCAGTAGTGGTGCACACCTTTAATACCAGCACTTGGGAGGCAGATTTCTGAGTTTGAGGCCAGCCTGGTCTACAGAGTGAGTTCCAGGACAGCCAGTGCTACACAGAGAAACCCTGTCTCCAACTTGTGAACATACATAAACTTGCTACAAAAACCAACGGTAGAGCCTAAATGGTAACCCGTGTGGCAGCACATGTCCCTGTGTGGCAGCACGTGTCCCGTGTGGCAGCATGTGTCCCCGTGTGGCAGCGTGTGTCCCGTGTGGCAGCGTGTGTCCCATGTGGCAGCGCGTGTCCCCCGTTTCCACTGTCTCCAGACATGAGGAACCCACCATCCTGAGTTCCTTATTAATTATTACTTGCTTCCCTCATTTTGCTCTTCCTTTTTGTTTTGGGTTCTTTCTTGGGCCAGGGCTCTCATTGTGTAGCCCAGGGTGGCCTCAAACTCACGATGCGTGTGCCACAGCCTCCCGAGCCCTGGGATTACAGGCATATGTCCCTATACTCAGTGGCTTATTGAACAAAAAGAGTATTTTATTTTATCCACATGTATTTTCTAAAGAATGTTGTATTGCAGTCTGTGGGCATTTTGCTGAGCGTGTCCATTTATCTGTGGTTTCCACGGCCGCCTGTGATGTGCCCGTGCCGTTCCTGAGTTACCCGCTTTGCTGTGGCCACACGGTTAGTCTCAGGACTTTGCTCACGTGGAGAGACTGCAATGCATATTCTTACATGTGCTGCCATCAGATGTGAGCATGCTGTTCTTCCTGGGTCGTGAACTCAGGAGTTGGAGTGCTTGCCATGCGCTAGGTGTGAGCTTACTTTAGCAGCGACACCAAAGCAGCTGCCAGTTCACACTCAGTAGTTCACACACTCGGTAACTCACACTCTTAGGACACCCTTTAACATTGATTGTCACCACATTTTAAGTTTGGGAAGGCTGAGTGTGTGAAACACTATTGTGTATGGTCTGCTAGACCTGCTGATGGCGATGATTTACTCCCAGGCTTTTCTGGCTCTTCTGCGAGGGGCCTGTTCCTGTTTTTGCCCATTTTCCTGAGGAACTGTTTGTACTTCTTTTGATGCTGTGAAAAGATTCAGTATATATTTTGGAAATTTAGGGATATTCTGTTTCCTGTTCAATTACTGATCCCTTTGATGATGATGATGATGAAGAAGAAGAAGAAGAAGAAGAAGAAGAAGAAGAAGAAGAAGAAGAAGAAGAATACTCCAAAACTCGGAGGCTTAAATCAACAGTAGAAATTCTCCCTCTTGAGGAGGGACCTTACCGCTCAAATCTGGCAGCCCAAGTTTGATTCCTGGAATCTACATAAAGATAGAGAGAACCAATTGTCTAGGGTTGTCCTGTGCCCCACCCCAGACTCTCTCTCTCTCTCTCTCTCTCTCTCTCTCTCACACACACACACACACACACACACACACACACACACACATGCACACACTCTCACATACACACACAAGACACACATTCACATGCACATTCACACATATATTCACACACATACACTCACACAAAACACACATTTATACACTCACACATACACATTCACACACACACATTCACACACACTCTTATACATACATTTACACACTCACTCTCTCACACCCACACGATTAACTAGAAAACCTTTAAAGTCCTTAAGAACTTGTCAATGGAGTGGCCGCCCTGCTGGCCATCTGCACCATCTCTGCACTGACTGAAGCTGCTGCAGAGCCAGCCGTGCACCATCTCTAGCCTCATGTCCCCAAGGTGCCGCTGAGTTCTAGAAACGTGTTTAATATTACAAGACAACCATGTGAACAAATAGCTTAGCACCTAGGAAAGTGCAGTTGTATATTACCAAAAACCCATTTTGTACACAAGGACCTCTGGCTACATGCCAGAACCCAGCTTGTCTTGAGACTCTGGAGAGTTGCTGAAGATGGCGGAAGAGCCACCATTGCCACAGCACGCTTCTGAAGAAGCAGCGAGCACAACTTTGCTGCTTTCCCCTGCCCTCCTTCATGCTCCTTACACTCCAGGATATATTCGTTTGCGGGTCTGTGAGAGGTCCATCCCTGGTGGGGAACCGTAGACTTTTGACAAAGTTAACATGTTATCCAAACACAAGAAAGACCAAGGTTTAGCTTTTTGGCTGGCCAATATCAGTAAAATTCTGCATTGAAAAGAATAAAGGAAAACAAAACCAGAATCAAAACAATCTGCCTGCCAAAGAGCAACAAACTCAGTTAGGGCTTGGCTACTGTAACACTAGGCGCCCCCCGGGGGAAACAGACTCCAGTTTACCAGCTGTATTAACTGCTTCTCACCGTGGTGCTCCCAGCCAGTCCCACCCTCCCGTTGATCTATGACATCTTATCTTCCAGTTGGTGTAGACCAGCTAGTCCCTGTCTTTGCTCAGGTTGGTTGTTCTACTTGGAACATTTCCCATTTGAGGCTAAAGACTGTTTACAAGAGACCTCTTCTCCACTCTCACAGGCAGCCCAAGTGTCCTCTTCCACCATGGAGTGCGCATGCTCAGCCTTAGATGCAGCAGCGTTCTGTATTCTGCAGAGGCACCTGCTGTGCGCTGTGGCTTTCTTGGTGTTCATTTGATTTGTACATTTTGTGTCTCTACTGGTATCATGGTAGAGAATGTGCCTCATGCTGAACTGCTAAGAGCCCAGTGGGTTTGTGAAGGAGAAAATATCCTTGCATCCCCAATTTGGAAGTTCTTTGTAAAGAGTTGTGTGGGTCGAGGAAAGCAGAGTCACAAGGGTCAGAGGAATACAATACTCTGACTACAAACAGTAGACCTGGCTTCAGACTAAGTGAAAAGAGGCTTCTGTCAGAGGGCATTGCAGCAATACAACGACCATCTCTAACTGACGGGGAGCAGACTGGGCTGTTTCTTCTGCTGAACTAATGCAAAAACATTCCTGGAAAAAATTTAAAAGTCCTTTTCTCCTCCCCAGGGCCAGTTCTGTGACTACTGCAATTCTGAGGATCCCAGGAAGGCGCACCCAGCCATCCATGCGATTGATGGATCCGAGCGGTGGTGGCAAAGCCCACCTCTCTCCGCCGGGACACAGTACAACAAAGTCAACCTCACCTTGGATCTGGGTCAGGTGAGTGTTGCTTTTGGCTGGAACGAGGAGGATATGGGTTTGGATCTCTGCTTCTGTGATTTCTGACAGACAGAAATTAATGTTAGTTTTAATCTAGTCATTGTTTTCAATCCACAACATGGATATTTTGCTCCCCGTAAAGCCCAGGCCAGTGTAACTCATAGCACAGATCTTCAGCCTTGTCTTGGCTCAGTTGATAAAGTGTGTGTTGGGCAAATATGAGGACCTACGTTTAGCCTTCTAGAGTCTACGCAAAAGCCAGGCATGGTGGAGTCTACGCAAAAGCCAGGCATGGTGGCGGCTGCGATCCCAGGGCTGCGGAGGCGGAGAGACAATCCCTGGGGTTTGCCGGTCAGCCTGCCTAGCCAGACAGCTCCACATCCAGTGAGAGGCATGGTCTCAAAAAATAACAAGGAGAGTGGTCAAGGAACAGACCCAGCGTTGACCTCTGGCCTCCACACACAAGAGCACACATGTGTAGACACACCCTCACACATATACCTGCATGCATACACATACGTGAACACACACATATCTATAGTTGTGAATAGTTGCATTATAAAAATAATCTTTATTATTATTTTAGTTGTGGCATAATGCAAATATAAAATGTATCGCGTTCACCATCTAAGCGAATCGTTCAGTGGCATTTGATAGATTGACATTGTTGTGCAAACACCATTTCCACCTTCCAGAGTCTTCTTCACCTTATCATGTAAGGCTGAAAGGCCACACCTAGTCAACTTCCTCACTCTAGGCAACCATTGTGCTATTTTCTGGGGACCATTGTCTCTAGGAGTGTAAGGTAAGTGAATTATATAATATTTGCCTTTGTATGGCTGACTTACGCCCATTAACCTATGCTTTTAAGAGTCAGACACTTTGTACTATATGTCAGTATTTCCCTCTCTTCCAGGCCAGATGAATACAATTCCGTGTATTTTTAACCACCTTTGTGTGTTTCCACTGATGGACACTTGGCTTACTTCCAGCTTTGAGCTATTGTGAACAGTGCTGTCAAACATATGGGTGTGGTCGTTATATTTTTATTGCATCCATTATCCTGTAAATTCTGATTCACAGACTATTGAATACCATAATTTGGGGCCTTATTTGGCCAACTGGTCACAAGGAGGCGAGCTTGAGGTCTAATCTTCTGTGTAGGCTATGAAGGTCCCAAGATGGCTGCCTCTGGTACATGTACATGTGGTCAACCCCCTTGCCCTGGAGAACAGGCAACACTGTGACTGTTGTGGACATGACTCCATTGGATGAGGAATTCTTAGGAAGGGCTTTTATGAATGCATTTTATGGTCAGTAGTTTCAAATGGGGAGGTTTTCTCTGATGAGAGGAGTTTCCAATGTCTGAGAGAAGACATTTGACTATGAGAGATTCTCCTACTAGCCATGAGGGCAAAAGCTGCCAGGTTGTGAACCTGCCCTGGAGACAGTCACGGGACAAGGATTTGAACGTAGGCTCTGGAAGCTGAGGGTGGCCGCCAGCCAACATCCCACAAAGAGTGGATCC
The DNA here is from genome assembly GCA_964023405.1 of Apodemus agrarius. Lineage (NCBI taxonomy): Eukaryota > Metazoa > Chordata > Mammalia > Rodentia > Muridae > Apodemus > Apodemus agrarius. Next base: position 2,789,800 of record OZ030021.1, read on the forward strand.
AGCTGACAGCTTGAGGCACTTTTGATCTTAAGCAGAGAACTTGGCCCGGCCATGCTGACTCCTAACTGGTAGTCTGAGATAATAAACGTGTTATTTCAAGGCATTAAACTTAAGGTGCTTTGTTATGCCCAAATAGAAAATAAAGATGAATACAGCTTATTCTACAGGTTGGTTTATTTTATTTTAGTTTTTCAAGACAAGGTTTCTCTGTACAATAGTCCTGGCTGTACTGGAACTTGTTTTGTAGACCAGGCTGGCCTTGAACTCACAGAGACCTGCCTGCCTTAGCCTCTGGAGTGCCACCATGCCTTGTTTAATTTACCTTTTAAAGGAGGGAGTTCACACTATTCCTTTAACACGTATTTATTACACTCCAGTAGGCACTTGGGATATATCACATCTACTAAATAATACGTAATAAACTCATGTAGTGTGTTTGCAGCTGAAATGAGTAACAGAGGCCAGAAGAAGCAGAGCAGATTAAAGGGTTCGTGAGAATCAGGGACAACCAGATTGCAGTTGGCAGCTTTTCTTTGATGTGCAGATGCAGAGTCTTGAAGCATATGAAGGACTGTGTCTTGTGTGTAGATGCCTGTCACCCAGACAAAGCTCTACACAACCTCTAAGGCAGAGCTTGTGTGAGGACATGAAACTGCATGGGGGAGAGTGAACCAGGCGGGGTGGCAGCTGGGGCAGAGGTCAGGGAAAAGGAAGCACGCCCAAGCATTAGCAATGATACGGGCTCGAAAGCGAGACAAGGATCAGACGCGTACCTTCAAGTCACTTTGGAGTGCTCTGTAGTTTATAAAAGGAACTGGATGGGACACAGATACCATAACCTATGAGAAAGATGCTGTTAGTAGCCACGGCAGTGAGCCAGTGGATATCAGCTATGCTTAGATGACGAAGCTGCCATGATTTCATTGTGGGTTGCAAGTGGAATTAGTTAGAGGGTTCAGGGATGATGCCCTAGACTTAGGAGCACCACTGTTGACTCAGATGTCTGCTGGGAGACTGTGCATCTAGCACTACTGTTCGGGTTGCCATCTGGGCTAGGAGTAGATGTTGACTCGGATTCGTTTAGTTTTGACTTGTCCCCCGCAGCTGCTTGAATCTGTCGGTTTGTGCTTTTCATCAGCTCTGGATGTTTCAAGCCATTGTTTCATTGAGTAATTCTCAGCATGTCTCCTTCTGGGATTCTGATAACTAATGTTAGCTTTAAAAAGTGTGTGTGTGTGTGTGTGTGTGTGTGTGTGTGTGTGTGTGTGTGTTTACCACATGTATGCTGGTGTCTGCAGAGATCAGACCCCCTCCACTTAGGAGCTGGAGTTACAGGGCTGCTGTGAGCCACAGGACATGGGTGCTAGGAACTAATCTTGGGTCCCCTAGAAGAGCAGCAAGGCGTCCTAACCACTGAGCTGCCTCTAGAGTCCCCAAAGTCTCACTTCTTTTGTTACTGTTCCCCAGTTCTCTGACAGTATGTTCATTTTTATTTTCCAGTTGATTTTTTTCTCTATTTTTTTTCAGATGAGGCAACTTGTATTGTTCTATCTTCCAGCCCACAGATTAGTTTGTATTTTGCCTCTGTTACGCTCTTGGGCGTTTGCCTTCTGTGTTTTCAGTTCCCCTCGGGACTTGTTCTTTGTTGTATGTTTTATTTATTCTTGGAGATTTTAATACCTGTTCCAGAGTATTTATGATCACTTTTTGGAACAGTTTAGGACTATTGCCTTAAAGAATTTCTCAGATAATTCTGCCATGTGATTCGTCTTTCCAAGTTAGGATTCTTCCCTGGTGTGCTGAGGACTTTGTGCTGTCGTCTAGGTCTGTGGATAATTATGTTAAAGACGACTCTAGTTCTATTTAAATCTTGCTTAGCCAAGCATCTTCACTGCGGTGCAGGCCCTGGTGTGCCCTGGTGAGCACCTGTGGCTCTGCTGCAGTCGGTTTTCAGAGTACTGCAGTGCTGCTGCACCAGTCGCTCTGTTAGTGGGTATCAACGTCTCCTGCCTTGGGGAGCAGAGTGAGTTTCTTGTCCCCATTTAGTAAAGGGTCCAAGGCATTGAGCATTTGGAGGCGCAGAGTGCTTTCTCCCAAACCATCGTCTGAGACTGCTGGTAAGGAATCGAGAGTATATAGACAGTAATCAACCACCAAAGTGGATGAAAACCAGAAGAGAGTAGACCCAAGGGCGGAGTCCTGCCACTCGTCAACACGGAGGAGCCAGAGCGAAGGGGAGGAATCAGTCATGAAGACTGGCCTGGGTCACAGAGGATGGAGGAAGACAAACACGAGAATGGGATGTCCCAAAGACCAAGAAAGACTGAGACAAGGAGGATAATTCCAAGTTAACAGAGTGAGTCCAATAAAATAAAATAAAAAAAAAAAAAGAAAAGAAAAGAAAAGAAAAGAAACAGCTGAAAGGTCTGACTATAGTAGATGATACTTCGAAAAAGATATGGTCGCCGGGCGGTGGTGGCTCACGCCTGTAATCCCAGCACTTGGGAGGCAGAGACAGGCGGATTTCTGAGTTCAAGGCCAGCCTGGTCTACAGAGTGAGTTCCAGGACAGCCAGGGCTATACAGAGAAACCCTGTCTCAAAAAAAAAAAAAAAAAAAAAAAAAAAAAAAAAAAGAAAAGAAAAAGATATGGTCAGAAAGTCCGCAAAAGCAGGCTCAGCATCATTAGTATCATTAGTGACCAGGGAAATTCACATCAAAACATGATAAAGGGCAGGACAGATGGGGTGTGAGCAGGAGAGTGTCATCAGGAGAAATGGGGTGTGAACAGGAGAGATGGGGTGTGAGTAGGGGAAATGAGGTGTCATCAGGAGAGATGGGGTGTGAGCAGGAGAGATGGTGTATGAGCAGGAGAGATGGGGTGTGAGTAGGGGACATGGGGTGTGAGCAGGAGAGATGGGGTGTGAGTAGGGAAAATGAGGTGTGAGCAGGAGAGATGGGGTGCGAGTAGGGGACATGGGGTGTGAGCAGGAGAGATGGGGTGTGAGCAGGAGAGATGAGGTGGTGGTTAGGGACATGAACTGCTCCTCCAGAGCAGAGCACCCGTGTCAAGCAGCTCACGACTACCTGCAGCTCCAGCTTAGGGGATCTGCAGCTCTTTTCTAGCCTCCATGGGCACCAGTGTTCACATGCACATACCTCCTCCCACATAATTAAAAATAAAGTAACTCTAAAAACATAACTACCACTGTAATAAGACATCATTTTACTGACTTATATAGTCAGTATAAATTTTGATAGTAGTAATGTTTACGAGGCCAAGAAACTGGTACCCATGGACACTGTCGGTAGAAATGCAAAATGGTGTAGGTGCTTTGGACACCTCACAAAGTCACTTGGAGGTCTCACTTGTAATTTGCGCCCAAGAGAAACAAGTGTATGTGTCCACAGAAACCTTGTCCATCCATCATGACTGTACCACTGATCAAAGGTGGAAGCAGCTAGAAGCTCTGCCAGCTACCGAATGAGTGAACCAGACGCATCATGTCCCAAAGTAGGCTATTATCCAACAGTAAGAGTTATGAAATCTCGACAAACGCTACGTACGTACGTAAATCCAGACAACGTCACAGTGCTCAAAGGAAGCCAATAAGAGGCCATGTGTCCTGTGCTCCAGCTTGTGTGTGCACAGTACAGGTCACCCAAGAAATACTGTTAGAAATGACTGAAGATGTATATACCATACCCTGAAAATTGAAAGGTACTGAGGTTTCTAAAAGGTCATCTTCATTCACGTTGGGCCTAGTTTTATGATTGAAGGACCTCCTATTCTGTGTTGTGATGGGCAGGGCTTCTCCTGACAGAATCTCACCATACATCCAAAGCCGTGATCCTGACTTAGTTGTGAATTAGCTTTCCAAAGAGTCAACCTGAAGCGTTTACCCAAGTTCTATCATCATGACCAAGATTTACCTATTATATCATTTTTTTAAGGAAAGGTCTGATTATGTAGTCCAGAGAGCCTAGACCTCATAATCCAACTGTCTTAGCCTCCCAGAGCTAGGATTACAGCCACACACCAGTACAAACCATTATCATGCCATTCTCTTTTTGAGGCACTGGGAATTGAACTCAGGGCCTTATCCACGCTGTGCAAGTGCTCTACCACGGGCCCCATGCCTATACTTGCTTTATGTCACTTTTTACCTGAGGCTTTCTAGAACGACGAATTTTAACCTATCAAAATGGTTCTCACTGAATATAACCATACCTGTTGTCCTTACAGCTTTCTTAAAGGCCATTTTTAAAAGACCTGCCTTTTAAAGCACCCCTTTGATGTACTAAAGAATCCCTAATTAAGACACTTAAGTTAAGAAAACACCAATGTAGCAACAAGTTAGAAGTTTGCAGACACTCATGAAGACATTCATTACAGACATTCATGGAGGCTGTATGCCACCTAGCTTCTGGTTGGCTGGGAGCAGCTCTGTACCATGGGTGGGTATGCGGTCTTCAGTCAGCCTGCCCTGGCCTATGCTTTATATCCTGTTCTCTTGTTGTGTGGTGCTTTACAGCACGCTGAGCTGCTCTGTGCCTCAGTTTCTCCATTTGTAAACTGAGGCAACTGTACATACACCACAGGACTTTTGAGGTTTATGAGTTAATGGCTTAATTTCTAGACCTCTTTAGGGTGGTGCTAATATTTATTTTTTTTTTTATTTAACAAAATGAGCACTCATGATTAAAATGAATATACTCAAACTACATATGGCACTGTAGACAAATTCTTAGAAAAGCTTAGGATGTGGAAAACAGTAGACAGAAGCAGGTTGCTTCGAGCTGGATCTCTGGACGGGGGAGGAGGAAGGCCTGACTTAGCCCTGCAATTGGAGGATTGGTTCCACTTACGATGCTGGGTCTTTTTGCAACACCTTTTAACAATTGTGTAGCTTTAAAAAAAATTAGAAAACATATTTGGAACACCTTGCTGTTGATCAATATGCGATGAAATTGCCCACAGAGGGGGCATTTCTGTCACAGAGATGAGCAAATTCTGCCGATCTCCGCTTCTGAGGGCCAGTGTACCAGCACGGCTGTCAGTGACTTCCGTGTTTCTCTCTTTCCCTGTCCTCAGCCCTGCTTGTAAATACTATTATTCCTTGGTCCTCAGAACAGTGTGTGGGACCTCAGATGTCCTGGGTAAACACCCCTCCACCTACTGCCATGTCCTCGTGCCCTCCTCCTTGGCTGAGGCTTGGGCCATTGATGTAGCTGAGAATGAGTTTGAATCCAGCACTGTCGCCACCCTCTGAGCGCAGGGATTACAGTGTGGCAGGGATGGAGCCCAGAGCTTTGTGCTTGATAAGCAAAGAGCTGCATCCTCAGCCAGGGCTTGCTGCGTATGGCCCCGGAGTCTGGCTTCCCTCTGATGATGCTGTGCTAGCTCGATTTGACTCTTGATAACTTCTCACAATGAGTTCACCATCGATAACTTTCACAATGAGTTCATCATCAATAACTTTTCACAATGAGTTCACTATCTATAACTTTTCACAATGAGCTCACCATTGATAACTTTCACAATGAGTTCACCATTGATAACTTTCACAATGAGTTCACCATTGATAACTTTCACAATGAGTTCCCCATCGATAACTTTCACAATGAGTTCACCATTGACAACTTTCACAATGAGTTCACCATTGATAACCTTCACAATGAGTTCACCATTGATAACTTTCACAATGAGTTCACCAGGCTCTTAACTGATCTCCAGCTGCTTCTTCCCTCAGCTCACCTGATTTTGCAGTTGGCTAAAGGTCAGAATCCCGAAGGGTGAGATGAGAACTCGGCCATCTTTCCCGAGTCCACCTACCAGATTCTCATGGCTCCAGGGGAAGCAGAGATGGGAGCTTACCTGGCAGGCAGCCCTTGATCGGCATCTTCTAGTCACTTTCCCATGTTTTCAGAATAAAGGGCAATCTTCTGCCAGCACGTAGGAGCCCTTCAGAGTCTAGATGCTTACGTCTTCTCCTCTTTCCCCCCTTTTTTTCCTCTCTCCTTTTCCCCTTCCCTCCTCCCTCCCCTTCCTCATTCTATCTTATTTTTTAAGAGATGGTTTAGTTCTGCAATCCTCCTGCCTCATCCTCCCAAGTGCTGGGTATAAGCCACGATGTCTTATTGGTGGTGCTTTCTCCTGCATATTCTGTGTCACTCAGGAGAGGCTTAACTGTGGCCCCGGAAGCATCTTGTGCTGCTTTGTGCCTCTGAGCCATTTTCTGGTCCTCAGAACCTCTTCCCGCCCTGCTTGGTCTGGCAGCCATCTTCCTGAGGTAACGCAAATGTCACTGCTAGGCACGGTCCCTGGCTGCCAGCTGCCTTCCACTCAATGCTGTGCTCAAAGGGCTATGTGAACTCTGAGCTTAAGGTCAAGGGCCGTGCAATCAACATTCTTTTTAGGTTCATAGGACTGAAAAGTCTAGGGTTATGCCATTTCTCAACAAATATTGATTTTCATGCAACCATAAATGTCAACACTTCTTTACCTATTTTCTATTTGATGACATGTCTTTCTATAATCACGGATTACTTGATTGGAAAGGTCTCTGTCTTAGGGTTTTTATTGCTGTGAAGAGAGGCCATGGCCATGGCAACTCTTATAAAAGAAAACATTTAATTGGGGCTGGTTTACAGTTCCAGAGGTTCAGTCCATTACTGTCATGGCATCGTGTAGGCAGACATAGTGCTGGAGGAGGAGTTGAGAGTTCTACATCTTGATCTGAAGGCAACTGAAGGGACTGTGAGCCATGCTGGATATGACTCGAGCATAGGAGACCTCAAAGCCCGCCCCCATAGTGACACACATCCTCCAACAAGGCCACACCTCTTAACAGTGACACGTTCTGTGGGCCAAGCAAATAAACAGTCTATGGGACCATTCTATTCAAACTACCACAGTCTCTAAAATGTTTTTACTTTCCTATAACTAGCACTACAAAAATAACAGATACAACAGAAAATGAACTAAATATGTTTTCTGTCCAAACACTCAGGGGCTGTGAGTAGGCAGCTTGTGCCTCAGAAACACGGGCAAGGATAAAGGCTGGGATAGGGAGGAGGAGGAGGAGGAGGAGGAGGAAGAGGAAGAGGAGGAGGAGGAGGAAGAGGAGGAGGAGGAGGAAGAGGAGGAGGAGGAGGAAGAGGAGGAGGAGGAGGAGGAGGAGGAGGAGGAGGAGGAAGAAGAGAAGAGGCCATGGAATGAGGCACTTTCTTCTGGAATTCTCTCAGTCCTACAAAGAGATGTTAAAGTGATAAAGTGGTCACTGGAGGCCACTGTGATCTCCTCGGTGACTTGCCCGAAGATCCTGGCTCACCCATGATTAGGATGTTGGCATTTGGTTCCCTTCTAGACATGGCCATTGTGAAGTCAGAAGGGTTTTTCTGCTCAGGAAAGGTGAAAGCTAGGGTGTGGTGGCACACAGGGAAGCCTGCAGCCCAGGGCGTGGCACCAGGAAGGAAGGCCCCTGACTCAGCAGTCAGTCCACATCTTGCAGCTTTTACAAGGCTGGGTAGAAGGATCAGAGTTCATGCAGAGAAGAGAAAGCCTAACAGAAACTACAGTCTCTGTGCCATTAAAAACAAAAGGCTATTCCTGTATGGTTGAGAAGACACATACAAGCACGGGGCCGGGGGGTGGGGGTGGGGTGTAACAAGGAGGAAATGTAGGGTTTTTTTTTAAAAATTTGCAAATGAAATCACTTCATCCTAAATAACTCATAAGTAAAAACATCACACAGCAGGGTTAAGGAAGCCACTGAAACGTTTGTCCAGTAGCAAATCTCATTGAATTTCCACACAGAATGGTCATACTAAAGCCGGGAGCTCTGATGAACAAACAACATTTTCAATATTAGTTACATTCTTATTCAGTTTTTTACCATGGCAACAGAAAAAAAAAGCAGCAATGAAATTGAAACCAGCAAAAGAAAGTTCTACCTTCCCTTTCATGGCCCACGTGACCTTTGGCCTGCTTTCTGGTCTTTTCTGCAGGGTGGATTTGCCCCTCTCCTGTGAAGAAGTTACCACCTTTTCTCCTCCCCCTACCTCCCCTCCCCTTTCTTCTCTTCCCTCCCCTTACTGCCTTTCCTCTTTAAACATATTTTATATTGTATTTTTGCTTTTTATTGGCATGTGTGTCTGTGTGTATGGGCATGTGTGGCAGCCAGAACACAACCGTGGGTCAGCCCTGTCCTTCTAACACGTGGATCCTGGAGACCAAACTCAGCTCCTTAGGACTGGAGCCAAGATGCTGTTACCTACCTAGTCATCCTGATAGCTTGCCTTTCCTCCTATTGAGACAGGGTCATGCCTAGGCTGGCCTAGAACTCACAGTATAGCTCAGGCTGGCCTCGAACTCCCAGTTCTCTGTCTCAGCTTCCCCAGTGCTGGGGTTAGAGAAGGAAGGTTACCATAGTCTTAGGAGAGTCCAGGCCACTGTGCTAACGGTTGGGTATGTAGGAGTGGTCGGCCTGGAGGTTGCCCAAGGCATAAAGCTGGAGCTGGCTGAGGTCAGGATGTCTGGGGGCTGGTGTGTTCCTGGTGGGTAAGGAAGACTCACTGCCTAAGTTTAGAGTCCTGTGTGTTGCGTATGCATGCTTGTGTGTGTGTGTGTGTGTGTGTGTGTGTGTGTGTGTGTGCAGGAGTGTTCTTTGAGCATTGTAAAGCACTAGGCAACATAGGTTAGAAGATTATCTCCTCCAAACCGGCAGAACTCCTATAAACACAATTCACCCCACAGCTCTGGGGATTCAGTGCAGATGGACTCTTCCCAGGCAGTTATACTTTAAAAGGCTTATCATCCTCGGCACAGAATGACCACTTTTAGGGATGTTACCTGCAGAAATTGATGAGATAAATGCTAAGGTGTTCAATCTAGGATATTTATTCAAGCAATGTTTATGATAGTAAAAAATGGAGACAATTTCAATGTATAATAAAGGGTCATTCACATGCCATTCAAATGATGCCGTAGAGTTAGAGACAAACCTTTGAGTGTATACATGTGGCATTGTGAAGAAAAAATAAAGCATATTACGTCATATATATGAAAAACATATATTTACTGTGTATTATATATGCATAAAATATATTATACATATATAATATATATAATAAGGTGTCATATTGTAGTGAAAATAATCTATATATAAACCAGAACAAAGTTACTAGGGGAAACTCCTGATGTGCTAATGGTGTGTCTCTCAGGAAGGTGTTATCTGGGATTTTCATTTTTTTAATTTCCACAATAATTTATTAAGTGGTAATGTCAGAACAACATATATATTAACATATCAACCATGTGAACATAGACTTGTAATATATGTAGGGAAATAATATTGGATGGAAAGATAGCTAATTACATTGTTTCTCCTCAGAATTAGAGACAGAAGTTGATTTTCATTTACTTCTTTTTTTCTTTTTTTATTGAAAAAGGAAGTAAAAACATTTTATAATAAAATTGAAGATTCACATGGAAAATATTTCTGACAAAATTGAAAAAATATAAAGAAAAACATGTTAAAATTGACAATTTTCGAGGAAAATTAAAGAGTAAAATGGTAGACATAAAGAACATTGCTAAATTAAGTGAAAAGAAGTAGAAACATTTTATGATAGAATTGAAGATTAACATAGAAAACATTTCTGATAAAATTGTAGAAAAATATAGGATAACATGTTAAAATTGAAGATTATCATGGAAAATTACACAGATAAAATGGTAGACATAAAAATATTTCTAAGTTCATTGAAAGTAGAATTATAAACATTTTATGATAAAACTGAAGATTTACATGGAAAATATCTCTGATAAAATTGAAGAAATTTGTAGAAAAACACATTAAAATTGACTATGGAAAACAATACAGATAAAATGGTAGGCATAAAAATATTGTTAGGTTGATCGAAAGTGGAATTATAAACACTTTCTTATAAAATTGAAGACTTACATGGAAAATATTTCTGATAAAATTCAAGAAATATATAGAAAAACATGTTAAGATTGAAGATTATCATGGAAAATTATACAGATAAAACAGAAGCATAAAAATATTTCTAAGTTGATTGAAAGTGGAATTATAAACTTTTTCTGATAAAACTGAAGATTTACATTGAAAATATCTATGATAAAATTGAAGAAATATGTAGAAAAACAGGTTAAAATTATTATTTCATGGAAAACAATACAGATAAAATGGTAGGCATAAATATTTCTAAGTTGATTGAAAGTGGAATTATGAACTTTTTTATAAAATTGAAGATTTACATGGAAAATATTTCTGATAAAATTCAAGAAATATATAGAAAAACCTGTTGAAATTGAAGATTATCATGGAAAATAATACAGATAAAATGGTAATCTAAAAACATTACTAAATTAATAGGAAGAGGAATTACAAACATTCTTTGATAAAATTGAAGATTTACATGAAAAATACTTCTGTTAGTCTATGCCTTTTTGTTAGGGAATTGAGTCCACTGATGTTAAGAGATATTAAATAATAGTGATTGTTGCTTCCTGTTATTTTTGGTGTTATTTTTATGTTTGTGTGGTTACTTTCTTTTGGGTTTGTTGGAAGAAGATTACTTTCTTGCTTTTTCTAGGGTGCAGTTTCCCTCCTTGTGCTGCCGTTTTCCATCTATTATCCTTTGTAGGGCTGGATTTGTGGACAGATATTGTGTAAATTTGGTTTTATCATGGAATATCTTGGTTTCCCCATCTATAGTGATTGAGAGTTTTGCTGGGTATAGTAGTCTGGGCTGGCATTTGTGTTTTCTTAGGGTCTGTATGAGATCTGCCCAGGATCTTCTAGCTTTCATCGTCTCTGGTGAGAAGTCTGGTATAGTTTTGACAGATCTGCCTTTATAAGTTACTTAACCTTTTTCCCTAACTGCTTTTAATATTCGTTCTTTGCTAAGTCCATTTGGTATTTTGATTATCATGTGCTGGGAGGACTTTCTGTTCTGGTCCAGTCTGTTTGGAGTTCTGTAGGCTTCTTGTATATTCATGGGCATGTCTTTCTTTAGGTTAGGGAAGTTTTCTTCTATAATTTTGTTGAAGATATTTACTGGCTCTTTAAGTTGTAAATCTTTGCTCTCTTCTATACCTATAATTCTTAGATTTGATCTTCTCATTGTGTCCTGGATTTCCTGGATGTTTTGGATTATAAGCCTTTTGCATTTTCTTTGGCTGTTGAGTCAATGCTTTCTATGATATCTTCAGCACCTGAGATTCTTACCTCTAGCTCTTGTATTCTGTTGTTGATGTTTACATCTATGACTCCTGATTTCTTTCCAAGGTTTCTATCTCCAGAGTTGTCTCCCTTTGTGATTTCTTCATTGTTTCTACTTCCATTTTTAGATCCTGGATGGTTTTGTTTAGTTCCTTCACTTGATTGTTTGTGTTTTCCTGTATTCCTGAAGGGATTTTTTTTTTCTCTTTAAGGGCTTCTATCTGTTGACCCATGTTTCCCTGTATTTCTTTAAGGGAGTTTGTGTTTCCTCTTTAAGGGCTTTTACCAGTTGACCCATGTTCTCCTGATTTCTTAAGGGAGTTATGTCCTTCTTGGAGTCCACTATCAGCATCATGAGATTCGATTTTAAATCCAACTCTTGCTTTTCTGGTGTGTTGCAGTATCTGAGACTTGCTATGGTGGGAGAACTGGGTTCTGATGTTGCCAAGTAGCCTTGGTTTCTGTTGGTAGGGCTCTTGTGCTTGCCTTTTGCCATCTAGTTTTCTCTGGTGTTAGTTGGTCTTGCTGTCTCTGGCTGAAGCTTGTCCCTCCTGTGGGGCTGTAAGCCTGTGTCTGTACTCCTGGGAGACGAACTCTCTTCTGGCAAGGTCTGTGCACAGAAGGTCATGAAGCCACCTCACTCTCTGGTGCAAATGGTGGCCGGAAGACTCCTGTCCCAGCAGCTCCACTTGGGATTTTCATTTTTAACCCTGACTCTCACTTGGGTCATAGACTTGCTTTCTGACCTAAGCACACATGGCCTCTGTCAGTATTTTCGTCTGAAGTCTGGGGATGACCTAGTACTGACTGTTGAGGTTGTCGTGAGGAGAGTGTGAGTTAACACAGGGAGATCTCAGTCTGTGTTCCACACTGTATCTGCACAATCTTCCGGCTCCATCTACTGTTACAGAGTTAAGAAAACAATAAAGTTCATTTGCTTTTGAGGAAAAGGAAACATTCAGGGACTGGAGAGATAGCTCGTGGAGTACAGTGCTTTAAGTGTGAGGAGCTGAGTTCGGATCCCCAGAACCCACATAAAACCCAGGCACAGCCAAGCATGCCTGCAGTCCTAGTGCTGAGAAATAGAAGATTCTCTGAAAGCTTGCAGGCTGGCTAGCCTGGTCTATTGGGCAAGACTCTTGGCCAGAGAGAAATGCTCTGAAACAAAAGGTGGGAGGTGCCTAAGGACTGACATCCAAGTTAACCTTTGACCTTCACGAGCACACTATGAATATACACACCACACCCATAGGTGCATTCATTCATGTGAATGCCCTTACACTCACACACACACAAACACACATACACACACATATGCACATACGCATACACACACATGTACATACACATACACACACATGCACATACACACATATACACATACACACATACATGTGTACATATACATGCACATACACACATATACAAATATACACAAATACACATACACATATACACAAATATACACATACACATATACACGTGCACACATACACATGTACACACACATATACACATACACATACACGCATATACACATGCACATTTACACATGCACATGCATACACACACACACACATACACACACACACACACACACACATATCCAAACACCAAAGGAACAATGGTTTCTGGTAAGATTTAAGGGATGTATGGAAAAGCCACCTTGGAGCTGTCCTGGTGTCCCCTCCAGAATGTCTTTCAACCTGATTTTTCATCCAGAATGAGCTTAGCCTTCTGAGATCTTTAATTGCCAACAGTGTTAGAAAATATCCAGCAAGTAGAAGTTGAGTTTTTTAAAGGAGCATTTTTATCTCTTAGCAGATCTTGAAAACTAGCTTGTATCATTCCTCTGGAGAAACTTTCAAATCTATTTTGGCTTTAAATCATGGACATTTTATTACTATTCATGGCAAGAGCATATAAGGGGATACACGTATGTATACAAGTATATAGGGGAAAGGTGAAGTTCAGTCTGTGTGTGTATGTGTGGGCAGATGAAATCCAGACTGTGGCCCTAGCCAGAGTGAGGTAGGCAGAATAGCAGAACAATGAGTGGAGGGTGGGGGTTTGCATGTAGCCTATGCCTGCTCTGTCTGGAAGCTGGCTCTGTAACGCCCAGTGCAGGTTTATAAAAGCCGCACACACAGCTCAATTGTTTGTACTCGCTCAGTAAAGGGGCACTATTCCCCCAAGATCTGATAGATTTAATAATGGCTGATTGCATCTGCAGATGTGGAACCATGGACACAGAGAGCCAAGCACATTTGGAATAGGTTGGTCTGGCATCTTGCCCGGGCTGCCCAGCTCACCCTTTTTAGTTGGTCACTATGGCAGCAGCATTAAGACACAGTTTCAACGTATTACTCTCCACATTAGCAAGTCCCCTCGTTGTGGACGTGCTCCCTTCCTTACAGCATCGTCAGGTCCCTCTGCCTAGCCTCTGGGGTCCTGGCCTCCATGGGTCTACATTTGTGTAGTGAGGGGGTCAGGCATTCTGACCATTTGTCCCACTTGCGCCCTCTGCTGGCTGTGGGCACACCTTCTCAGGGCTTCCCAAGCAAGATCCTGAGCCCAGCTTTGTCCTGGCCACTATGGTCATCAGTGCCTTCCAGCCCAGGGTAGGGAATCCTCAGGTGTTCACTCTGTTGTCTCCCTTTAACAAATGGGTCTGTTTTAAATAGCTGAGTAGTACAATGGCTTCATGAAATTCTTAGGCAAATGGGTGGAACTGGAAAATATCATCCTAAGTGAGGTAACCCAATCACAAAAGAACACACATGGTATGTTCTCACTGATAAGTGGATATTAGCCCAGAAGCTTGGAATACCCAAGACACAATTCACATATCAAATGATGCCCAAGAAGAAGGAAGAACAAAGTATGGATACTCTGGTCCTTCTTAGAAGGGGGAACAAAATACCCACAGAAGGAGATACAGAGACAAAGTGTGGAGCAGAGTCTGAGGGAAAGACCATCCAGAGACTACCCCACCTACTGATCCATCCCATATATAGTTACAAAGCCCGGACACTATTATTGATGCCCATAAGTACTTACTGACTGGAGCCGGATATAGCTGTCACCTGGGAGGCTCTGCTAGTGCATGATAAATACAGAGGGAGACACTCTCAGCCCACCATTGAACTGAGCACAAGGTCCCCAATGGGGGAGCTAGAGAAAGAACCCAAGGAGCTAAAGGGGTTTGCAGTGCCATAGGAGGAACAACGATATGATCCACCCAGTACTCCCAGAGCTCCCAGGGAGTGTACTATCATCCAGATAGTACACATAGTGTTACCCATGGCTCCAGATGCATAGGCAGCAGTGGATGGTCTTGTTAGATATCAAAGGGAGGAGAGGCCCCTGGTCCTGGAAAGGTTCAATGCAGCAATGTAGGGGAATACCAGGACAGGGAAGTGGGAGGGGTTTGATTCGGGAACAGGGGGAGGGGAGATGGCTTATGGGACTTTGGAGGGGGAGGACCAGGAAAGGGGAAATCATTTGAAATGTAAATAAAGACTATATCTAATTTTAAAAAAGCAAATGAGTCTGTTTATGCAATTGTAAAGTGTATTTACTGTTTTGCTTAGTGAGGTCTTCCTGTAGAAAGACTTCCTGTGCAGCATGCAGCGTTTCTGAGATGCCTTAAGCAGCACAGTGCGAATCCATGGCAACACTTGAGCTGTTGGCTGACTGGAGCTTGCTTTCAGTTTGCTTCTGTCCAAGGGGATTGTCGCAGAGAGGCCAACACTGAGTGGAATGTCTTTGTGAGCAATGTGCCAGGTCAAACGTTTCCTTTTACAGTCTGCCAGGGATAGAGAAGCTACTCTCCTTTAGTGTTCTCGATTCCTTTTTAAAAGCATAGTTACTTGTGTGCTTCGCAGTGGTTCTCAACCTGTGGGTTACAACCCCTTGGGGGGAGGGTCATATATCAGATATCCTGTGTATCAGACATTTACAGTATGATTCATAACAGTAGCAAAATTACAGTTATGAAGCAGCAACGAGATAATTTTATGGTTAGGGCCACCACAACATGAGGAACTGTATAAAATGGTCACAGCATCAGGAAGTCTGAGAAACACTGGTTAGTGTGTGTTGTGTGTATTTGGAGGTATGTAAACGTGTCTGACGTGTACCACAGTGCATACACGGAGGTCAGAGGATGCCTTGTGTAAGTCAGTTCTGTTTCTATACCCCACAGGCTCCAGGGATCACACTAAGGCTGTCCGGCTTGGTGGCCGGTGCTCTTGCTCCCTGAGCTTTCCTACCAGCACGGTTCTCTTTTTAAACTGATTTGATTTTTTTCCCCCTTAGAGTGAAAATATCTTTTGATGCTGAGACTTTGGTACCTTTTGTACTGTTTCCCAGGTATTTTTCTCTAAAATAATTTGATATTAATGGCTTCCGAGGCCACAGAGTCTGGCTCCAGACCCAACAGTCTCAGCTCCTTTAAGACACAGAATGTCGTCCAGTGCGCTGCCTTCGATGCATGTGAATGTGCTATTGAGTCTAGCTTGATGCTGCATGGATGCACCTTGCATTACTGCGACTCCATCCATGTTGATCCACAGGACTTGAATTCCTTGGTTTGGTGTTTCCAGAGTTGGCATTTGTGTGGCCATCAGCGAGATTGCATTTCCCCGTTCCCATATTCTCCTGTCAAATACAGCGAGTGCTGCCTTGCTGTAAAACACACTCAGGTATAAATGTTGTGTGCCAAAAGTTATACCAACTATTTAGAATTAGTGTTGTATTTTTCTAAGTAATTATCTACTGAATAAGCCTCAAAAGCCCAGGGAGCCCCCCCACCCCTGCAGATCTGAAAGTGTTTTATGCCATGCCTGCAAGGGGGGAGGGGATATACCAACATCAAGTTTTAGGAGACAATCCTTTCAATAGCTCACACTAGCCGTAGACTCTAGAATCCCTAGCTGCTCGTTAATGTTTACCCTTCTACAGATGCAGAGCTCACTCCCTGGGAGATGAGGCTGAGCTGGGCTTGCTCTATGCTGCTTGCTGGACAGACGGTTTCTCCCCACTGAACCCCCTTCTCAGCCAGTAAGCAGGGAGACTAAAAGCTGCTCCTCCACTCATCAGGACGCCTGGAGCTAATTATCTCCGGCTGCTGGCTATAGTTCCCCATCTATCCCACATCCTATGTGGAGGGTCTGTCTGGCCACCCTGCCCACCTCTTTGGCTCCTTTCTACTCTCTGGCCCTCATTCCTAAAGAGAATGTTTCACAGCTGCCTTCCAGGCACCTAAACTCAACTTCTGACCAAGGCTTGGCTGGGCATAGCCCCACTTCTCCTGCTGTTCATCAGGCCTGGGGGGGTATGGAGTTCATGTAGAGCCATCCTCCTGCCTCCCATTTTGCTATGACTTTCCTACCCCAGAGGTTCCCTCCAGTTTTCTCACACATTGTACTGCCATGAAGAAGCCCCTCCGGGGGTCCTTACAACATCAGGACAGCCAGGTAGGAGCATCTAGGGCACAAGTGAGTTCTACAGTTCCACTGTCCCCTGGCATCTCCTTCTTATTACAGTGGAAATGACTTGTTTTAGGCCAAATAAACACAATCCTTAAGTCCTGGCTGCCTACCACCATTGTCCTCACCCAAATAAAAGCAGGCTGTGTCCTGGCTCAAGACTGTAGGTACCAAATGCTTCTGCTTCTACTGTAGTTCCTGAGGGGACAGGATAACCTGACACACACCCCACATTCTCCGGGTGAATATTTATTTGCTTTTGTGATTTTTTTTATTTTTTTGCACAGTACTCTTTGAAGCACAAGATGCAAACACTGAATCAGAGAGCAAGGCACGGCTGAGGCCTGACGGTTGGGTAGAGTCGGCAGACATCTCGAGGGCTGTGGTCAGGCTTCAGTTGGGGTCAGTTTGAGTTGAGGGGGAAGTGTGGTTCTGCGGAGGTCTGTGCAGGCGTCATACAGGGAAGCAAACCACACAAAGAGATAAGAATAAAACTTGCCTTCCTCAACCTGGATCAGGCTCCAGGGAGTCTAAGAACAGGCAGGGTATTCCCAATGCATTAAACCCGGCACAATTTAGAGAAAAAAATTTTCTGGTGTGGTACAGTCCCCTTTGAACAAGGATGTGCAATTATGCTCTCAGCTCAAGGTGTTCTTTCTTCCAAGAAGATGGGTTCCTGAGAGATGCTGCCTGAATGAGCTTAAGGACCGAAGGATCTGGCTTGGTCTCAGTCATTCAGATAACATAAAGGTCATCTGGGTTGTTGTCCATCTCTGGTCCTGGTTGTGGGAGCTCGGGGGAGCCTCTGGCTCTAAGAGTCATTTAGATTACAACCCATCTCCAGTCCTGGGGGTAGGAGCTTGATACAGTGGATCACACGGAGCACCAGGCTGTTAATCACTTCCAGTTCTCAGCTTTCTGGATGGAAGGACAGGGTTTTTCATCTTTCCCATTGGAAAGACAATCCTATGTGCTTAACATTCCTGGTTTCTCTGGAGACCTCCATGCCAACAAGGCTAAGTAAGCTACCAAGCAGACACTGGTTACCCAGCTATAATGCTTATGTGAGAAGTTGGCTGGAGGAAGAAATGGTTGTCAGTGCTGGACCATGGAAGTGACGTGAAGGGAGGCGGAGGAGAGAAGGGGATTGGGCTGGTTCTCGGCCATCCGAAGCTACCTGAGTGGGATAGGATGCAAGGGTGGGGAAAGAAAGGTGCGTGCATGGAAGGAGAGGTTTTTCTCTTTTGAAATGATAGACCCATTTAAAAGCTAATGGTATGGATCCAGTAGGAGGCCCAGAGAGTGATATTGAAGCATAGTGTGTGGGGTGGCTTTGGAAAAACGGTTCTCCCTCCTCTGGTCCAGAGGGAAGCAAGGCTAGTGTGCAGGTGCTACTGTAATCAGATTTGTGTAAGTAAGGGGATATGTGAGTGCTCGCATGTATGTGTGTGTCTGTGTGTCTGTGTTTGTGTAGTTTTGATGTTACTGGTGAACGAGAAAAAATAGGTTTCAAGAGTGGAAGAAGCAGAGATTCCTGGGATTCTGCAGAACAAAGAGAATCAGGGTCAGGACCTAGGAGGCTGCAGTCAGAACCTCTGCAGCAGGCAGCTTGGAGTCCAGCTTCAGGGTCACTGCTGAGGCCGGATGCTGTTTGCTGCCCCTTATCCCGCTCACTCACTTAGCCCTG
The DNA here is from genome assembly GCA_964023405.1 of Apodemus agrarius. Lineage (NCBI taxonomy): Eukaryota > Metazoa > Chordata > Mammalia > Rodentia > Muridae > Apodemus > Apodemus agrarius. Next base: position 2,808,230 of record OZ030021.1, read on the forward strand.
GGTCTGGACACTGGGCTCTGTGGGTTCCTGCTGGGATCAGACATCGTCCCCAGAAGCCAGACAGTGCTGCTATCTGTCCTGCTTCTGGAAAGAATCTTTGGATCTTTTAGCGTCTCTGCCTTTTTGTGTTCCTTGCCCTAGATGCAAAGTCTTAGAAGGAGACCTCAGTGCAGACATGGGTCCATCTGTCTTCCCTGTAGGGGATCTGGGAAAACACCTGAAGCATTTAAAGTAGGAGTCACGGTCTGCTCACAGAAACATTCAGGAGGCAGGAAGGACATTCAGCTTCCCAAAAGTCAAACAGGGGAAAGACAAAAGCCTGAAATACGGCCCCTCTCTAGCTAGACTCCGGGTAGTTGCTGAACAAGCCCGTGTGGAGCCCACACCCCTGGAGGACAGCCCGCTAGTCCCAGAACTTGCCTATCATCTTTCTCAGAGATCACTATTGTAGGGCTTGCTACGGTGACCGAGCAACAGGACATCTGTAATCCTAGCACTTGGGAGGTAGAGACAAGCAGATTAGGAGGAGTTCAAGGCCATCCTGGACTAAACAAGAATGTGACCCCCCCAAATAAATGAACAGAATGAGTCTCCTTTATTGTATTTGAAACTGACCTACCACTCTCTTGGGGTTCGTCTTCAAGAAGTAAAGACAGTAAAGGTCACAGGATTCTAAGGGTTCTAAGAATGTTCGTTCTCTAGCTGGCTGGTTTGAAGTCACACTTCATGTAACAGCTGGTTCTCAAAATCAACATGCTGACTAATGAAACGGAAATCGCTGAGCTAGCACCCAGGGCTACCATTATGCCCTCTAGAAACGCAGAGCTGTGTAGCCAGAAAGCTTTGAAGTGCTCGAGCTATCTCCAGTCTCCAGACCCTTCGTCTCCTTCGCATACTGAGGCGCTCTGATGTGGGCACACTTGTTTACAGGGACCACGTCACTCTTGAGTAAGTGACTCATTAATCCCTTATATATCAGGAGGAGAAAGGCAGAGGTGCAAAGTGGGGAAGCAGGGAGACGCTGATAGAGAATGCATTGTCTCTGTTGGATAGGAAGACCAAATGGTTAGTTAGCATTTTGGGTGATAGGTGAGGATTAGCTTATTCCAATAGTTCTGAATTGTAGGCTGGGGGTGTGGCTCAGTGGGAGGGTTCTTATGTGAAGTCCTGTCTTTAACCCTCAGTGCTACAAAAATACTGCTGCTAGTATTGCTGTTACTCCTGCTGCAGGTCCTACTGAGTCGAAGCTGCACACATTTATTATGTTGTCATTTTGTATCCTATTACGAATTAAATGTGTTACTATCCAATAAAGAATAAGACCGGCCAATTAAAGAAGGATTTGGAGAATTTACTCATAGCAATTAAAGTCAATTTGGTTCTCTTTCCTTGTATAAACATGGCAATGCCATTTCCCTTTGTCATGATTTGTCAGGTACATTCTCAGGCAGCTTAGTTCAGTGAGTAAGTCAAATGCTGTGCTGACTTCCTTGTAAATTAGCAGAACAGAAGTCAAGCATGAACAAGGGGAGCTTTATAAGGGGAGTTCCTAGTGTGTCATTATCCAGCCAGGGTGTTATGGAATCATAACTTTTCTCTCCTTCCAGCTTGTGCCCAAATCTTGTCTGCCTGCCAATTCAGATCTTCATTGCTTAGCTGAGTGCTAGGAGCCTTGGGGTGGGTTTTCTATTCTGGGCAGGTTGCCAGACAGAATGAAAGGTAGAACACCCTCCCAGGTAGAAGAGGACTTGTGAGAGGTTTGTCAAAACTCCCAGAAAGCCTCTGGTCATCTGTCCTTATCTGCAGTACAACGGGGTCCTCTCAGAAAGAGATGCTAGGGTTGGAGGTCACTTACCACTTTTTGGACAGTTTCTAGAATGATCTACCTTACCTCCTTCCAAGTAAGCAGTTTCTTCTGGAGTCAGTAAGAAGTGGAAAGTGCGCAACCTTAGAACTTGACCAAACGTGCCTTTCTGATAAGAGAATGGCCAGACCAGAGAACAGAGGCATATCTGAAATGTCACTGTTGAGAAAGACACAACCATGGCAGTGAGGGGGGGGTTCTTTAGACATTTTATCCCTGCAGCAAAAATGAAGCTCGAACAGTCCTGAAAACGATAAGTTGATGAAAATGTCCATGCTTGGGGAGATACACGCTGCTGCATTTAGCAACAAGTGTCATGAAGTCCGTTACTTTCAAACAACCGACTCCTATTCATGTGCACGTGTGTGTGTGTGTGTGTGTGTGTGTGTGTGTGTGTGTGTGTGTGAAAAGAACAACTGATGCACCTAAGTGAAAGATGGATGGGAAGCCATCACACCATTTGTTGAGATCTTCTGTAGGTTTGCAGACTATTCAAAGTAAAGCATCAGGGAAAGTCATTATTAAAATGCTTCTTTTTGGAACAATATACTCATTAAATTCACTTACTAAATCAATATATTTACTCATTATGTAAGTAGCCAGGTATGACGCTCTTTGGGTCCACTCTGTAGCTGTTTCCCTGCTAATGTCTGCCTCCTGAACGCAGCAGCAGAAACAAGTCTTTTGCTTTCATTGGTTAATACATGCGTTCATTCACATACCCACGTATTATCCTGTTCATAGCAAGTTCTAACCTTTCGTAGCACACACTCAGTCCTGGGAGGCCCTGAGTTGAGTAAGTGACTGAGACAAGCTGTCTTTTCAAAGACCAGGGCCAGCTTCTTGCCTTATCTCATCCACTCACCTTGAAATCCTTTGAAGTGTAAAGGCCTTTTAAGTATCTTATCTGCTTTATCAAGCATTATTTAAAAGGCTATCTTGGATCTACTTAAGTAGAGCCAAGCCAGCTTTGATTTGCCACAAAAGCATTTGGGAGGAGATTACAAGATTTTTTGCCTTCTCTCTCCCACCTCTTATCTCTGCCCATCAAATACTTACTCTACGTGTCCCTTTGCTCCCCGGCTCCCTGGCTCCTCTCTGCCCGCTGCTGTCTGTTTCTATCCATGAGTCTCAAGGCTGATGTGTGTGCTTTGAAGTATTTTCAATGGTACATGACCAATCTTAAGAGAGTAAGCTGTTTAACAGAAACAGTCAGTTAGGAGCGTATGCCATGGTCAATCAGGAGAAAGCAGACCTTGTCTGCTGCCTTCCAATGCTTAAGCCAGGTTGTGAGCACTCAGAGACCACTCCCTACTCGACACTCCTGTCAGAGGGCATTTGCTGCTGAGCTGGGGCACTGTGTAAGAGTGGACAGCAGCTTTGCACTGTGGTGGTGCTAGGTCCGCCATGGTAGCACCATTCAAACCAGTGGAACGGAACCCAATGCAGCCTGCCTGTCAGTAGAGCACATCCACGTGTGGTTAAGGAACCTCAGAATCAGGACCTCAGACAAAAACAGAGGGGACACTTTTTAAAGTGGGATATCCCATCTGCTTAGTATTGATGGTGGACAGACTTAGTATGTTCGTTAAGTTAGGTCCAGGTAATAGGTTCACAGAACAAGCCAGTGGGCTCCCGATCTGCTTCCTGAGATGATCCTCTCCTTCCCATCTCCATACCCTCCCCCTTCCCACCAGTGTGTCTCATCTAGCCCAGGCTGGCTTCAAACTTCATGTAGCCAAGGATGACCTTGAGTGCCTGCATCTCCTGCCTCCTGGTTTATGTGGCACTGGGACTTGAAGCCATGGCTTCCTACACCTGAGTGTCATCCTTAGCTCTGACAGGGGATTCTCTGTAACTGCAGTGTCACAGAAGAATGGAGTATCACCTTGGAGCCAGATGACACTAAGTTTAGGAAGCAGTGGCCACTAATTATAATCTATTGACTATTTTGTAGCAACTCTCACTGTGAGAGTTTGGTGGGAGAGATAAAGAATGCTTAGAAAGATTCTCGTATTCAAAGCGCTTCATTTATCATTTGTCTTATTCTCATACCTAAATGTGCTCTTTGACAGACTGAAACGGGTATGTAAGCAGTTGGAAAGATCTAGATTTGTTACAGCTTTCCAAACGGGAGTTCTTGAATTTCCCATAAATCTCTTCACCGTGCAATCATGGTGTGGGTGTTTTGGAAACCTCTATTTCTACCTTTTGCTGTTGCTTTATGGTGTTCAGACCACCTTGTAATTCTGGTGTTTCTGTATCAAGCAGGACTTTCCCCTGAGCAATGGTAGACAGTTGGGTTATACTCATAGCCCAGGTAAGTATTATTTTTAAAACTATAAAGCACAAGGTTGCACGGGACAGAGCTAGCTGGGACTTAGGGCTGTCAGTTACTGCTGTGACAATCTTTCATCCCTCAGAGAAATAGCAAAAGGGCTTCTTACCATGAAAGATAGACTCTGTAATGGAATGGTGTCTCTCAGAGTCTGGTGAGAGTCTGTGGGGTGCCCCTGAGTCCTGGTCCTTTTGGGAGGTCCATAAACCCCAAGAACCTCATTCTTACCATTAAAGATCTAACTGGGGTAAGATCTTTTTCAAATATTTCACCCAAACCAAAACATGTCAGTAGAGGAAGAATGCAGAGGCAGATAGGAAAACCTATTCATTTTCCAATCTGTCAATCAAAAGGATTTGCAGAAATAGAGTACTGCTAATGTTCTTGTTAGAAAAGATAGTTTCTCATAACCATACAGCATTTATCTTCAGCACTGCTCTAGGGACAGACCTGATGGGGCCGGTGAGGGAATGAAGAAGACACAGAAAGGCTGGGGTTGAGCAGGCAGCTCCTCAGCTGGAGAAACCGCAGCACCCTGGGCGCTCAGCATGCTTATCGTGTAGAGTTGAACAGAGGTGCAGTTACTGTATACAGAAGAACAGGCCGGGGCTTATGCCAGACAGCTGGACCCAGGAGGCAGGTGTGGCTAACCTAGGTAGGAGCAGCATCCGTAGGGGAGAAGTCTTCAAGCCCCAAACACACCTGGGAAGAAAGCTATGGTGGATGTTTCTGCACACACTAACCACACCCACACTTGGATCCCAGAAGGGGGCTTCGCCGCTTCTCTCTGAGCCTCCAGGGAGGGGTGTGAGTGGCAGGGTGAGCGGTAGGGGAAGGTTTGCTTTCTTCCCATGGGTCTGAGGCTTTGGTCCTCATGGTGATCTGGCCTATGTCCCCAGCACATCTCCATTCAGGGCCTCATTCACTCAGGGCTTCCTACTGAGTGGGGTCCCTACTTTAAATGAATAATCATATATACGCCTTACATTTCTCAACTTTCATTGTTAATATGGTATATGTCAATATATGAATCAACATAAAAGATTTTGGGGGGTCTTTAATTTTTTAAAGTATAAAGGAATTTGGAGATCAAAAAATGAGCAAATTTTATATAAATGTTTGGGCTTCTAATTTAGAGTTCAAAATATTAATATTAGATAATATTTCTCAGATTTGAATTCACATATACATACACACATACTCAGACACATAGACACATACAATTTCTACTATTCTATGTGGAAAATGGTTAAAACTCTTGTGGTTGTTGTTGTTGTTAACAGTATTTTGGTCCCAGAGATAGAGCCAAGGCCTTGCATGTGTTTGGATATTAAGTTACACCCCAAGCCTTCTTTCTTAGTATTTTTTTTCCAGGAAAGAGGAACCCACAGGGTCTGGGTCTTCTCTTCTCCCTGAGCAGATGAGTTAACTGTATCCCTCTTTCTAGTAGACAAATGAAAGGCAGTGGGGCACTGTGCTCAGAAAGCCACTAGGAATCTGTCACTTGGGATGCAGTAGGGCCAGGGGGCTGGAGAATGGGGGCCATCTTTGTTCCTTAAGAAGATAGTGAGGATTTGTTTAAGGCTGTGCTCTGCCCTTACCCCTCAGCATCCCTGGGGTTGGCTGTCCTTGTTTTCCTCTGACCTCTGTATCCTTCAGGAAGGCAAGTCTCTTGTGTAGAATGCTGCACTTGACTGTGACTTATGCACAGCCTCTTATATAATCTACGGAGACTTCTCGTATCTCATCTGATGTAAGCACTCGTCCATACTGCATTGCCTTGGGACTACAGACAAGAATGACGTGGCAACCTCCACCCCAACATTTTTGATCCTTGGTTGAAATTCTGGATATGGAATCACCAATTTGGTGACCTGACTATAGAACTGTGGAACTCAAATTGCAAAGCAGATACTTTTTGAGGAAGGGGAGAGGGGAGTAAACCACCAGAAACACTGGGTGTTCCTGGGCTATACCTTGCAGTTTAAGAATTAGTGGTGAAGAGAGCAGGACCAGAGGCCAGCTTCGTTTCTTTCTGTGTTTGCATCACTCTGGTCACAGGCAAAGAATGAGAATAAACAAGAATATTGGCCCTAGGGAAAGTAGCTGGGAACTGAGGATGGCAGTGTAGGTGGACCTGGGGAGGAGGGCTCTACCCCACAACAGCTGCTTAGGCCTCAGGCTGCAGCTCTGATCTCTCCAATACCTGGAGCCCCAGGCTCTGGCACTCCTAAGAGAAGCTCCGAGCTGTTCTGCTGGTCCTTGCTCCACAAAGGACTTAGCACAACATCCTTAGTGCTTGCCATCAGACTTCTGATGTTTAGATGCGATGAGGCCTTGCAGACTGGTCACATTCAGGGATTAGATACGGTTAAGATGGACCAGTGTGACCAGTGACCACATGCCCTTAGAAGAGAAGGGAAAATGGTTGATTTCCAGAATAATGAGCTGAACAAACTGCTCCTGGGCAAAGATGCCCACCATGCAGGCAGAAACAGGATCTGCATCTTGTAGCCTTGGGAATCAACATCCTATAGAAATAGTCAGAGCCATGGACAATGTGACTTTCATCTTTTCTCTTTTGGTGCTCCCGGGGATTGAACCCAAGGCCTTCTGCATGCTAGGCAAGTGCTCTACCACGTAGCTATACTCTCAGTCCTGACAAACTATCTCTCTCTTGCTTTTCTAGCTCTTCCACGTGGCTTATATCTTAATCAAATTTGCAAACTCTCCCCGCCCTGATCTTTGGGTCCTGGAAAGATCTGTAGACTTTGGAAGCACTTACTCACCGTGGCAGTATTTTGCTCGTAAGTAATCTTGTCTTCTATGCTATGAGGGACTTTGATTATCTGCAGCTGTTTAAGACTATGGGTTTAGTCTTCTAAAAAGGTGTCTCAGTGTGACTTGGTAGGGTTTGGACCTCCTAAATTGTTCTCAAAAGAGCCCAGTTTCTCAGTCATGTATGTGCCAATTCTAAGGATCCCACGTGCAGAATGAAGGTCACAACTCCTTTGATAATAATTTTTCTCCAAGCTGGGTAGCCATGGCGCACGCCTTTAATCCCAGCACTTGGGAGGCAGAGGCAGGTGGATTTCTGAGTTCGAGGCCAGCCTGGTCTACAGAGAGAGTTCCAGGACAGCCAGGGCTATGCAGAGAAACCCTGTCTCAAAAACAAACAAACAAACAAAAACAATTTTTTTAAAAACTCCAACTGGTGGGAGGTGCCTGTGAGCCAGCTGCTGCTTACGTTCTCCTTTTGTGAGGAGTGAGGAACAAACTCCCATCCTTCTGAACCCCGGGCTCCATGTTACTCATTCTGAGCCTGTTATCTTTGCTGTTGAACGATGTAAGTGTCTCAGGACCCCATGGTGAATCAAGGTGGGCAGCGATTTTGCTTACTTGAGACATGATGAGCTAATAACATACCTTCAACCGTCGTCCCTGAAGGGCACGTAAACTGAAGCGGTGGGTGGTTCCTTCATGAATTAAAGACGTTATTCTAAGCTTCCATCTAGAAGTACAGGGATTCTTGGTTTGTCTCTTTCCATCTCTCTTAAGGAAACACAAGGCATCTGAAGTGGTATATTATTTGATAATGTTCAATTATTTCCTTCCTAGATTCTAGAGGAGATTGTGTAGAACAGTTCGGCCAAGAAGCTAACATGGCTGTCACCCAGGATGACCAGGTGCTCTGTGTCACGGAGTATTCCCGTATCGTGCCTCTGGAAAATGGCGAGGTAAACAGCTTTGGGAGGCTGTAGTGCCAAAGACTCAAGAATGGCTTAGAAATTTTGTTTGGAGCCCTGGGTTCTCCCCAGGAAGTTAGGGTTTGGGATCCAAGGTCCACAGAACTCAGGATTCTGGTGACAGACTTAGAAGGTGGGTGGGTCACTGGTAAGTGGGGTTGATCGCTCCTACCTCTTTATGTTTCCAGTGAGACTAAGGAGATGTGGGGCTGGGGCATGGTGCCGGTGTCAGGCAGCAGCAGTAAGCCCGCCCACATGGAGGTGGACAGAGGTGGAGACAGTTAGGGTAGAACTCCATGGAAATGGTGAATATAGGAATATAAACAGACTTTCAAATTAACTCTCCTTAGGAGTGTGAGATCTTACTCGAGTAGCTCTAGCCAGTGCTATCTGGCGGACAAGCAGCTTATGTTTCCATGCATCAAGGCTGGGGTCTTATCAGCTGAAGAAGCATAAATCCCTGGACCATTTGTTCTTGTCCTTAGCATTTAGATCAAAGGTTCTCAACCTGTGGGTCGAGACCCTCAGAGTCGAATGACCTTTTCATAGGGGCTGCATATCAGACACCTCCATTGTGCTTCCTAACAGCAGCACCATTACAGTTATGAAGTAGCAAATGAATAACTGTATGGCTGGGCTCACCACAACATGAGGAACTGTGTAAAGGACTGCAGGGTTAGGAAGGTCGCGGGCCACTGCTCTGTGATTATGTTAGCCTCCATGGGACTGGACAGAATCTTTTCCATGTGTTTATAGACATAACAATAGCTCTTGGACATTCCCTCATTTCCCCTCCACAGCCATCCGATAAACAGAGGTTTAAGGAAGAAACATCTTCACAGAGACTAGGTTTAAATGTAGAACCAGGAACTAGCAACACTGCTCTAACTAGATGCTATAGACCACCTGTGCACATCCAGGGCGCCTTTGAGAACCAGGTGCTCTGCGGGCATGTGTTACTTTTCAAGTTTTGTTGTTACATTTTGAGCAAAGGACTTTACTTTGGTGTGCCTTTTTTCCTCTCCTCTCCTCTCCTCTCCTCTCCTCTCCTCTCCTCTCCTCTCCTCTCCTCTCCTCTCCTCTCCTCTCCTCTCCTCTCCTCTCCTCTCCTCTCCTCTTCCTCCTCCTCCTCCTCCTCCTTCTTCTTCTTTTTTAGATTGTTGTATCCTTGATAAATGGTCGTCCAGGTGCAAAAAAATTTGCTTTCTCTGACACCCTGAGGGAGTTTACTAAGGCGACAAACATCCGCTTGCGGTTTCTGAGAACCAACACCCTGCTCGGACATCTTATTTCCAAGGCAGAGCGAGACCCCACTGTCACGCGTCGGGTGAGTCCTAGGCACCTTAATTTTATTGCTTGTTTTGCTTGCCAAATAAATTAAATTCTTCCAAATACCTTTCCCAGCCAGTGATACTTAGGCAGAGGGGTGGTTCCTGTCTAAAATAGATATAGCTGTTTGCAGGAAAAAAAACAAAACAAAACCCACCAGGCCTGGTGGTGTAAGCCTGTAATCCCAGCAGCTAGAGAAACTGATGCAGGAGGATTGCAAATACAAGGCCTCATTAGCTTGCAAAATGAGTCTGTCTGAGGAAAGCCTTAGCTGTTTATCTAAGCTCAGTAGTAGAAACCTGGGTTCAATCTCAAAGAAAAGAAACATTGAAATGTCTTGAGCGTGTATGTATGCGTCTCTCTCTCTCTCTCTCTCTCTCTCTCTCTCTCTGTGTGTGTGTGTGTGTGTGTGTGTGTGTGTGTGTGTGTGTGTGTGTTTCATTCAAGAATCAAGAGCATTTGGGCAGGCAGTGAGGAACTCTCTCAGCTGCCACCAGGGAGATTACAGTGGATTAACTATTCTACCGATACAATGATGCGCCGTGTGTGTGTGTGTGTGTGTGTGTGTGTGTGTGTGTGTGTGTGTGGTCTGATTTAGCAGCTGAGCCTCCATTACTGGGTTTGCAGCTGACTCTGGGTGGTCTTTGGGAGTTTGAACTTTAGCCTTTTGAACATGAACTAAGAAGGTTCCAACAACTGCCAACTTCTGGGGGCTCCTTCTACAGGTGAATCTGATCAATATTTTGGATATTTAGATCTATACAAATATTTTTCAAAAAATATTTCTCCTTTCCAACACCCTGGAGGGGCAGTTTGCCTATAGTAGACACAAAATTCATTTTTGGTAAATATGTATGCTTAATGTGTGAACAAACTTCAGACACTTGTATCATCTCATTTTAGAAAAATTTCTCCATACATTTAAAGCATTTGACTATTTTAATGGGCAAATTCTGAAGGCTTTTTAAAACTAAGTTTGGTTGGTGAATGCATTCATTTTGTAAGACAAGGCACAAGCGAACAGGGTCCCATTTGTATTGATGTCAGCAAGGAGAAATGACAAGAGCCTAGAACAGGGAAAAGCCAAGCTGATCTTCTGCACGCGGGTCAGAAGTTGGTAAGAACACATCCGGGTTGTGCTGATGCTTCTGTTTTCTGTCCCGCAGTATTATTACAGCATAAAGGACATCAGCGTTGGTGGGCGGTGTGTTTGCCATGGCCACGCGGACACGTGCAGCGCTGACAACCCTGAGAAGCAGTAAGTGCGGCCAGGCCTCTCCTCACCTCTGTATGAACGACCCTAATTGTTCCCGGGGATGCTCACACCCTGTTAAAAGCTCTAGGTTCCAGACCTCAGCAAGAATGTTTCAGAATCCACAGCACAGTGGTGTGTGTGTGTGAGAGAGAATTCCCTGTAGACTAGCTCTTCCTTTCCCTCCACAGACTACCAGTGGGCCTATGGCAGACATGATTAACCAATCATGGCACCCTATAGGTAATATGGAAGGCTGCTACCAAACCCCCAACCACGCCGGACAGTCACTAACGATTTCTAGCTTTAGTTTGATTTTGCATGTATTTTTTTTAATTTTTAAAAATATTATTTTTAATTTTCTTTTGTGAATGAATGTTTTACCTGCATATATGCCCAGTGCCCGAGGACATTGAATACCTGGGGACTGGAGTTATAGACAGTTATGGTGGATGCTGGGAACTTAACCCAGGTCCTCTAGCAGAGCAGCCCATGCCGAGCCTCTCTCCAGCCTCTGACTCTGTATGTATTTAGTCTGGGGTTTCTGCCACGCTTGACAGTTCCTACCTCCAGATGGGACTGGCACCGATGGTGGAGATGCACATTAGAGTTTGGCTTATCACGAGCGCTCCCGACCCCCACTTCCCCCACAGAAAATCTTTCATGGTTGCCATCAAAGAGGTGTTGACTTAGTCAAATAGCGTTCAGTCTCATTTAAATCCTGCTGATACAGGGGCGTTCAGTACTGATAATCTGCATGTATGAACAGGAAACCATCCTCTGCTTGAGGTGGCCCAGTGACTTGATGGAGAAAGCCCATCAGAGGACAATCGGTGACACTGGTTCTAGGTAGAACAGCTTTAATCACGAGTGTTTACCATCCTGACCTTGCAGCCTGGATAGCAACAGAATTACACTTTTGATTCTGGACTTTCAAGCACTCAGATAAGCCCAGGCTCGTATGTTGTATCATAACCTAAACAGTCAGTTGTTTGAGGGAAAAATGATTGTAGCTGTTAGGACTGCATAAGATGGAGATGCTCATGAAAAGGCATCTCTCTTGACTAGGTCTGAAACATTTTTACAGTAGATGCAAGGCCAAATGCTACCTCACCTTTAGACGGAGAATCAGTACCACAGTGGCTTGGGCGTGTCAGCACCATCAGAAGGCACCAGGCTCCTTTCTCAGCTACGCTTAAAGTGTCCCTATGAATGTTCCCTACCTCATGTTCCTCAAGCAATGGCACTTAAATATTCTTTCTGGCCAACATATGCCAGGTATTTCATTGGTACTGAGCTGGGTCTGCCTCTCCTGCTGAGAGCCCATGTGGTCTTCTGTTGGCATAATGTTATTGTGCACGGTGTGAAGATTATCCTTGTGTAACCCAGATGCTGGTTTCTCTGTTCCCATATCTAATTGCAGTCCAGACATGAAGTGCCTCCTGTTTTAAGATTGTGTAAACATAGATCCTCATTTGTTCTCTGACTTGTCAATAAACCTATTCATCCAGTAGCTGAGCAGAAGAGAGAATAGGGCTGGACTTCTGCCAGCTAGGGAAGAGGGAGATGGGGAAGGGGGTTAGGGAGGAGAGAGGGGAGAAGAAAGAGGGGAGAGGGGAGAGGAGAGGTCCCAAGAAGTCACCATGGGAAAAGCATCAGAAGCAGAGAGATCTAAAACATAAATATTAAAAATTAAAATTAAAACATAGTAAAATGCCAATATCATGGGGACTTTTTTTCTGGGAGGTAGTCAGAATGGATTAGAGGTTTAGAATAGATTAGTAACTGCTCAGCTATGTGTTATAATCTTAATATAAAAATATAGTCTGTCTCAATAATTTGGGACTAGAGAAAGACTGTTACCCCTTTGAAATTACCAGTCTCCAGCCATCATGCCCTGCCAGTTAGATCCATGTCAGCGCCTTTGCAGACAGTGGGGCAGGGAGAAGGACGGTGCCTTCCGTTCGGAGTGTGACTCTGGTCATGCCACCCTCCAGCTGCCTCTCACAGAAGGGTTGCAGGGCCCGAGAGGCCCAGCCAGCAGCCTGTTCCTTGTGGTTTTGAGTCTTCCTTCAAACACAGACGAGTGATCACTCAAGCGTGGCATTCCACTCCGCCACCGAGCCGGAGATGAGATTATAATTATTAACACCTTTGCCTTGACAAGTGACCTCAGCTGTGGGCCCTGCATTAGAGCTGGGGCAACCCGTGGAAGCCTAGTGCTCAGAGAGCTTTCCAATTATCCCCCGTCATTTCTATGCTGGAGGATAGGCTGAGAGTTCAAAACCTTAGAAGTTCTTTCTCCTAGGATCGCTCCAGGTTTCTGGTGAAGAATTGATGCTAAGTGCACCTCAGGAAACTTATTTTTATTTCCTATTCATTTATACGTATTGTTTGTTGGTAGATTCTTTTCTGTAGCCCAGGCTAGCCTGGATCCTGTATATCCTTCAGCCTCCCTGGTGGAGTGATTATAGGTGTGAGCCACCGTGCCCAGTGTTGTTCAATTACTGTAACATAATGTGGTCGGGGAGAAAGAGCTGGCACTTCAGCCACAGAGGTTGGTTCTCTGCTATGTGCATTTGAGTTTTGGCAAGTATGTTACTCTCTGAGTGTCTTAGTTTCACCATCTGTGCAATGGAGGCGATGGGCGAGGGGCTGACAGAATGTATACAAATCGCTTTGTTCTGTCTGGAATTCGCTCAGTGACTGTATCCCTGATGACCCAACAATTGTGTGTGTGTGTGTGTGTGTGTGTGTGTGTGATATATCACAGAGGTTTTGATTTTGATTTTGGTGCTGGGGATTTATCATATAAGCTTGCATGCTGGACTAGCAGGAACAACTGGTCCAAATAAAAACTTTACGCTGGCGCTGGGGATGTATCTCAGCTGGTAGAGTATGCCTGTATCAAGCATAAATCTCTGGGTTTGATCTCTAGTACCACATAAACCCAGGACCCCGCAAACCAGGCATGCAGCATACACCTGTAATCCCAGCACTTGGGAGGTATTACAAGTTCAAGGTCTTCCTCAGCTACATAGTCAGTTCAAGGTCCGTCTGGGATAAATGAGAACCAGTTTCCAACAAAACAAAACATCTAAATCAAACCAAGACAAACTGCTTTTCAAACTCAGGATGCTAAGGCAGGAGGATTGCTCTGAGTTTGATGCTATACCACCAACACTGTAGGGTTGTGGGGTCCCGCGTCCACTCCGCCACAGGGCATGGCCACTGGTGAGGCAGGATGCGGGGAGTTACTGGGCTTACCTCATGCTGTCACTGGGTTGTAGGGAAGCCCTTGGACACCACCCTGGGGGTGGGGAAGCTCAGTCTGAGGTGCAGGACAGCCAGATCTGACTCTGGGGTTGCCGGGGTCCAGCCTCGACACAGGATCGGAGTTCTCAACTGGAAGCAGGGATATCTGGAAGGTACATAATAAATACACGCAGACTACTTTTTGGGTACAAGCTGACAGGCAATTTTTCAAGGCTTAAAGTTTCTTTTCTCTCTCATTCTCCGCTCTCTTTCTCTCTTGCTCATTCGCTCGCAGCTTGAGGCTGCACACACTCTGTATTCTCCTGCACACTCTGCTTTTCTCCTGTGCGCTTTTCTTGCACTCTTTCGCTCATACACACTTCTGTGTGTTCCCCTTTCACTCACACACACACACATTCCTCACACACATCTCACACACACACCACATGCACTCTCCTTTCACTCACACACCCACTCTTCACACACACCTCACATTCTCTCTTCACTCACTCTTCACAAGCTCTTCTCATGCTCTCCGCATTCGCTCTCTCACTTGCTCTTCACATGCTCACTACTCGATCTCTAAATTCTCTCTGCATTCTCTCTGCATTCTCTCTCCAGTCTCTTCTCATTCACTCTGCATTCTCTCTTGCCTTCTTCTTGCCCCAGCCTTTTATTGATACTCCAAAAGCAGATAAAAAAGACATTGTATAATCATTGCCAAATCAAATTCAAAAGAGTAACCAAGTCCCACAAAAAATCAAGGGTTAGCCTTTGAAATGTAAACATAGAATATAGAAAATAAAAACAACTAAAAAAAAAAAAAAAAATCAAGGGTTACAATTGTTCCCCAAAGTTTCAAGCTTCCCTATTCCCAGGCCTATAGCCAAAATAATAATAATTGCAAATTTATCATTATTTAAACTTTAACTTTGACTATTATACTTCAGAGCTCAGAGCTCTGAGGCCAGCTACTTTCATTTCCTTGTGAAGCTCTAATGATCAATGACATGGGCAAAGCTGCCATGCCGTGGCCAGGAAGAATCAAGTTAACCCTTAACTCAGTGGTTCCCCTAGCTTTCCGCTTCTACACACTGCACACAATGACTCTCCTAAGAGTCCCAGTGTTTTGACTTAGTTTTACTAATCTAAGATTTAACATATTCTACACTTACTTATCCAGGAACCACTCTCAACTGCTGTGCAGAACTTATTTCATAATTTTAATAGTTGTTTCCTTCTTTGGGGTCCCAATGTTGGTTCTAATTCATTTTCTAATAATTTCGTCAAACTTTCTTTGCAAGTCAAGCATTAATCTGGAACTACCATTGTGCAGTTATTGCATTGTTTCTAAGATGAGAACACACAGCATGCACCTGGGCCATTAGGACTGTGCTGTGCTGTGCTGTGGCCCATACCTCAGTTTTTAATTGTTTAAGAATCATTACATCAGGGGACATCTAGTTTCACAGAACTCACCAGAGCAAAAGGAGAAAGAAGTAAGAAAGTCAGAAATAATAGAATAATTATGCACACCAAGGCCAACTGAAACACAGTCACGCACAGATGAAATCTATACAGCCGTTGTCGAGGGCTAAGGTTAGGAGAAATAGGAACAACTGTTGTTACAAAGAGCTGCCATGGGCTACTGAAGATGTCTCCATCCAGGTCTACTGCAGGAAGTCCCTTATTTCAGATGGCAGGTCCCCTGGAGGGATGTGTGTCCTGCTTCTCAGGGTCCCAAACACCATCCTTTTCTACAAGGAGCTGCTGCGGGCTTCTGAGATGTCTCCATCCTGGCCTACTGCAGGCAGTCCCTGTCATTGTTTGTTGTCCCGAGCATGAGGTCACTGGGCCTTCAAGGAGACAGGGATGGCTGGCTTTCAGGCTCTTGGACATCCAGGCGCTGCCTGTGAGGTGGGGGGTGAGGGGTTGGGGGGAAGAGGGGAAGCTCTGGCTGGTCCCATGGGGGAGTCTTTGGTTTGACAGCGGTGGGCTTGGTAAGTGGCTTTGTTGGGAGCTCAGAGAGGCCTTCTACAGGAGATTAGACGGCAGTTCTATAGGCAAAGGCCTTCTCCATGGGTCCCCATGGAGGATCCTGATGAAAAGAGGCAGACCATGGTTTTGAGGTGTCTATTGTCATGGAGGAAAGTGGTTGTGTAACACCATATCCCATTTCCAAGGATGGCCTGAGGTTAAATACCTTTTACAGGGAGGAATGTCTGGGAAGGAAATCTTATTGGTTAAGCCATCAGGCCTTTAGGTACCGCATTAAAATGGAGATCTGTCAAGCCAACATGACTACAGGTCACATCCTCTACATGTGGAGGGGCTTGGGATATTGCCCTTACATGACCGATGGCCACAAATCTATGGGGGCTGCAGCTAGTGACAGGGGCCTGGGGCCCCGGAACAGGCAAAGCTCCTACCATCCCTTCAGGGTCTCCGTGGTTTCTAGCCTTAGCTCAACTGGGGACCAGGCTGCCTTTCACACTCCCACATACCACCACACCACTACAACCACCACCACAACCACAACCACCACACCACCACACTACCAGTACCACACCATACCACACCACACCACCACCACCACACCACCATACCACCACCACACCACACCACCACCACACCACCACCACACCACCACCACATCACACCACCACACCACCACCACACCACACCACCACCACCACCACCACTACAACCACCACACCACCACACCACACCACCACCACACCACCACCACACCACCACCACATCACACCACCACACCACCACCACACCACACCACCACCACCACCACCACTACAACCACCACACCACTACAACCACCACACCACACCACACCACACCACCACCACCACATCACCACACCACCACCACACCACCACCACATCATACCACCACACCACCACCACACCACACTACCACCACCACCACCACTACAACCACCACACCACACCACACCACACCACACCACACCACACCACACCACCACATCACCACACCACCACCACACCACACCACCACCACACCACACCACACCACACCATACCACCACATCACCACACCACCACCACACCACACCACACCACCACTACCACACCACCACCACCATACCACCACCACCATACCACACCACACCACCACATCATACCACCACCACCACCACACCACCACCACCATACCACACCACACCACCACACCACACCACCACCACCACCACCACACCACTATCACCACCACCACCACTACAACCACCACACCACCACCACCACACCACTACAACCACCACACCACCACCACCACACCACTACAACCACCACACCACTACCACCACCACACCACTACCACCATACCATACCACACCACACCACACCACCACACCACACCACACCACACCACCACACCACACCAACACCACACCACACTACCACCACACCACCACCACCACACCACCACCACCACCACACCACCACCACCACCATACCACACCACCACACCACCACACTACACCACCACCATACCACATCACACCACCACCAACACCACCACCACCACACCATCACCACCACACCACCACCACCATAACATACCACACCACACCACCACCACCACACCACTATCACCACCACCACCACTACAACCACCACACCACCACCACCACACCACTACAACCACCACACCACCACCACCACACCACCACCACCACCACACCACCACTACCATACCACACCACCACCACCACACCACTACAACCACCACACCACCACCACCACACCACCACCATACCATACCACACTACCACCACACCACCACCACCACACCACCACAACCACCACACCACCACCACCACCACACCACTACCACCACACCACCACCACCACCACCACACCACCACCACCACCATACCACACCACACCACCACCACAACCACCACACTACCACTACTACACCACCACCACCACACCACTACAACCACCACACCTCCACCACCACACCACCACTACCACACCACCACCACCACACCACTACCACCATACCACACCACACTACCACCACACCACCACCACCACACCACCACCACCATACCACACCACACCACCACCACCACCACCACCACACCACCACCACACCACACCACCACATCACACCACCACACCACCACCACCACACCACCATACCACCACCACCACTACAACCATCACACTACCATCACCACACCACCACCACCACCACACCATACCACCACACCACACCACCACATCACACCACCACATCATACCACCACCACCACACCACATCACCACACCACCATACCACCATACCACCACATCACCATACCACCACACTACCACACCACCATGCCACCCACTATACCACTACCACCACCACTTTTCAGTTACCAAAATATGCTTTGCCTTTATGCCTAGGTTCCGGTGTAAATGCCAGCACCACACCTGTGGGGACACGTGTAATCGTTGCTGTGCAGGCTACAACCAGAGGCGCTGGCGGCCCGCTGCACAGGAGCAGCCCAATGAGTGTGAAGGTGGGTGCTGGTGCGAAGCCCACAAGTTCTGCCTTCGGAGGAGAGGAGCCCTCTCCTCTCTACCTAATGAGAGAACGGGATCCTGTCAGCTTTAAAGACTCAGTTATGCTTGCTGTAAGGTCCTCCCCCTTTACCCTACGTACATGCTTCAGACTTCCAGTGGATGCTGAGAGCAGGAACAGTGGGGACCCTGGGGGTGGGCTATACGCTTTCTCACACACACACACACACACACACACACACACACACACATAACACACGGTTATGAGAATGTTAAATTTGGAGATTGGGAATGGTAAAAAGAGGAAGAGAAACTAATAATAAATAGCATTGTGAGGACAGCAGATTGTGATACCTGGCCATCACGGCCATGTTTGCACTTGAGAGCCTTTATCAGGTAAACCAGGGGTTAACAAGAACCTAAGGAGCATGTGCGCTGACCGGCAAGCTGATCTCATTGCCAACACAAGTCCAGACGACGCCTGGGCTGGCGCAAAGCGCTTTGAAGTACAGGCTTCACCTTTGCTGCCCTGCCGACAGGACACACAGTTTGAAATACAAACTGTTTATGTCTGTGACTCTCTACTTAATAATAAATGTGGGCTGCAGGCAGCTCAGCTATGGAAAATATAATCACTGATGAGAGGGCACTGGCTCAGGGAAAATATCAGACTTAAGGGGAAAGAGTCCTGAATTCAATTCTAAGAAGAAAAAAGACTTCTTAATAACATGTATTATACTTTCCTATTTGGATAGGGCTGAGTGGTTTAGCACGCCGGCCTTCCGGTACACTAAGCAAACGCTCTGCCTCTGAGCCATACACCCGGAAATCCTAAGTGCCTTGCAGCCACCCCTGCTGTTTCTCAGGGTGCAGCATCAGATGGACTGCAGAGAGCGGTGGTTAAACACATAGTAGGATGCTGACTCATGGTTAGGACGCTGACTCATGGTAGGACGCTGACTCATGGTAGGACGCTGTCACGGATTAAATCATGTGGAAGGGGAGAGAGAGACCAGAAGAAAATGAGGAATCACAAGAGCTGCTTTTAGCAGAAGCAGTAGATGTAGTAGGTGTAGTAGAATGTGAGGAAGTGGTGGTGTTACTGCGATGCAAACACCAACGGGAGCGACTTAGGAAGGAAGGCCCCCTCCTGACATCTTCACGTAGATAACTGAGTTCTGTCATGTCAACTTCCGAGAAACATCACGTGTTCAGACCATATCACTGAGCCATTACGAACATTTTAATCGCATAGCTTAGTGGCTGTGCTAGGCACGCTTTGACTACCCAAGGTTAATTTTATGTCCTGATCTTTTTGACCGATGGTTTAGGTATTGTTGATATTCTTCCACAATCACGGTGAATTCTTTGCTTTCACTCTTGGTGGCATTCAGCATCATAGGTAGGAATTCCAGTCACTACAGCGAGGGCTGGTTGAGGGCCACTGTGCGCCTAGAACTAAGTTCCATATCAAACAAAACTCATACAGGCCCATCTTCATAGGATATATAGGCAGCCAAATGTATTGTTACTTATCTGTAATTAGATGGTAACCTAATTCCTATTTTTTCACCATTATACATAGACCTGAAATTAAAAGTTTAGACCATTGGCTGAGAATGTAGCATTTGGAATCAAAGACAGGCCTGACTTTGCGCTCTCTTGTTTATGAATTTGTAGCTATGGATCACCTCAGTTTTCCCCATCTATGGTATGGGGATAGTGGCAGCTACCGTAGAGAGTAGATTAAATACAACAATTCACATAAATACATTTCACGATAAAGAGTCAGACGACAGTCTGTGGTAGCACCAGTAGTCTATGAACATGGCTGACTGGCATTAGAGTCATTATTGTTATAATTATACATCTTTTTAAAAAAGAGAAACCTTTCACTTACTATCAAACGGAAGGAGCTATAACGTACATACTATTATATAATAGTGTTCGTGTAAAAGAATTCCCTGCAATTTCCCACAGAGCGTCCCCAGTGTCTCAGAACAGACTTTACTGTAGGCCACGAGCAGAGGTCCTGTCTGGGATTCACTACATGTTGCATGACGGTTTGACCAAGAGTGCTTTGTTCCAGCCTGTAACTGCCACGGGCATGCTGTGGACTGTCACTATGACCCAGACGTGGAGCGCCGGCAGGCCAGCGTGGACAGCAAAGGCGTCTACGCGGGTGGAGGCGTCTGCATCAACTGCCAGGTGAGTCGCCTCCTAAAGTGGACAGCAACCATGGGCTCGGCCGTATGAAGCCCATTTCAAATAGATTCGTGTGGGAAAGCCAGTTCCACACCTCCATGAAGGGATGAACTTGGAAGTGCAAAAGCAACCCAACCGTAAGGTCTTCTTACTCCACTTGTATAAGGCTTTTCATAAATGGTCCTAAGACAACTAGATTTCATGTGGAGAACTTGAGCCTTAATTCCCCACTCAGATATATAGAATTGATTTGTTATTAAGCATGGACCTAAAGTAGAGCTAGAGCTATAAATAGTTTAGGAGAAAAAAAATACAGAATCCCTGTGAGAGTCAGAAGCAGAGGAAAGGGTCCTCAGCTCATGGAAGGCTGTAGTCGCGGAAGATGAGGAAATCAGATCTCGCCAAAATGAAAGACTTCTGCTCACCAAAGAGACCAAAGAAAACAAGGGTGCAAGCAGCAGACAGGGAGAGAACATTCACAAACCGTAAGTCCACCAGAGGATCGACGAGTAAAGACAGGTGACCCCAGTTACACACAATAATGAAACAGCCTCTTACAAATGTTAAGTATGTGAAGACCAGTACGCTGTCGGCCAAGCCTGCGCTGCTCCAGTCAGGAGGGAAATGACAATCGAACCCACACAGATGCATCTCCTCCTCTCACCCAGATGGCAGTTGTTAAAAGACACGAGACACGAAACAGCTATGCATACCATCCACTGTCCGTAGCAATACAACATGGTATACCATGGCTATAGCAAAGGCCCGACGGTTTGTAAAATGCAACAAAATGTGCCCCTTCCTACACTGTGATAAACCCTACTCGCAATTTATCTACAAGAAATGGAAATGTTTGTTTTCAAATCATTTAGAGCAGATAATGTAGAAAGAGCTCGGAGTGGGAATAGCCCTGGTCATCAGTAGTAAGATGGAGGGGCCTTGCTTGTTTGAGTCACAGAATACTACTAAGGACCTTGGATTGATGCTATGTTACAACACTGAGAGTCTTACAAGCATGTAGCAATGGAAATCAGATTATACGAAAGGGTAGTGTTGCGTGGCAGCCAGTGGCATGGGATTCTAGAACACCAGACAAGTTAACAGAGAGAAATCAGCATGTGATTGGCTCTTAGGAGGCTCTTAGGGGTAGGAGGGCTGACTGTGAAGGGATGTGGGAATATTCTGAGGTCATGAGTTGTTTATTCTGAGATAACAACCTGAGTTTCTATTTACTTATTTATTACATCCCAATTGCTGCCCCCTCCAGGGTCTCCCCCTCATGGAATCCCTCTCCCATACCCCTCCCCTTCTCTCCTCTGAGAGAGAGGGTGGGGTCCCCTGGGTATCCTCCCAGAAATTTAATTTTTTATTTGAGTGTATTTGTCTGAACTTGGTGAATGTATTAAGAGTTTTGTATGTGTCAAATATACCATGTAACTAAAAAACAAAAATCATAAGCATATATGAAAGTCCAGTTAATTAAATCTATGCTTCTGTATTCAGTGGAGGTGATTGGTGCCTGAAACACCTGAAATAATCTATAGGTGGGGCTTGTATAACTGTTCATTGTGAGACTAGAAATTTCCGTAACAATACTGAACTGATCAGAGGAAGGCAAGGCTTCCAGAACGACTTGTCCAATGAGTCGGCTCCTTCTTGACTCGTTCCGTGTGGTAACACTGATAGCGTAGCACGGATGTGAAGACTGCCACTGATCTGGGTTATTGGGGGGCTGCTTGGAGGTATCCTACCTCTGTTAACCAAAATGCAGTTGAATCTCCCCTCTGAAGACAGGGCTTTCTAAGTAAGTCTTAAGCTTGCTCTCTAGTTATCCATATACACAGCGAGGTCCATACAGTGTTGGTCTCCTAGTCTGGAACTGTCTCTGTTGTACGTGTACAGCTTTTAAAACAAAGAGATGGCATCCAGAATCAGAACATATGGTTCTGTTCTGCCCAAATCCTACAACACACAGAAAAGATATTTAAAAAGCAAAGTGCACCCTCGTTCCAGAATCTATTATAAAATGAAATGAGGAAGGACTGTCATTTGACAAGACCAGCAGTTCCAAAGGACTTGGGAAAGGAGGCAAACAGAACACACACATACCCGGCAGGGCACACGATTCCGTGTGGGAGTGACATGGAGCAGCCCTGAGAGACAGTGGAAGGGGCCGATTGTGGGCTGGAGTCAAATCCTAACACGTTATTGAAATTTATAAAATGACCTGTGCTGAGCATAGCATGTTTTCAGACTTGATATAAACATTTTAATTTCCTGAAGCCAGTCTCTGACTTGGGTGCAATTTTAGGACTTTCGTGAAGATGGAGGCAGATTCTAAGCTTCTAGGTGGAGCACACATGAGACTAGATAACTAGAAATGAGTAAATGTGGGGAGACCCATCTTCTGAGGTGTCAAAACTGTTGTAGATCCATCGTTGGGAATGGACTTGGCACAGGGATTAGTCTGACAGAAACTAAGCCAGTTCATGGGAATGTTAGTTTGATTTTAAATGTCATGCAATTTATGACGGAAAAGATGGACATTTTATAACTTGTTTTGGGACAGTTGGTTCTTCTCTTGGAGAAAAATTAGCTGTGTATCTTAGGCCATGCACACAAGAACGTCAGAGTCTTCACCGATAAAGGAAGAGGAGAGAGACTACAAGGCCAGTCAGCTGAGTGGTCAGTTTGGGGTTTGTTGGTAAAGAACACATATCTTTTTTTTTTTTTTTTGGTTTTTCGAGACAGGGTTTCTCTGTGTAGCCCTGGCTGTCCTGGAACTCACTCTGTAGACCAGGCTGGCCTCGAACTCAGAAATCTGCCTGCCTCTGCCTCCCAGAGTGCTGGGATTACAGGCATGCGCCACCACACCCGACTAAGAACACATATCTTACAGCAAATCCTGTCCTCCCAAAATGCAGTAATTGGGTTGCTTCCCCCATTTCTGTTGAATACCCACAAGTGGAATATGATGAATTATCTGCTGTTATCTCAGAGTGCACAGGGGCCTGCCCCTAGAGACCTCACATAGTATCAGTCAGTTTGTACTGCTGTAACAAAATACCCCAAACTGGGTAGCTCAGAAAAGAAGAAAATTACTTTCACACAGTTCTGAGACTGTGAAGTCCAACACCAAGATGCTAGCAGGTTGAGTTGTCTGGTGAGGCTCCACTTTTACATTGAAGGAAGAAGGCTAAAAGGGCCAGATTCTGCAAAGTCTCCCTTCTATGGGCCTTAATCCACACATAAAAGATGAGCCTTTGTGCTGTTCGATTCTCAAAGCTACTACCCCTTAACTCTATTACACTGACAATTGTATTTAAGCCTGGATTCAGATTCTTATCTTGAAGAGGAAGCAGCTACCAGAGGCAGCTATGGTCACCTTTGGTGTTGGATTATTTTATTTCTTGGGTTTCCCATTTTAATTATTGGGTTAGGTCATGAGATAGTCAAAGTAAGGTGACCGGTTTCCTGGGCTGTGGCATTTGAGTAGAGATCTCAAGGAGGTAGGGGAAGGAACCGGGCATCTGTCGAGGGCATTGGAATAACAGACGGACAAAAGGCCACGGTAAGGGGCAAGATTCCAGGGTAGCTGGAGGAGAAGTGAGCTGGGAGAGGAGACGGGTCATTCCAGAAAGGCCAGTTCACGAGGAACTCTTTAAGGAAAATCCTTTTCCTTACAGGGGCAGGGTGGCCAAACAATGACCCTTCTGTTTGTGTCTGAGGCTTACAGATATGGAGGGTAAAAGGGTACAGTCAGGGAATTGAGTGCAAGAGACAGTGTTTGCCTAAAGGTCAAACAAAACACACTGGAAGAGCTTCCTGTGGAGGAATGCAGACCTCAGACAGTCAGAGCAGAGCCTGGCTTCTAGGTGAGCACTCCATAGACTGCTACCCTGAGGCAGGGGGATGGCACAGCTGTAATGTTTGCTGTGCAGGCATGAGGACTTGGGGTTGAGCTGTAAAACCCATGTGAAAAAGTCAGGTGCAAAATGGCCTAATGGATAAAGGTACTTGTAATTCAAACTTGAGTACCTGAGTTCAGCCTCTGGAGTCCACAGTAGACAGGAAGAAACAACTGGAAGACTGTTCTCTAACCTCTGTATGTGTACCATGCAGTGCACACACCCGTCTCTGGGTTGAGCCAAAGCATTGGCCTTTTGCTGTAGAGGATGCTATTGCACTCACTCACCTGATATCTGAACATCTCCTCTGATGTTAAGCCTTGTGCAAGCACAGTTTCAACCCCCAATCTTCCCAGCAGGGCTGCTTCCTGGAGACCTCTGCTGTAAACCTGAGAAGCCACCTTGACTGTGGTGTCTTGACTTGCCTGTAGTCAGTTCAGCCAGGACCCTGTTGTCCATAAATGCAATAGTGTGAGTTGCCCTCAGACTGTGGAGGTCCTAGGTTATTCAATCTGTAGTGTGTTGCTGTCTCTTGGTGCTTCGCTGCTAAGCATGAATTGGGGTAGAGAGCCAAGGCTACCCACCTCAGAGAACACTTCTCATGACCTAATCTATTGGATTGCAAGCCAAGGTCGGCTGGAGGTCCTCTGTGGTAAGTGATGGTAGCAAGCAGTGGACCGGAAGGTTAATTGGCATTCGCATGGGAGACCGGGTGGGCTCCAGCTGTTTATTCCCTCACAAGGATCTTGATGTGAGTGGAGAGGCGGCCAGTGTGGTTTTGACCTCAGTGCTAAAGTGGATTCAGGTTTTTAGCCCACAGGACAGGAGTGGTAAAAACCAAGGGTCTGAGATTAATAAAACCCTGCAGGGAAAGGACACAGACTAGGCCTCTGTTCTCTACTGTGTTCCTGTGCAGGTTCTGTGGTGACCACATTGGATTCATTCTTGTTGTCTTGCTTTTATTAGCAAGACTCTGCCAGTGCTTTCCCATGTTGGAGGGAGACAGAACTGAGCTTGACCCATGGCTCATATTTCTTAGAAACTGATGATGTATGCTGAGTAATTGATTTTGTGGCAATTATAAGGGCTAATTAGCCAGGGACTGGAAAAAAGCCACCTGACCGTGAACTGAGTTCTGCGCATGCGCACGCGCCTGCACCTCGTGCCTGCACTGTCCACTCACATAATAGAAATGTCCTGGGAATAGTTTCACGACCAAAAGACACAGATAAAATCAGAATGGCTACAGACAGAGATCTCTAAACACCTTCCTTCCAAAATTAGAAAAATATTAATTCGCACGTACCAATCACTCTTGAGCTATACCGGGAGTGGTGGTTATCGAGTCATTGATTCCTCTGAGCAAAGCTACAGGGACTGGCCTGAAGCTATGGGGACAGGGAGGGGTATTTATTTATTTTCTTACTCAGATGTCCTGTCCATTGAAGCAGTTTTTGTTGTGAGAGGGAAAAGCCAGGTCTGCTCATTTACTGAACCTTTCCTTGTTTCTCTTTCTCCTTTTTTCCCCCCCCCGAGTCAGGGTTTCTCTGTGTAGCCCTGGCTGTCCTGGAACTCACTCTGTAGACCAGGCTGGCCTCAAACTCAGAAATCGGCCTGCCTCTGCCTCCCAAGTGCTGGGATTACAGGCGTGCATCACCACCGCCCGACCTTTGTCTCTCTTTATCATGCGTGCAGTGGGGATTTCAGAGCCAAGGCGAAGTCATTGTCCTGTGACACATTTTGGATCCTGTGATATTTTATATGACAGAATTATTTCTGTGGTGGATTATCACAGAATAAAGAGCTTTGGACTTCTCTGGTACTCTTCTCAGTTTTTTTTTTCCTTCAATAGCACAACACTGCGGGCGTGAACTGTGAAAAGTGTGCGAAGGGTTACTTCCGGCCCTATGGCGTTCCGCTGGAAGCCCCGCACGGATGCATCCGTAAGTCCCATGTCGATCTCGTGAGTATGGCAGGCCGTGTGTCCCGCCCGAGGGTGTCATAGGCTGGGACCTACTGTCAGTCTGTTCCCTTGCCTTCCTGCTGTGGGCACTGCTTCTTCCTCGTTGTCTCAACGCAGGCAACTTCATACTTTCTCTGAGCCCCAGAATTCTTATACATAAACGATAATGGTAATATTATTTCATAAATGTAGGTGAAACGCTATCAAAGGTATCGAGGCAAGCACTTCATTCATTGGGTCAGTCACTGCAATAAACCTGCAATAAATGTTGCTTCTTCAGCTTTCTACTGGTTTGACATGCTTCTGTGTCCTCCAATCATTCCAACTTTGCCATAATTAGAATCAAAATGGTATAGTAATAAGTCCACAAAGACTTAATAATATTCATAGTATTTAGCTATAATTGAGTCCTTACTGTGCACGAGAGATGGCTTGAGCCAATGGGCATTGCTAAGACGTGTAGGGGCAAATCTGCTTTATGAGGCACAGTGAAGGACTGACTGGTTCTGTGGTGTTTCCTCTTAGCTTGCAGCTGTGACCCTGAACGTGCAGACGACTGTGACCAGGGCTCGGGCCGCTGTCACTGTAAGCCAAATTTCTCCGGAGACCACTGTGAGACGTGTGCAGATGGCTACTATAATTTCCCATTTTGCTTGAGTAAGTATCCAGGGTAGAAGAGAGTTCTCCTTTCTGCCCCATAGGCAGCCTTTGTGTGCAGACAGTGGGGGGCATGGAGGATAGGAGGGGCTAGAGAGTGAGGCTCGGATGCATCCGTAAGTCCCATGTCGGTTTCATGAGCATGACAGGCTGCGTGTACCTCCCGAGGGTGTGGGTTATATTTACATGAAAGCATTTCCCTAAGTTGGGAAGACATATTTTAGAATTGTGTTTAGCTTGGTGTCGTACCATAGACATTTTGATAGGTCAAAGGTCTCAAATGCTAGGAAATTCATCTTGGTAGTAACCCATGAACATGACTTAATAGACCTAGCATGCCATACTTCCAGAGGTTGGGGGACAAGGAGTATTTTCCCTTTTCTGGTAAACCAGAGGGCAAGCTGTCTGGGCCTTCCCTTCCTCTCCCCGCCCCCACTGCCATGATCTGAGTGAACATTATAACATCTTCATGAGGCAGATGTATGTGTATGTGATATGTATGTATATCCAGTCTGTCTCAGGAGTGCAATACATTCTGTCTTGGAGGAAGTGGGGACAGGAAGCTGTCCCAGGCTCCAGGTTGAGTATGCCCCTGCACTGTCCTAGAGCAGTGATTTAAGTAGCAGCCACTGTCACTGTGGAGATGCTCCTACTTCGGATAATCAAACACATTTACAGGAAACAGTGTCTTAAGCTGGTGACACTGTTTCAGGACCTTATCCATTTAGACTGTGACTACGGAATTGGAGCAGAGCAGAAATTGCCTGTGCTATTTTAGTGGGAAAAAAAAATAAGAAAACACTTCAATTTTTTTTAATGGAATAAGCAAAAATCCAGGAGAAAAATGTAGAAGAAGGATTTTTAAAAAAAAAAAACTACTCTCAATTTTAATTAAAAAAAAACAAGCAGTAAAACTTATGTTAAAAAAATCTAAATTCTATTTTCGTTTAGGCATAGCTACTCTTTGGACATAACTGTTATGAGCGACTTAGCGATCGTAAACATAAAACTCCAACCATTTCTGTTTGCTGATCTACAGAGCAGCCTGGCTTCAACTGGCCACAGAAAGCTCCAGAACCATTCCCTGAATCAGCCTCTGCATGTCGGCTTTCACTGAGGGGGGGCCCTTGTTCCTGCTCAGCGTGATTCAGTGGCTCATGCTACTGTCTCCTTAATCTTTCTTTGTGTTTTAAAATAAATTGCTTCGTAGGAATTCCAGTCTCTCCTGACTACACTCTGAGTCCAGAAGATCCAGTAGCTGGAAATATAAAAGGCAAGTAGCGTCATTTTGGTTTAGTGTCAATTAAAATATTGTGTACCATTCCCTTTCTGGTTTCTGAGCTCAGGGTCAAGCCCAGTTGAAGTTCTGGAGTCCTGTGGGGCTTTTGCAGACGTGTCCTGGCCACTCTTGATTGTAGTCTGTGTTTTGAAAGGGCGCTACCCGATTCAAGGACACTGGATAGAGTTTGGATTAGAGATCACTAGGTTGCTCAAAAACCTTTCATCGTAGCCTTTCTGTCATGCTGGGGCCCCTGTCCCACCCGCAGGAACTGAGTGCAAGTTCTCCATCTGGGAAGTAATCCCAGGAAGGAGCAGGAAACAAGAGAGAAGGGCTTGGGGGAGCAGGGCACAGGCGCATTGGCCAGGCCTGTTATCCTGTTATGGTACCTGGGCTGCGCACGCTGGACGATATCAGGAGATGAAGCCAGGGAGGCAGTGACCCTTGGGAAAGCTGTTTCCACGGCATGGCCTACAGAAGGCTGGGGAGCACTGCAGGCAGAAGCAGGTGACCTGGACACAGAGCAGCAGGTGTGTTTGGGGAGCATCCTTTGGGGCAGAGAAGTGAGTAGGAGCAGAGGATTTGGCGCAGCACCTACAAAATAATCCTTTGTTCCACAAGATTCCCTGTTATTATCAAAACACCAATCTGGTTGCTAAAGGCTTACTAGGGCATGAAGAAAAATTCCCAGAATTCTTAGAGCTTCTATTCCTGTGGGATTTGCTGGGATAGAGATGGGGACTCAGAACTCAATTATATGTATATGTATACGTGTACATATATGTATATATATATGTGTGTGTAATATGTGTATATGTGTATATGTATATATGTATGCACATGCATACATACATATGCATGTACACACATGTACATGCATACACATAAGCACACATACAAGCACACACATATACCACACACACAAAACAAGCAAAATGTTTCCATTGTGCTGTTTTGCATTCTGTTTTTGTTTTTTCAAGACAGGGTTTTTCTGTGTAGACTAGGCTGGCTTCGAACTCAGAAATCCGCCTGTCTCTGCCTCCCAAGTGCCTCCCAAGTGGTTACAGGCGTGCGCCACCACTGCCCGGTGCTGGTTTGCATTCTGTTGCTGGGCCAAGATGTTAGATAAAATCAACATAGGAGGAGGAAAGTGCACGCCTTGTTGCTCTTTTGCTTTGGGCGTGTTGAGGCCCAGCACATGGTGGGAGAGGCCTGTGCACCTCAGGGCAGTCAGGAAACAAACCGGAAGAAAGAGAGAGGTGAGGTCCAATTTCTTCTCTGAGGGCACATCCCAGTGACCTCAATTCTTTTAACCATGTCCTGCCCCTTAAATGCTCCAGCACTCCTGAATAGTGTCTCTCTTCCCCAGGGGACCCGGGAGGCCTGGTACCTGGTGCTCATGGCACTGGGTGAGGGGTGGGAAGAGCATGTAGTCTGCGGTGTGTGAGCACCAAAGCTCCTGTTCTGCATCTGAGCAGGAATTCTGTAGTCTTATGGTAAGTCAGGCTCTGGGCGGCAGATGGAGCACTTTAGGGGAAATTATGTCAGAGGGGAAAGTTGGGGAAAGTTGGGGAAAGTGAGATTTACACATTGAACTTGGCAGAGTCCTTAGGATAGGATGTCAGGTAAGCAAAAAGTCCATAGGAGTGACAGCATGGCTAGGAAAGGAAGCGGCTGGGAAGGGAAGTGTCGGGGTCTTAGGACAGCCTTTGTCAGCTTCTGTGAAAAATTAGTATTTGGCATGGATAGAGTTCTGCACAGGGAGACCTTTCATGTAAGGGTCCTTGCGGTGCTGTGCTGAGAATGAATTGCAGGGGAGAAAGGCAGTGCTGAAACCCAGTGAGAAGCTACCACAGTCACCCAGGAGGAAATGGTGGGGTTGGAAAGCGTCAGTGGAGGCATCGGCGGAGGTGACAGCAGAGGGGCAGGTGCTGGATATCCTCCCCAGAGAGAGCCAGCCGGCCTTGGGATTTCCACACTGGGGACAGACTATGTGACAAAGAGAAGACTCTGGATTGACTCCGGGATGCTGGGGCTATGCACACAGACGGGAGACGCTTCCCTTTATTGAAACAGGAAGGTTACTAACCAAACGTGGTCTGTATGAGTGGGAGCAGCCCAGGCAGGGCCAACCACAAACACTCTGCATTCTGTACTCTGGTTGTTTCTCATTGGCTCTGTGAAATAAGAAGCAGATGTGTTGGGTCAGGGAATGAGGAGGGTAAAGAGGGCTTGGTGCGGAGGAAGAAGGCAGGAGAGCCATCCAGGAGTGTGAACTTAGGAAATGTCACAGAACTGCTGGGTGGCCTCACTCAGTCAGCTATACCTGGATCCCTGCCTAAGTGCCACCTTCTGTTCTACCCACTCCCAATTCCTCTGACCAAGCCAGGGAGACAGTGAGGAAGGTATTGTTCATGCTTTGGGCATGTGGGCTGGTGAATGGTGGTCACTCTTGACTAGGTGTGTAATCCCCTTAGTGTGGAGGGTCTGTGGTGTGATGCCCACAGCAGGAATCGGCAGGCAGCTCCTTAAATATTCTGTGTATTAACTAGAACGGAACTTAGGACAGAAACGTTGGGAACACACAAGAACGTTTAGGTCTCCCACTGATAGCCCGTTTACCGTAATCTCTTCGTTATTCAGTTTCTTCTTCTCTCAGAGGAGGCTTGTGGTGACCTCAGGAAGATGAGTAATTGATCTTGGAGAGAAGTTCAGAAGTCTGCTACAAAATACCAGGGAAACCTTGAAGCACGGCCTGGTGGAAAATGAGTGTTAGCGCAGTTAAGTTTGAGGATTCAAAGAGGAGCAGTGATCCACTGCGGGTTGCTGGCATATTAATTCATTCTGATTATTTATTTTTATGTTTATATGTTTATATAAGTCTGTGTACACGTATGTGTACAGCGTTGTGTATGCGAACGCTTCTGTGTGCACGCGTGCATACCTGGAAGTTACAGGTTCACAAAGGGTGTCTTGCTCTTTACCTTATTTTGAGACGAGGCCTCTTCCTGAACCTGGAGGCCGGCAATTTGAGTAGAGTGGCCCGCCTTCAAGCCCCTGGGGTCCTCCCCTCTCCATCTCCCGGCATGCGCTCCTATGCCTGGAATTTTACATGGCGGCAAGGGTTCACACCCAGCCCTCATGCCTATGCAGCACAGACTGATCTCCCAGCTCTGCTAGTCCATTCTAAAACGCCAGGTGTGGGACTTAGTTATTGACAGAGCATATTAGACGTACAAATCTACCAGCAGATGCAGAGCACTGGCTGAAGCTGGCCTCCCTCCCACCCCTGGGAATACTGAAGGTCTGTAGAAGATTTTGAATTCCTATATATAGTGCTTCTTAACCAGACATGTGCTTTAAGATTCTTTGCTTTAAAGGCAGGTATACACACACACACACACACACACACACACACACACACACACAGATACTCACCCATACACCCCCACATATATCCATGTATACATCCCCCACACACACACATGCATATACCCTATACATATACACACACAGGTGGAAGGCAAAGGCTAACACTTGAGGTTTTCCTTTGATCTCCACACGCAGAGTAGCACAGGTGTGCTACCCCCACACAACATGCATACACATTATACACACAGCTTCTCACACCACTGTTATAAGAGTGCATTTGTAGTGTATATACAGAATTGTCATCATTAGTTTTAATGCCCTAAAGAAGTATACTGTATTAGGTATTATAAGTAGTCTTGCTGTCATTTAAAGTATATGGAGGAAATACACACATAGGTTGTATTCAAAGGCTAAATAGACTGTGTCATTTGAGTTGAAGAACTTGAGCATGTAGGGACTTTAGATCCACGAGGAGTGAGGGGATTCCCCTGTTGGTACTAAGGACATTATGCCAACATAGTGTGGGGAACAGTACTTAGCAATCTAGACTCCTGCTAAACCAGCCTTGATCACCCCTGAATCATTGTTGATGACCACAGGCTTGTTAGCCATGATGTCATAGGGCTCCAAGA
Organism: Apodemus agrarius; assembly: GCA_964023405.1. NCBI lineage: Eukaryota > Metazoa > Chordata > Mammalia > Rodentia > Muridae > Apodemus > Apodemus agrarius. The sequence goes on from OZ030021.1 coordinate 2,840,583, forward strand.
CCAGGCTGAGCCAGTCCTGCCCAGCATATGAGCTGCAGGAGGACCTGGACAGACTGGAATCCCAATGTACCAATGCACCCCCATGTGCCCTTTTCTTTGACTATAAAGTGAATACCTATCTTACAAGGCTGGGGCTTAACTTTGTTATGCCCAGGTGAAGTCACGGGGGCCTGACTCACTGGAAGGCTGCAGGGGGAGGGGGTTCAGGATCTGACTCCTGTGAGAGGAAAAGTAAATTCTCTGCACACACACCCCCCCCCAGTGTTGCAAGCTCCTTCCTCTTTCTTAGAGGTGGGTGGGGCGAGCCCGGACCCTGGTAACCTACTTCTAGGGTGGGGTGCCCGCATTTCGGGCAAATGGCAGTCTTCTTTGGCTTCTCCATGCATCCAGTTTAGTAAAAAAAACCGAGGGGGGAGGGGGAATGATTGGGGAACAGTTGGGGGGGGGGAGAGGAACTATGGGAACTATGGTGGGTGGGAACTGGAAAAGGGGAAAGCCTTTGGAATGTAAACATAGAATATAGAAAATAAAAAAAAAAAAAGAAAAAAAAAACAAAAAAAAAACAATGGAGTCAAACAAGAAGCTTGTATTTGAGAGATGTCATTTACTGAGAAGTACCTGATGGCACCTGGGTCCCCTGCTGGTGGCAAAGGGTCCAAGCTAACAGGGTTTTCACTCCTCTGTAATGAAAGATTATTCCAAACATAGTAGTTTAACAACCAAAGGTCTTTCCTTCAAGCCCACAACCTCCTGGCAGCTCCACTGTGCTGGCTTGCTGGGGGTCTGTGTGGGTAGCTGGTGTCTCTGCATGACCCTTATCCTGGCGGCAGCTTGGCTGGGTTTCTCAGTGGTGCTTCAGTCTCCTGTTACCTCCCAGTGAGAGAGTACTAAAGCAATAGAAAAGTCAGTCTCAGCTAAGAAGGAGACTTAAGAAAGCAGAGGGGAGGGGCCTGTTTACGCAGACAGGAAGCCCTGGAGACCTGGGGAGAAGGCGTGTGCACGGACAGTTGAAAGATAGGAAGCTATGTGGCAGGACACCCAGAAGGACATTCCAGACAGAGGATATTACGGTCCGAGCAAAGGTCCTGAGGTGGCCGTGGATTAGTATGTGTATTGGCAGTGGCCTCCTTGCCAGAATGCTTTCTGTCTGGGACATTGTGTAAAGCAATTCTATGGAAACCAAGAAAGTCAAGTTTGACACACTCTGGGACTGGATTTATGTTGCTTCCTCATCTTAAAAATTGAAGAAGGAGCTGAAGAGATAGATGGCTGTCAGTGAGTGCCTTCCTCCAAGCACAAGGACGGTTTCAGTCCTCCATAACCCATCCAAAAAGCTGCATACGCAGGCCCGTCTTGGCTAGCGTCTCTATCACTGTGATAAAACACTGTGACCGTAAGCAACCTTCATTTGACACATCCAGGTACAGTAACCTGGAAGGCGTTCTCCCTAGCAACGTGGCCATTGATCGTGGCAGGTGCCTGTGCCACGCTGGGGTTGAGGGTCCCCAGTGTGACTCCTGCCACTCAGGGTCCTATTCATCCCCACCCATTCAGTCCATGGCTGAGAAGAGGCAGTGGAGGCAGAAGCTGATACAGAGGCCGAGGGGTGCTGCTTACTGGCTTGCCAGAGCTTTCTTATAGAACCCAGGACCACCTGCCTGGCTGGCCCCGCCCACATAGGCTGGGCTCTCCCACATCAATCATTAAGAAAATACACCAAGGGCTTGCTTAGAGACCAGTCTGGAAGGCACTCTTCCCAAAAGACTCTAGCTCGTCAGGTTGATATAAAAGTAACCGGCTAGATGCCTATAGTCTGAGCTGCAGTGAGATGGGAGACAGGGACGGTCAGATCTGTGGAATTTTCTGCCTGTGAGTTCAGCCTACTTGGTAAAGTTCTAGACTAAATGAGAGACTATCTCAAATGAAGTGTGGAGGCATCTGATAAATGCACACAGACAGACAGACAGACAGACAGTGGGGGGAGAAATGTAAATACATTCAATTAAAAATGCTATTACATAGGAATCTGTTAAATGAAAGTTCTAGCATTTAGCTTGAATGTACTAGCATTTAGCTTGGAAGAAAAAGAAGCCTTTTCACAGGTGTAGATGTTGTAATTGTTTTACAAACCCAGTTCCACCCTGGGATGTTTGTAGACATTACTTATGCCTTTCCAAATCTTCATCTCATTTCCCTTTACAGTGTTGCCTTAAGGGTTAAGACGGCTGGCCAGCCACAAATCTCTCACAGTCTCTGTTACATAGGCAGTAACCTGGGGGAAGCATGGAGTCTATCTGGGCACAACAGTCTCTCTGACAGTCTCTTTCTTTGTAGGATGTGACTGTAACTTGGAAGGCGTTCTCCCGGAGATATGTGACGATCGTGGCAGGTGTCTGTGCCGCCCTGGGGTCGAGGGTCCCCAGTGTGACTCCTGCCGCTCAGGCTCCTATTCATTCCCAATATGCCAAGGTAAGAGGGTCAACTGCAGAACTGCTGGTCACCGGCTGGGTTCTGAGGAAGCACAGATAGCCTGTGGTTTAACCAGCTCCCCTGCCTTACATACAGATGTGACATTCGCTGTCCACTGAGACCATTCTTTTTCCCACTCTGGCCTTCCTGCTCTATGGTAGTCAAGTGCCTGGGCTGTGTAGTTGTTACCTTGGGTTCAAGTCCTGGCTTTGAAGAGTCAATGGTGTCACAATTTAGGAGCCTGCCAGGGCAGGAGAAGGGGACAGGGCTGGCAGGGTGCCACCAGGCTGGATGTCTCGTCAGTCCCTATCTTTGCCGAAATCCTGGAGGATTCCTGGAGAGCCACTGGTCAGTCATTCACACTGGAACATGAAGAAGCAGATTCTGGTCTCAGTGAAGAGGCCAGTGTCAGTAGCCACTGGGTAGACAAACTGCAGAGAATGAAGACCGAGCCAGCAAATCCACGAAGGTTCCCCTTTCTCTTGTCCTTCTATGTAGGCTGCTACAAAAGGTAGAGCCCACATTTAGAGTGGGTCTTCACACATCAATTAAGGCAGTCAAGACAATCCTTGCGGTCCCGATTGTCATGAGGGCCACACGCGCACTGATGTGCCAAGCCTCTGGTGCTGAGGACTGGCTTGCTCAGACATGGTATTCGTCTATGCTGCTTCCACCCCCACTTCCTCTGCGTCACTTGAAGAGTCTGCGATCCTTTCCTCTTATGTCTGCCTGCCATGCTCCAGACACCTCGACTTCTCCCCCCTTCTGTTCATGGACCGATCTCACTGGCCGTCATTTCTCAGCCTTCGTCTCTCTTAGCACAGAAAGTCTCAGCTGTTCCTTCCTAGTTCCTGGGTTCCCTGACAGGTATGCGGAGAGGAACAGGGAGAAGGTAACCCTTTCTCTCCCTACCTTGTGGAAGCAGAGATGCACACTCAGACGTGAGGGCATGAACATTTCCTGAGAGCACAGATGGGCCCGTCTGAATCCTGACCTAGTACGTTCTGTGTCAAACTGCTTGTGCGGTTTGCTTAGGTAACTTTGCCCTTGTACACGATACCAGTTTTGGGGAATGTTCTCCCCAGTGGTGAAGCTTCAGAGCACAAGTTGCAGATTACTTACGTTGTTTCTTTAAGCCTCAGTAAGTGAGGAGAGGCAAAGCTTCTGTTTCAGATGTCCAGCAGGGTCCAAACCTACAGGGAGAGAATGTGAGACCTTCAACTGCACCACAAAGCCACACTGAAAGGGTCAGCGCTCCGGGATGGGACTACACTCCAGACAAACCCTGCTTTCCTCCTTTTAAGTTAACTTGAGCATTTTGTCTCAACAACAATAAACTGACCAGCACATTTTGCTTACTTACTAGGCTGGTGGACAAGGAAATGACCGGAGTCAGTCAATCAAAGGGCCTTGGGCCTTTGACCACATCATTCACAGTAACCAAATACAAGGCTAGCAATGTCTGGTGTGAATGTGAGAAGGGTGGGGTTGTTTCATCCTGTGGTCCTCTCCCAAGCATTAGAATAGGTCTGTGATGGAGAAGTGTTCTGTAGCCGGCTGTCCCCCACTCTCCTCCCTCAATTGCATCTTAGGTGTGGACTCCCGGAGTATGAGGTAGACAAAGAGATTTCCAGTTACTTTTCTATAAATGCACCAGAGTGCATGGTATTCTCATTTAGTCTCCATCAGCAAAAGCAACACATTTGGTAGCTGGAACCATCTCCTCTCTCTCTATGCAACTCTTGTTTCTTCTGGAAAACCAAAAGCCACGCCCACAAAGATTTACACTAAAGGAACCAGCCCCATGGGCGTGGGATTCTGATGCTCTGGTGGGTCAAACCTGAGTTCCCTCATCCATGGAGGCAGGGACAGCATAAACACATGTGAGCCCTGTGGGTGGGGCCAGAAGGATGGATCCCCTGAGGTAAAATCTGAGGTGCCACGGCCAAGGAGTGACAGCTGTCTTAGGTCCTCAGCGGTCTGAGGAGGATCAGTCCTTCTGTACCCCAAGGGCAGGGGTTAAGAAGTTCTTGGCTTTAACTGTGGCATTTTATTCTTAAAAAAAGGGACTCTTGACCTGACTGATATATGAATTTGTCATCCTGTTAGTTTTCTATAACAGTACGGTATGTTTGGACGTCTGCTTCCAAGGTAGTGGTTCTCAAGCTGTGGGCCGTGACCCCTTTGGGGGTCAAATGACCCTTTCATAGGGGTTGCCCATGATCATCGGAAAACACAGATGTTCACACTTTGATTCTTAAGAGTAGCAAAATTACTACTCTTATAAAGTAGCAACGAAAATAATTTTATGGTTGGGGGCAGGGGTCACCAAGACATGAGGAACTGTATTAAAGGGTCACAGCTTTCGGAAGACAGTTGAGAATCACCAATCTAGGGTTTTCCAAAGTCTTTGGAGCTCACTGTAAGTATCAAAAGAAAGAGTCTCTCACTCAAGGCTCTGAGTAACAGTGCTAGTGGAACACCAGCAGACTGGTCCCTGCTGTGCGTGTTTGCTGTCAGCCCCTGTTGGCTGCTGTTTACCCCTGGTGTGGTTCCAAGTGGAGAGAGAGAGGCTCACAGAGATGGGAGGTGACTGGCGCTCTCACCGACCCCGCTTCTTCTCAGCTTCTTCCTCTGTTCTGCTCAGAATGTGAGGACAGAGGGGGTGTGGCTTAGGCCTTGGCACTCAAGCTGCAGTCTTGTTCTTGTATTTTCTCTCAGTGGGAGTAGTGGGTACTCATGTGGTCTGCCTTCCCAGAATCCTGCAGTGCTCATTAAATAACTGTTGTTAGACTTGGATAGGAACGGGCTGTTTATTCCAGAGGTGGTATCCAGTCTACCCTGAAGATTTTTACCTCAAGTTTGGAACATTCTGGAAGAATTTGAGTCTGCAGACATTCATTTTCTGTCCTCTTGTGCTTGTTTTTTTTTTTTTTTTTTGAAGAGATAAATTTCATATATATTGCTAACTTATACACATACACACAAGCACAAACACACATACCCATTTGTGCCATGGGAGTTGGCTCTCTCCTTTTACCACGTCAGTTCCAGGGATCAAACTCAGGCCACTAGGCTCTGTGACAGGTTCTGTTATTGGCTAAGCCATTGCACTGGCTTTTTATGTGGTTCCTGGGATTAAACTCAGGCCACGAGGCTTGAGTAGCAAGTACTTTTACCCACTGAGCCATTTTATAAGCCCTTACAGTCTTTTTCTTTTAGAGAGGGGATTACTAAATCCATTGTGTTTCAGAATCAAATTAACATGGCTCTAAATGCTACATCAGATATCTTTGCTAAAGGTGGTCCTTATGGTTTTGCCTTTTATTGCTTTAATGATGTAAAAAAGTGAATTAAAAAACAAAAAAACAAAAACACTCTTAAGTTGTTCTCGAGACTGTAGACTTAAGAGTTATGCTTTTCATTAAACTAATTGACTCCAGACTTTGAAAGTATTTTTACTTTGATTCACTCAACCACCCTGTAATTTCATTTCCTAGAATCAAACCACCAATAAGAGACTGACACACAAAATGTACACGTGTGCTTGTGTTTAGTTGCACACTCTTGTCTCCAGGCTCAGCACGTGGCCGAGACTTTCTGGATTGGTCGTAGGTCACCTGGGTGATGGCGGAAGGATCACTTCCCCTTCGTTTTCCCTCTTCTCATTCCTGTCTCTCTTCGTCTCCCTTCTTTCCTCCTCCTGTCCGAGCTTCCCTTTCCTGATCTGGCATGGTTTGCTGGTGCCACAGGGGATACGGGGAATGTGGAAAACTGGTTTTCTCTGACCATGAGCTGAAGGCACATGGCAGTGAAGCTGCCCTTAAACCTCGGCCACACCAGCCTGTGACTGATGCTCCAGAAGACACGGATCTAGGATGCTCAAGGGAAGCCTCCCCCCGCCCCCAGGAAAGCTGGCAAAACAAAAGCCCATGGCTAAGGGCAGAGAGCCCCCTGCTGCCAAGCTTCCTGCAGTTCAGCCTCAAGCTGGCCCTTCATTTCATAGGTCATTTTTCCCCCAAGAAATACCTAAGGCGGTTGCTTGGGAAGGCTTAGAATATTCTTAGAACATTTATGTCCCGTTCCAGAGAAGTGGGTTGCGCTATGTGTTGTGGGACCGGCCTATTGTTGGCATTGCGGATCTGGCTGGTAAGGTGCCAATCTATTTTCCTACAAGAAAGGAAAACCTCCCAATCCCTGGGCAATGAAAGCATCCCTTCAATAATAAGGGGCTCTGCGTACTTTAATTTGCTTCTTGACTGTGTTGTGTTGTGAAGGTGGAGAGGGTGGCTGCCTCCGTGGTACCTGTCTAGTGATCATGTTGTAAGGTTCAAGATAACACCTTTCAGGGACATGTCCAGGTCAGGACTCATACTAGGATTTCTAGGGCCATTCACATTTATTTCACAGACTGTGCATTCTCTGTGGACCAGGACCATGCTTGGGGCTAGGAGACAGAGGACAGCACGGTGTCCAAGCTTCCTGATCACTTGAGCTTTTGTTCTTACAGGTCAGGCAGATCTAATGTGAAAGTTCAAAATACTCTAAAATATACTTTGAAAATTAATATCATTATTGTGTATGATATGTGTGCGTGTGCGTGTGCATGTGCGTGTGTGTGTGTGTGTGTGTGTGCATGTGCGTGCGTGCGTGCGTGCGTGTGTGTGTGTGTGTGTGTGTGTGTGTGTGTGTATGTTTGTGTGTTGGGGGGTGGGGATAGCATGTCAAGGGAGTTTGTGCATGCAAAGGAATGTGTGTGAACATCAGGAGACAACTTTTCAGACAACTATCCTCCCACCTTTACATAAAAAATTCAACTCTGCTCTCCAGTCTTGTGTGGCAAACTATCCCTGATCCTAAATCAGAAGCTTGTTAGCCAGAAATGAAGACATTTCTACATCAGATTTCATGTGACAGATCACAGTCAAAATAGATGTATATTAAAGTTTTGGGGCATGAGGCCACATGCTTTTAATCCAGGCATTTGGGAGGCTGAGGCAGGTAGAACTCTAAGAGTTCAAGACTAACCTGGTCTACATAAAGAATTTCAGGTCTGACAGAACTATAAAGTGAGATCCTGTCTCAAAAAGGAAAAAAGAAAAAGGTAAAAAACCTCTTCAGGCAGATTGTGTGTGTGTGTGTGTGTGTGTGTGTGTGTGATATAGATTTGTGTTTGAACTCAAGTCCCACCCCTAAGATGTCTCATTACATATAAGCAAGTATCTGGAACACGTGTGATCCAAACCACAAGTAAGGGGAACTTAGTCTGTGTTAGTTTTATATACTTAGGAACAGAAGTATATTAGGCCTAAACAATGTGGAGTAGATGGGGGGAAACAAATACTTCAGATACTCAAAGGACCCAGACTGAGACAAAGAAGAGAATTAGACTGGTTTGAAAGCTTCCCCATGTTTCCAAGAGTGTGGAAGGGCTGCCAGGGTTGGGGCTGGGGTTGGGGTTGGGGCTGGGGTTGGGCCTGGGGCTGGGGTTGGGGGTGGGGTTAGGACTGGGACTGGGGTTGGGGTTTGGGTTTGGGTTTGGGTTGGGGCTGGGGTTGGGTTTGGGGCTGGGGCTGGGGCTAGGGTTGGGGTTGGGGTTTGGATTGGGGCTGGGGCTGGGGTTGGGCCTGGGGCTGGGGTTGGGGATGGTACTGGGGTTGGGGCTAGGGCTGGGGTTGGGACTGGGGTTGGGGCTAGGGCTGGGACTGGGGTTGGGGCTGGGGCTGGGGCTGGGGCTGGGACTGGGGTTGGGACTGGGGTTGGGGCTGGGGCTGGGGTTGGGGTTTGGATTGGGGCTGGGGTTGGGGCTGGGGCTGGGGCTGGGGCTGGGGCTGGGGCTGGGACTGGGGTTGGGGTTTGGATTGGGGCTGGGGCTGGGGTTGGGACTGGGGTTGGGGCTGGGGTTGGGACTGGGGTTGGGGCTGGGGTTGGGCCTGGGGCTGGGGTTGGGGTTGGGGTTAGGGCTGGGACTGGGGTTGGGGTTTGGGTTGGGGTTGGGGTTGGGGCTGGGGTTGGGTTTAGGGCTGGGGCTAGGGTTGGGGTTGGGGTTTGGATTGGGGCTGGGGCTGGGGTTGGGCTTGGGGCTGGGGTTGAGGCTGGGACTGGGGTTGGGGCTAGGGCTGGGGTTGGGGCTGGGGCTGGGGCTGGGGTTGGGGTTGGGGTTGGGGCTGGGACTGGGGTTGGGGCTAGGGCTGGGGCTGGGGTTGGGACTGGGGCTGGGGCTGGGGTTGGGACTGGGGTTTGTAATTTGGCAGTTCTGAGAATGGCTGGAGTAAAATGAAATCACCATGGCAGATGGAATGACCCATTTAAAACAGCAGTGTGTTGGAGGTCAAGCCTTCGGGTCGACTCCAGAGTGTGACCGCATGGCCTGGAGCAGCCTCTGTAAGGCCAGGGTCTGTGCCATCGGTGTAGAGCAGCAGAGCACTCTGTGCTCCAGGAGCTGCCTGAGGCTTTCCTGCTTGCTTCTCTGTTTGTGGTCACTCCCCTAAAGCAGAAGAGAAAGCCTGAATTGGCCAGGCTTTGCAATCCCAGATGTGGGCACATGCTGAGAGATTTATTGTAAGGAATTGGCAGGGGCAATGTGGGGACTGGAAGGTCTAAAATCCACAGGCTAGGCTGCCAGCCTGGAGCGGAGCTGACTCCCCTGCTAAGGTCAGAACACAGGTCTGGAGGAGGAGTCTCTTTTATTTAAGGAAGTGCTTGAAGGGTCACCTGAGTCTGCCTGTAATCTCATCTAAAACATACCTTCCAGCTGCTGCCTCGCCTGGTACCTAGCCAAACACTGGGAACCATGGTGTAGCCTGAGCGGCTCGTAAAACTGGCACCATTAGTCTCCTGTTGCCTTGACACTCAAATGCATGTCTCCACACCACATTCTCTCTCTGAGTCTGCTTCCTGGACCCACACATCCTGGTTGTGGGAGAAACAGCATCACCACTGGGCAGAGGAAGGGCACGAGTCCCAGAGGGGTGTGTCCCACGTGGTTCTTCGTCCCACCAGGTTGACAGCGATGATTATGCTATCCCTACCTTGATTCTTTTGCCTATAGATACTTTATAAGGCTGAGAATTCAACATGTGTTGTAATTCTGCCAGTCCAGGTTGAAAGCTGGGCTCTCAGCAGTCTGCCTGGGGGCCTGTAGGAGATCGGGCCTTCCTGTAGGGAAGACACAACAACTATGGGGTCATTCATGCTGTGTGAGCTGGACATCAGATTCTAGAACTCTGCTGTGCTGCCTCTATAGTGAGAACCAATCAGCCAATGACAGTTTACTCATTAGCTGACAAAAAACCAAACCAAACCAAAACCCATCTCAGTTACCAACTCCTCAGACTATTGACTTCATCCATGTTTGATTAGGATGACACAGGAGCAGTGTGCTTGCTTCTGTGCTGTCACGTCACTATCTCTGATCTCCTCATTCAAGGATGGATGGGGTCAATAATGCTTTTATAGGCTGGCTAGAAAGCCAATTCTGGAAGCCCCCAAACCAACTCAAAGAACAGTCACCAGAGTCTGCTCCCCAAAACCAATTCAAAGAATACAGTCATCAGAGTATGCTCCTGCAGAAATCTGGCTAGATCTACATTGATAACTAATTAAACCAAACTGATAGTATAGTTGATAAATTTAAAAGGAACCAAAAATCTATATTTGACTCTGAAGAAACAGATCCAGAAGGGATACACACACACACACACACACACACACACACACGCACACGCACACGCAGAGAGAGAGAGAGAGAGAGAGAGAGAGAGAGAGAAACACAGAAACATACATACACACACATACACATACTGTATGCAAGGACACAGAGACACAGAGACACAAATCACACACACACACACACACACACACACACACACACACACAAGGAGGGATTAGTTTACACAGTTATGCTTTTGACTGTTAAGCCCAGGATCTGATTTTCCTAAAGTCTAGATTTTTTTTTTTTTTTTTTGGCTTTTTGGCTTTTTGAGACAGGGTTTCTCTATGTAGCCCTGGCTGTCCTGGAACTCACTCTGTAGACCAGGCTGGCCTCGAACTCAGAAATCCACCTGCCTCTGCCTCCCAAGTGCTGGGATTACAGGCGTGCGCCACCACCGCCCGGCTAAAGTCTGGATTTTTATGTGATAGAGGGTGTTATGATAGGATCAGGCTAGCCCGGAAGTTACTGTATAGTCCAGGCTGAGCTGAAACTTTCAGGAATTCTCCTGCCTCTGCTTCCCAGGGTGCTGTATACTCTGTCTAGCAAGTCTGTTGATCAGAATGTTAATCCCATATGACAGCATGTTTGTAGTAATGTTGATACTGGTGTTTGATCAAACATGTAGTTATCACAGCCTAGCCAAGTTGTCTCACAAAAGCCACAGGCACAGAGGCCGAGAATATCTCTAGAGGTAGAAACTTAATCTCTGCACACAGAAGCTTGGCAGGGCCGCAGGGCCAGGAAGAACGTTGGTGGGGACACACAGTATCCATGTCCTTGTTCAGGTAGCTCCTGACAGCAGGCAGTATGTCCTTAGGTTTCTCACATGTAGCTTCGTGGGGGGAAGGACTCTTTACACTGCACCACTGATTCTTTAGTTTCCCACCTGGAATTTTAGCTGAGATCATGGATGCATGTTGCTATGTTTTCCCACAACACACACCTAGCCATTCTATTAATACAGCAGAATGCTGATCGATCAACTGATCAATCGATCAATCGATCGATTGCTGCCTGCTAGAGTGGTGGTTGTGGGTAGGGAGTAAGGTGGAGCACATTCTCTCAAGCTGTCACTATGACCGGTTGGATCCCCAGGTCATTTGTTAATAAGCCTGTTCCACTCTCTTGGTGAGAGTTTGACTACGGTGACAGCAGGAGAGACATGTTGGGCACTCTCATTCACACTAAAAAGCCCCTTCGGAGTCAGTCCCCACGTGGCCCTGGCCACATCCTGCCCGAGAATGAAAAGAGAAAACATGGTCTCTGTCTTGCCCCCTCAGGACACGTTGCCCTAAAGCTTAGTCACATGTCTCTCCGATCCCAAGGCTGCCCATGTACACAACAAACACCAGATAGGGGACTTTACCTATGGCTGGTTCCTTCTCTAGGGTCCCAACTAGTGTGGGAATTTTGTGACATTGCAAATGAGATTGTCTCACACACATACACACACACACACACACACACACACACACACCACCTACACACACACATAGACAAACAAGCACACCACTACACACCCCCACACCACAGATATGCATGCATGCCTGCATGCACAATTAATGTTTTATTTACATAATTAATTTTTTACCGAGCATATTGAACATAAACTTGGCAGTCAGAAGGGTAATCCATCGTGACCATGCATCCGGTGTGGAATAGCCAAAGGGACACATTTGGGGAGAAGGAAACTGGAATAGAGACGTCGGAAAGCGCAAACATGGGGTGACCCCTCGGTGCCCAGTGCGTCCCCTACTTCCTGGCTGGTAATTCTCTAATGACCTCAGGAGATAGATCGGTTATGAGCTCCAGTTTACAGAAGTACAAACTGAGGTCTAAAGAGGCTAAGTAAGTCACTCATACATGAGTGCTGAGTGTAGTGTCACAGTTGATGTTGGGATCCAAATGAGTGTGACCCTGTGAGGGCGGGTGGGGAGGAGGAATGCTTTGCTTCATAGACAAATCTAGTATCTTTGAGAATACCTTTTAACTTCTGAACTTGGCCGTGTAACTGTGGGATTTGTGAATGGTCTCTCTAGTTCCTTCCAGATCTTGTAACGATGGGAGAGACTCTTGGCAGTAAGAAGTTAGCCAGGCCGTTCAACCTGGTTATGCCCCCCCGCAGAAGGGTGTGCACAGTACCCAGAGGCATGACACCAAGCGGCTGTGGACCTGTGAGAGTGTATGAATACAGAGACATAGGAACCTGGCCCAGTGGGAGGGGAGCCAGCAGGGGAGGGGCCAGAATCACTTAGAAGACAGAGATGCTGGGATAGGACAAAGGATTCTGGAATGGATTTCCCCACCCATTCCCCTACCCAGCCTGTGTAACTCTTTCCATGACGGTTTAGATACATTAGGCCATGAGAAAATGAATATGAAGAGAACAGGAAACTGAGGACATTTACAAGCTGACCTGGACTGGACTAGTTTGATCCCAATGGGATGTGGCATTGGCACTCACCCTCAAGTGACTTACATGTCTCTTTCTTCCTCCTCCTCCTCCTCTGAGCAACATGAGCAGGATACCCAGGCCCCCCTTCCACCAGTCAGTCTTGCTGAGAATAGAACTATCATCCTCATAAGTCCTGACTGTGAGAGACATTGTTTTGATTCTTATCACATAGATGCCAGGACCAGCCCCATGTGAGGGAGGGGAAACTGAGGCTTAGCTCAATCGATGATGTGAATCTGGAACTTGAATTTGTGTCGTTCTGGTCCTGTGTGAGGGTTCCTGTCCAGGACCCTGCCCTGTGTACGCTGTAATGCATGCCCGAGTCTGATCAGCTCTTTTTTTTACAGATTGCCAGTGTTCGATGATTGGATCCTATCCAGTGCCCTGTGACCCGGTGACTGGCCAGTGTGAATGCCTCCCTGGAATAACCGGGAGGCGGTGTGACAGGTGTCTCTCAGGAGACTATGACTTTCCCTACTGCCAAGGTAAGGAAGCAGAGGCATGTTAGAGGCATGGTCCTCATCTGGGTGGGTGCAGCCGACCTCTTGGAGAAGTCTGATGAGTGTTCTCTGTATCGACCCAAGCCATGCGTATTTGGTTTAGTCTTCCCTATGCCAGTGTCACCGGGAGCATGTGCATCGTAACTCAGCCCCAGAGACAGCCAGTGCCCGATGAGAACGACGTAAATACCTGTTCATAAGCAGTCTGGGCTTCTCAGTCCTCTCATGTCCCTCTGCATCAACGCAGTCAATGTGACCCCTTGAATTTGCCCTTGCATTGTTTGACACCCACCCAAACCCTGTGCACCAAGGCACCGTGCCTCTCTCCCTAGTGATTCTCAGTGCTGATATGGACTGCATATGATCTTTGCTGTGGGCTGAGAGGGACCAGGGCTCTGTTCTGCCTCTTCTCCCAACACAAGTGAACTACCCGCATTTCCTCCCAGCTCTTTTGATGTGGCAGCCCCCGGCCTGCCAGTGGTTCTGGCCTGGTGATTTCAGAGATCTCTTGTGCTACGGAGGGGGCAGTTTGTAGACCGACCCAGACTTTCCATCAGAAAAACGTGGTTTTCCTGGTTCCTGGGGACACTGAGGGTAAAATATCAAAAGCTGGATGGGACTAGGTAGAAGAGAGGATTATATTTCCCACAACTTTCCTAATCAGAATTGTCCAGACCAGGGCAGAAAGTGCAGACATCAGTAACAGGGCTTGCCCCGAGAAGGCCGGAGCGTCCTTGTGTGGTCATCAGGCCTGTGAGAGCTGTGGCAGAGTAGCCAGAACTATACCTGAGCTGGAGAGTGACACAGGCCATGCTGGGAGGAGCCCAGGATGGGCATGGTCAGTGTGGAAGGAAAAGGAAAGAAAATGAGGTGTGGGCTGCCAGAGAAAGATGGAGACGAGGGGTGAGGAGGGGGAGCAGGACATCATGAGAAGCGGAGACACACTTACAGAGGGGACTCACAGGGGCGGGGGTGGGGGTGGGACACAAAGGGGCAACTGTAAGGATATCCAGTCCTGTTGTGGATATGGTCCAACGGCGAAAACCAGCCACAGAAGCAGGCTTAACCAGGCTCAACTCAGCTCTAGCCTCTGCAGGCGAAGGCAGGAAGGCACACCAGCCTTGTCACCAAGAACTTCAGTGCACACAGGGACAGGGAAAATTATAATCAATTGTTTTATTTTGAACTTTGAATGGACATTTATTTATTTATAACATTTTAAAAAAAGAGGTGCAATATCGCCCTCTCCTGGACAATTCTAAAGATGCTCAAAGTTTCAGTGTAACCATCGCCCATTAGAACGGAGGTTCTGCAGGGAAGCAGGGGAGGATCTGGGAGGAGTTGAGGGAGGGGAGAGAATGTGATCATGTAATTCTCAAAGACAAGTTAAAATATATATCGAAAACGAAGGATAGCAAGCATTCAACGCTGAAAGGAAGCTGTGTTCCTAGGCAGAGCAGAGTTACTGAGTGTCAGATGGGCCAGGGCTGAGCAAGCATCATCAAGTCTCCCGGCATGTCTTAGTGTGAGTTACACACAGTCTTTGTCACTTATCTGTCAAAAGTAGGCACACTTTTATTTTAAGAAAAAAAAAAGCAAAGTTAAAAAAATCTGAAGCATCTAAATCATCAGCCAGATGTTTGTAACATTTCTGAATCATACACAGGGTCCAGCAGTGTTTGCGATCCAGCTGGGACCCTTGACTCCAGCTTGGTAAGTAGGGGTCTCTGTGAAATGTCACGCTGCCCCCGGGGAAACTTCCTGAAATTAACATGAGACACAGTTTGCTTAAACTGGGCAACCTCACCATGGTTTTAAATTCAAGATGCATATGTATATATTTTTAATTTATTTATTATTATATGTGTAAGTACACTGTTGCTGTCTTCAGACACCAGAAGAGGGCATCAGATCTCATTACAGATGGTTGTGAGCCACCATGTGGTTGCTAGGATTTGAACTCAGTACCTCTAGAAGAGCAGTCTGTGCTCTTAACCGCTGAGCCATCTCTATAAACAAAAGAATAAGGTTTATTTAAATCTTGTATCCTAGAGTCCTGGAGTTAGTTCTTCCCGGAGGTTACTTACCCACATGGTGGCTTACAGCTATCCACTTCTAGGGCATCAGGTGCCGAGTTCTGGCCTCCTTGGGTACCAGGCACATAGATGGTGTGCAGACATACAGGGAGGTAAAACACCCAAATACATCAAATAAAAATACCCCATTTATTTATTTATTTATTTATTTATTTATTTATTTATTACAATCCAGTCGTTGCCCCCACAGTTTCTTATCTCATCCCTCCTCCTCCCACCTCCAAGAGGAAGTCCCCACCCTTCTGTCCTCCCATCCCTCCTCTTGGTCTCCTCACTCTTTGGGGCTGCAAGTCTCTTGAGGGCTGGGAGAGTCTTCTCTCACTGAGGCCAGAGCAGGTAGTCCTCTGCCACATACGTGTCTGGGGCCTCGTTATAGCAACCACAGGGGTTCCCAGCTTCAGCCATTGGTTGGGTGTATCTGTTTCTGTTTCAGTCAGCTGCTTTTGGGCCTCTCAGAGGACAGCCATGCTAAGCTCCTGTCTGTAAGCTCACCACAGCATCAGTAACAGTGTCAGGCCTTAGATCCTCCCCTTGAGATAGATCCCAATTTGGACCCGTCACTGGACTGCCTTTCCCTCAGGCTCCTCTCCGTTTTTGTCCCTGTAGTTCTTTTAGACAGGAATAATCCTGGGTCAGAGTTTTTGACTGTGGGACGGCAACCCCATGCCCAGTCTTTCTACTGGAGGTGGACTCTACAGGTTCCCTCTCCTCACTATTGGGCATTTTATCTAAGGTCCCTCCCTTTGAATCCTGAGAGTCTCTCACCTCCTAGGTCCCTGGTATATTCTAGAGGGTTCCCCCAACTCCCCCGCCCCCAGGTTGCATATTTCCATTTATTTGCTGGCTCCCAGGGCTTCTCTCCTGTTCCCCCCAATACCTGATCATGTTCCCCTTTTCCCTTCCCCCTCCCCTTTCCAGCCAAGTCCCCCCCCATGCTTGTTTTCTTCTCACTCCCAATGGGATTAAAGCACCCTCACTTGGGCCCTCTGCTTGTTACCCTTCTTGAGTTCTGTGGATTCTATCCTGGGTATTCTGTACTCTTTGGCTAATATCCACTTATTAGTGAGTACATACCATGCATGTCTTTTGTGGGCCTGAGATACCTCACTGAAGATGATATTTTCTAGTTCCATCCATTTGCAAAAATCATGATGTCCTCGTTCTTTTTTTTCCAACATAAAGCACTTAGTTTTTAAATTTTTTATTAGCTATTTTCTTTATTTACATTTCAAATGTTATCCCCTTTCCTTGTTTCCCTCCAAAAACCCCCTATTCCATTCCCCTCCCCCTGCTCACTAACCCACCTACTCCTGCTTCCCTGTCCTGGCATTCTCCTACACTGGAGCCTTCACAGGACCAAGGGCCTCTCCTCTCGTTGAGGTCTGACAAGGCCATCCTCTGCTACATATGCAGCTGGAGCCATGGGTCCCTCCATGTGGTTCCTCTTTGGTTCATGGTTTAGTCCCTGGGAGCTCTGGCGGTACTGGCAATAAAGACACATGCTCCATTATGTTCATAGAGGCCTTATCAGTCATAGCCAGAAGCTGGAAACAACTCAGATGCCCCTCAACAGAGGAATGGATATAGAAAATGTGGTACATATACACAATGGAGGACAACTCAGCTGTTAAAAACAATGAATTCATGAAATTCTTAGGCAAATGGGTGGAACTGGAAAATATCATCCTGAGTGAGGTAACCCAGTCACAAAAGAACACACATGGTATGTACTCACTGATAAGTGGATATTAGCCCAGAAGCTTGGAATACCCAAGATACAATTCACAGACCACATAAAGCTTAAGAAGGAAGATGGTGGTATACAGTCACTGATAAGTGGATATTAGCCTAGAAGCTTGGAACACCAAAGACACAAATCACATATCAAGTGATGTCTCACAAGAAGAAAGGAGTGGACACTGGTGCTAGAATGGACCAAAACATCATTGTGGGAGAGTACAAGAACAGTAAAGTGGGAGGGGGTGGATGCGGGAGCAGGGGGAGGGAAAAGGACATGTGGGACCTTTGGGGGTGGGGAACCAGAAAAAGGGAAATGAATTGTAAATATAGAATATATACAATTAAAAAAAATCAAAAAAAAAAAAAAAGGAAGATGGCCTCATTCTTAATAGCTGAATAGTATTCCGTTGTGTAAATGTACCACATTTTCTGTATCCATTCTTCCATTGTAGGACATCTGGGTTGTTTCCAGCTTCTGGCTCTCACTGATAAGGCTGCCATGAACATAGTGGAGCACATGCCCCCGTGGCATGATGGTGCATCTTTTGTTTATATGTCCAAGAGTGGTATAGCTGGATCCTCAGGTAGAACTATTTCCAATGTTCTGAGGAACCTTCAGACTGATTTCCAGGGTGATTGTAGCAGTTTGTAATCCCAACCAGCAATGGAGAAGTATTTCTCTTTCTCCACCAATATGTGATGTCACCTGAGTTTTTTTATCTTAGCCATTCTGACTGGTGTAAGGTAGAATCTCAGGGTTGTTTTGATTTGCATTTCCCTGATGACTAAGGATGTTGAACATTTCTTTAGGTGCTTCTCGGCCATTCAAGATTCTTCTGTTGTAAATTCTCTGTTTAGCTTTGTACCCCATTTTTAAAATTTGGTTGTTTGGTTTTCTGGAGGTTAACTTCTTGAGTTCTTTATATATTTTGGATATTAGCCCTCTGTCAGATGTTGGGTTAGTGAAGTTTTTGTTCCCAATCTGTAGGTTGCTGATTTGTCCTATTGACAATGTCCTTTGCCTTACAGAAGTTTTTCAGTTTCATGAGGTTCCATTTATCAATTCTTGATCTTAGAGCCTGAGCCATTGGAGTTCTACTTAGGAAATTCCCCCCTGTGCCAATGAGTTCAAGGCTCTTTCCCACTTTCTCTTCTATTAGATTTCTTGTATCTGGTTTTATGTTGAGGTCCTTGATCCACTTGGACTTGAATTTTGTGCAAAATGATAAATATGGGTCTATTTTCATTTTTCTACATACAGACAGCCAGTTAGACCAGCACCATTTATTGAAGATGCTTTCTTTTTTTCCATTGTATATTTTTGGGTTCTTTTTCAAAGATCAAGTGTCCATAGGTGTGTGGTTTTATTTCTGGGTTTTCAATTCTATTCTATTGATCTACCTGCCTGTCCCTCTACCAATATCATGTAGTTGTTTTTTTTTTAATCACTATTGCTGTGTAGTATAGCTTGAGGTCAGGGATGGTGATTCCCCCGGAAGTCTTGTATTGTTAAGAATTGTTTCTGCTATCCTGGGTATTTTGTTTTATTATATATGAAATTGAGAATTGCTCTTTCCATGTCTTTAAAGAATTGTGTTGGAATTTTGATGGGGATTGCATTGAATCCGCAGATTGCTTTTGGTAGGATGGCCATTTTTACTAGATTAATCCTACTAATCCATGAGCATCGAGGATCTCTCCATTTTCTGAGGTCTTCTTTGATTTCTTTCTTGAGAAACTTGAAGTTCTTGTTATACGGATCTTTTACTTGTTTGGTTAGAGTTACCCCAATATATTTTATGTTATTTGTAATTATTGTGAATGGAGTTGTTTTCTTAATTTCTTCCTTAGCCCTTTTATCATTTGTGTAAAGGAAGGCTACTGATTTGTTAGAGTTAATTTTGTATCCAGCCACTTTGATGAAGTTGTTTATTAGCTGTAGAATTTCTCTGGTGGTATACTATCATATCATCTGCAAATAGTGATATCTTGACTTCTTCTTTGCCAATTTGTATCCCCTTGATCTCATTTTGTTGTCTTATTGCTCTAGCTCGAACTTGGGGTACCATGTGGAATAGATACGGGGAGGGTGTGGAGACCTGTTTTTGTCCTTGATTGCTTCAAGTATCTCTCCATTTAATTTAATATTGGCTGTTGATTTGCTGTATATTGCTTTTATTATGTTTGGGTATGGGCCTTAACTTCCTGATTTTGCCAATACTATTAACATGAAGAGGTGTTGTATTTTGTTGAATGCTTTTTCAGCATCTGATGAGATAATTATGTGGGTTTTTTTCTTTGAGTTTGTTTATATAGTGGATTACATTATTGGATACATTAGCCTGTATATTGAATCAACCTTGCATCCCTGAGATGAAGCCTGCTTGATCGTGGTAAATGATGGTTTTGATGTGTTCTTGCATTTGGTTTGCTAGAATTTTATTGAGTATTGTTGTATCAATACTCATAAGCAAAATTGGTCTGAAGTTCTCTTTCTTCATTGGATCTTTATGTGGTTTAGGATCTTTATGTGGTTTAGGATCTTTATGTGGTTTAGGTATCAGAGTAATTGCAGCTTCACAGAATGAATTAAGTAATGTTCCTTCTGTTTCTATTTTATGGAGTAGTTTGAGGAATGTTGGTATTAGCTTTTCTTTGAATGTCTGGTAGAATTCTGCACTAAAGCCATCTGGCCCTGGGCTATGAATTTCAGGAAGTCTTTAATTTAATTTCTTTATTTCTTCCTTGACCAAGTTATCGAGTAGAGTTCTTCAGTTTCCATGGGTATGCAGGATTTCTGTTGGTTTTGTTGTTATTGAAGTCTAGCCTTAGTACATGGTGATCTGATAGGATACATGGGATTATTTCAATCTTCTTGTATCTCTTGAGGCTTATTTTATGACTAATTATATGGTCAATTTTAGAGAAGGTACCATGAGGTCCTGAGAAGACAGTATATTCTTTTGCTTTAGGGTGAAATGTTCTTTATATATCTATTAAATCCATTTGGTTTATAGCCTCTGTTAGTTTCACTGTGTCTCTGTTTAGTTTCTGTTTCAGTGACCTGTCTATTGGTGAGAGTGGGGTGTTAAAGAATACCACTATTATTGTGTGAGGTGCAGTGTGTGTTTTGAGCTTTAGTAAAGTTTCTTTTATGAATGTGGCTGCCCTTGCATTTCTGGCATAGATGTTCAGAACTGAGACTTTCTCTTGGTGGATTTTTCCTTTGGTGAATATGAAATGCCTTCTCTATCTCACTTGATAACTTTCAGTTGAAACTCTTATTTTATTAGATGTTAGAATTGCAACTCCCACTTGTTTCTTGGACATTTGCTTGGAAGACTTTTTTCTAGCCTTTTACTCTGAGGTAGTGTATGCCTTTGTCATTGAGGTCTATGACTTGTATGCAGCAAAATCCTGGATCCTGCTTGCATATCCAGTTTGTTAGCCCAGGTCTTTTTTATTGGGGAATTGAGCCTATTGGTATTAAGAGATAATAAGACAGATGATTGTTAGTTCCTGTTATGTTTGTTGTTATGTATATGTGTATATGATTTTTTTTAAATTTGGTTTTGTCATGAAATGATTAATTTCTTGTTTTTCTTTGGTGCAGGTACCTTTTTTGTTGTGTTAGAGTTTTCTTCTAGTATCCTCTGTAGGGCTGGATTGATAGATATTGTTTAAATTTGATTTTTAGCGTCTGTATGAGATCTGCCCAGGATCTTCTAGCTTTCATCGTCTCAGGTGAGAAGTCTGGTGTAATTCTTATAGGCCTGCTTTCATAAGTTACTTGCCCTTTTTACCTTACTGCTTTTAATATTCTTTGTCGGTTTAGTGCATTTGGTGTTTTGATTATTGTGTGCAGGAAGGAATTTCTGTTCTGGTCTAGTCTATTTGGAGTTCTATAGGCTTTTTGTGTGTTCATGGGCATCTCTTTCTTTAGGTTAGGGAAGTTTTCTTCTATAATTTTGTTGAAGATATTTACTGGCCCTTTAAATTGTAAATCTTCACTCTCTTCTATACCTATAATCCTTAAGTTTGGTCTTCTCATTGTATCCTGGATTTCCTGGATGTTTTAGTTTACAAGCCTTTTTTATTTTGCATTTTCTTTGACTGTTGAGTCAATGTTTTCTATGTTATCTTTAGCACCTGAGGTTCTTTATCCTATCTCTTGTATTCTATTGTTGATGTTTGCATCTATGACTCCTGATTTCTTTCCAAGGTTTTCTATCTCCAAAGTTGTCTCCATCTTTAGATCCTGGATGGTTTTATTCAGTTCCTTCACTTGTTTGTTTGTATTTTCCTGTAATTCTTTAAGAGATTTTTTGTTTTTCTTCTTTAAGGGTTTCTACCTGTTGACCCATGTTCTCTTGTATTTCTTTTTTTTTTAAGGTTTATTTATTTATTATATGAGTACGCCATTCTACACACACTGGAAGACAGCATGGGATCCCATTACAGATGGTTTTGAGCCACTATGTGGTTGCTGGGAATAGAACTCAGGACCTCTGGAAGAGCAATCATTGCTCTTAACCGCTGAGCCATCTCTCCAGAATCTCCTGTATTTTTTTTTAAGGGTTTTTGTGTATCCTCTTTAAGAGCATCTACCTGTTGACCCATGTTCTCCTGTATTTCTTTAAGGGAGTTATTTATGTCCTTTTTAATGTCCTCTATCAGCATCATGAGATACGATTTTAAATCCAACTCTTGCTTTTCCAGTGTGTTGGGGTATCTGGAACTTGCTGTGGTGGGAGTACTGGGTTCTGATGTTGCCAAGTAGCCTTGGCTTCTGTCGGTAGGGTTCTTGTGCTTGCCTTTCACCATCTGGCTATCTCTGGTCTTAGTTGGTCTTGCTGTCTCTGTCTGGAGCTTATCCTTCTTGTAGGCCTGTAAGCCTGTGTCCATACTCCTGGGAGACCAGCTCTCTCCTGGTATGTTGTGCACAGAAGGCTGTGGAGCCACTGGGCTCCCTGGTCTAAATGACTTGCCGGGTTCTGATGGCACCAAAATATGTTGGCTTCTGCTGCTGATGGTCTTGTGCTTGCCTCTCCACATCTGGCTCTCTCTGGTTTTAACTGGCCTGGGTGTCTCTGTCTGGAACCTGCCTCCTGGGTCCCTGGGTTCCTGCAGGTCTCCTGTGAGACCTGTGGCCCTGACTGTAGCATATCTCCTGGGAGGCCTTCAGAGGAGCAGGAAAGCTGATGATCTGCCCTGGTGGAAGGCACAGGCCAGAAGGGGGATGGGTCCTGTCTGCTGGGTTCCTTGGGGTTCCTAACTTGCGCAGAGTAACCCCCCTTTTTTTAAAGGTCAAAAGACTCTTTAAAGTAACCCTGGGCTTTAATGAGTCCCTTGGCTTATCTTTCATGGTCAAAATTTATTTTGCTAACAAAGCTTTGCTCAAAACACATATTTGAAACAGGTCTTGATTTCAAAATGCCAAACATCATTTTGATTTTCGTTTCCAGGGTTATTGCCAGTGCAAGCAGCATGTCACAAGTCCTACATGTAGTGTCTGTAAACCATTATATTGGGATCTGGCCAAAGGAAACCCCCGTGGATGCTCAGGTGAGCTGCCGCTTGCACTACCTCGTATTTTATAATCCTTGCCTCTTCACTTTTGCCTTCCCAGTGCCGGCATCGACAAGACAGCACTTCTCTTTCTTTTTATCAAAAATAGATTCTTCTCTCAGATTATTTATCCCAACCAGTTCCCCCCTTCACTCCTTCCAGCTCTCTATCACCTCCATCTCCACCTCCCCCAGAGTTACCTCCTGTCCCACTGTTTCCTTTTTTGGAAAAGAACAGCCTCCAAGGCATAACAGCCAAACTGGACAAAAAAGATACAATAAGACAGACAAAAAAGCCCTCAAGGCTGGGCAAGGCAGCCACGAGGAGGAAAGGGAAAAGGGCCTCAAGAGCAGGAAAACGGCCTCAAGAGGGGGCAAAGAGTCAGAGACATACCTGCTCCTGCTATTAGGAGTCCCACAAAACACCCAGAACATTATGCAGAGGATCTGGTGCAGCCCCCTGCAGGCCCCATGATAGTGGTTTCAGTCTCCGTGAGCCCATCGGAGCCCTGCTTAGTTGATTTGGTGGGCTATGTTAAGAGAGCTCTGTGTCAAACCAACACGCCGTGTAACGCTGTGGTGTCCCCCCACCTCCCCTCAGGGTAGATCTGCCATTTACAGGCAAAGATTCATCTGTATTGTTTCCATTTGAGTTTTGTTATTTGAGAAGGCCTTTGAACTCTTTGTCTTTATAGACTATTCTTTCTGGCTAAGTTTTAATTGTACTGCCATAATATAACAATCACATATACCTACAGCTTCATTTTATACAATTATTAAAGCCAGGATACCAAGTAGAAACACATAGCAAAAGGTCTAAGTGAAATGACCACGTTTAGGGCAAGAGTATATTTTTATTCAGACACATCAATAATGACCTTGATATTGGAAACATTTATAAACTCTGTGCTGCAGTAGCCATAAGCTAGCCATTACTCTAGGTGGATTGCACTGATTGATCTGTCCTCTAACCTTAGAAAGCAATCCTGATTTAGGCCCCAGCAGTGCAGGGTGTCGCTTAAGTCCACAGGAAAGTCCAGACACATGAGTTTTGCCGTAGGCATGTATTGTCCCTAGGGCCAGGGAACTGTTCTTGTACAACCCCTGGATCACAGAAACCCTGTTTTGTCTTCACAGAGTGCCAGTGCCATGAGGCAGGGACAGTGAGCGGAATTGGAGAGTGTGGGCAGGTAACACGGGGCCTCTTCCCACGTGACGGCTGTGGGATGCTGTGGTGGTTAGTTGTGGGATTTTGGGAGCAGGGTAACAGTCCCTAGCTAGTCATCGTCCTGACCATGGGCACGCTTTTCTAGTCCTGGCTACCCTGCTTCCTGTGGTATGATGAGCCCACTTCCAATCCTGGAGGTTAGTGAATCCTGTGTGTCAAACGCTGCTCTCTGACTCATTGCTCTACAGGAGGACGGTGACTGCAGCTGCAAAGCCCACGTAACTGGTGATGCCTGTGACACCTGTGAAGATGGGTATTTCTCTTTGGAGAAGAGCAATTACTTTGGCTGTCAAGGTAAATACATTTGGCAGGGCTTAGCCCAAGTGCTAAAGGGTAGAGGCTGCCGGAATCCCTGCCTTGACTGTAGGCGGATGACTTTCAAAGATGGGGCTCGGACATTCTCTCTTGAGAACTTGGCCAGATATCGTGTTGACACTTGCGGTGAACCTCAGGTGGTGCTATTTCCACTTCTTTTCTACCAGGACACTCACTGCTAGTTTATTTACAAACCACGTATGTGGGATGGAGGCTGTGTGCTAATATTGATTAACACCATGGCTTAGTCACCTTGAAGCTGTATTTCATATTAACTAGAAAGCCAGATAATTAGATATAGGTTTGTATTAAATAATGACATTCCAGAAGTGGGTGGCCTATAAGGCTACTCTTGACTTCCACATGGGCCACTTCATGAAAGTTATTTACAGCAATGCCATTCTGTGTGTGTGTGTGTGTGTGTGTGTGTGTGTGTATTCATGTTCATGTATATGTGTGCCCCTGTGTATGGAGGCTAGAGGTCCATGCCAGGTACCCCCTTCAGTTGATTTCCACTTTATTTTTTGAGATAGGGTCTTTCCTAAACCTATGGCTTGCTAATTTGGCTATCCCTAATCAGTAGGTACCAGAGATCCTCCTGCCTCTGCACTGATTGTCAGCGTTGAAATTTCAGGTGCCTGCTGCCATTCTTTCCACATCTGTGTGGTGTGACGAGATTTTCTTTGTCCAACCACACTAAAAATACCAGGGTAGCAGGAGGCCTGTGATTGGGTGGGGAGCGGAGGGTGGGGGAGGGGGAAGGTAGGCGGAGCCAAGAGTTACAGAGAGCATCTGGGGGAGAAGGGAGAAGGCCAAGATGGAGGAGGACGGACAGGAGGAAGAGCCTGATCCAGAGTGGCCTTAGATAACCACAGGTAGTTATGATATCATAAGGTTAGAATAATTGGGATAATTTGTATAATCTAGGTGGGCAGCTTTTATCATTGTCAATTGGTTCTGAAATTACGGGCATCTTGTAAACTGAGAATTTATTGATACATAAATCTGATTGGTTAATTATAATCTTCAAGAGTTTTGATTTACTTGGTTACTGGAATGTGGGACCATCATTTACAGGGGTTTATGGTGGAGAAGGAACTATCAACTCCAGGGACAAGTGAGCCAGAGCTGGGAACCACAGAGATAGGACGCTCCGAGGGGGGTGGGGGGCACGCTAGCTGGAGAGAGTTGAGGCATGTGGGAAGCCTGCTGGTCAGGCCCAGCTGCCGCCGCCGGGGAGTTGGTGGGCTGAAAGAAGCAGGAGCAAGGAGAGCTGGCGGTTTCATCTTAATATTTCCTGCACCAGGTGGCGCCCAATTAATATTTCAGTGTGATTGGACCAGGAAATCCTGTCTCAGGAAAGCACTTGGCTGATAGACGGTTCTTCCCAGGCTACTTAACCATGCTTAGCTCCGGGGCTACTGTCGCCTTTGCCCGGAGAACAGTGCACCCACCGGCTGGCCTGTAGTCACACGTCTTGAAATTGTAGGTGGAACTTTGAGGGGACAGACCATTCTTGTCCCTGCCTGATATAGGGTCTGGGAGAGGAAAGAAGCAGTCCACACAGGGCTGAGAACGTCAGAGCTTCCTTCTCTGGGAGAGGGAAACGCCTGTCAGGGAGACAGTTTGGTAGTAACCCCAACTGTTTCTTGACTTTCAGGGTGTCGGTGTGATATTGGTGGGGCGCTCACCACCATGTGCAGTGGGCCCTCGGGAGAATGCCAGTGCAGAGAGCACGTCGAAGGGAAGCAGTGCCGGAGGTGAGTCTTCTCGGAGTGTCTTTACACACTCACGTTCCCGAGGCCGTCCCCCCCTTTCCCATATGTAGCAATCCTAGGGAGGCAGATGAAGCTGTCAGTGTACTTGGAACCTGGACATGTGACCACGAGCTAATTACAATAGATTACAATGTCCATAAAGAGCAGTTCTGGGGCATAAGCCACAAAACCTCTGCATCCCAAAGTCCCGGGGCTTGAAGTGGACAGGTGGAAGAAATGAAACAAATAAATCATTATAAAAATAAAATGCAAACAGTTTGCAGCATGCCCATTGGAGGCTGAAGTCTCTCTATGAGCCACAGCGAGGAGGGGACAAGCACAGGGGCCAGCTCTGTTATCCAGGGAGCCCCACCCTTGCCTGAGCTTCATGATTCAGGTCTTGCTTGTGTCCCTCCGGGAGGGAGTAGAGATGTCAGGTGAGTTAGAATAGGGTGGGTGGACAAAGCCTCAGAACAGAGGCAACTGGCAAGGAAGCTAAGAAGAAAAGCAGGAAGGCCAGAGGGTGGCCAGGTAGGGTTTAGGGCATGTGACTCTGCGTGTGATGATCCAACTGTCTTTCCTCCATGGAAGGAGGAGAAATTGAAATTTAAACTCATTGGTTTTCAGTCGTATGCCAAAAACTCCAAGAAATGTAAAGTTCTCAAAATCTCAAGCACTGTCTCCTCCTGCTTCATCAACAGATCGATTAAGACATCCTTTGATGTAGTTCTGGGTGCTGCTGGCTGCGACTGTCCCTTGGTCTCTCTACTGGCCCTTGTGCTGGGCAGTCCAGCTAAAGCTGCATGGAGAAAGTAATGCAACCCAACAGAACTGAGTTACCCACCAACAGATGAACACAGTGATGCGTCACATTTGAGTACACAGAAAATACTGTGAAATACTGAGAATACAGCCTGTGGTGTGATAATGAGTGAAAACCACACTGCAGTGTGATAAACCACCAATGTGGGACTCAGCCTCTCTGTCCAGATGGGCAGACCTGCATCCTTAGGAAAAAATCTTCCCAAACATTAGCTCAGTCACATATCTGAGCTTGTTTCGATTTCCTTATAAGTTTTGGAGGCATCCACTATGTTCTCTAATTTTTATGGTCATAAATGCATATTCATTTTAGAAATGTCAGTAAACTCATACAAATGAAAGGGCAAAGAAAAATCTGCAGTGCTACTTTCTAAGAAAACCTAGAAAAATATTATTGGTTTGATTTTATTTACAATTAAAACTTAGCCTTTTATAAAAATTTTAAAATCAATTTATTTAACTACATATAAGCATATAACCCATTAAGTGTTATTTGTTTTTACAGATTCACACACACACACACACACACACACAAATATGTATATATATTGGCTTGAAGAATTCTTGAGTAGTTTGAGTATAAAAGCCACTTAACATTGGGTGTTTTAAAGCTTTCTTTATGATGGCCACAATTGGACTTGCCAAAGGAACTCACCTATAAATGACTCAGTGTAGGCACCTGTTGCCAAGCCCGACCACCCACGTTCAATCCTCAGGACCTATAAAACGGGAAGAGAGAACCAACCCCAGCAAGCTGTCCTCTGACCTCCACAAGTGCTCATCTGTGTACATGTGCACACACATGCGTGCACACAAATGAGCACAGAAGAATATAATAAAAGTTATATATGTTTACTATATGCAGTACTATATCATGATGCTTAGCAACAGTGCCTGCCACACAATCACTGATGTTTGCAAAGTGTGTGAGTGTGTGGGCAGACTGAGGGAGGGAGAAGCTATTAGATTTTATTAATTGTTGGCAGCCATTAGAACACAGCAGGGGCGTGCATGTTGGTGATCTCATGACTTGTGCTAAGTGACTTCCTCAGTTTAGTGCTTGGGATGGGTGGGTCTTGAGTGTGCTCTGGGCCAGCATTTCCCAGAATAAAAGCAATCGTACAGAGCAAGAGAGGGGATAACCTTCCTCTGTTCTCATTAATGGGCTTAGTGAGTTGGCCGTGTTCCTTCAGCGGCATCTATTGGGAAAGACATTCAGATTACCCATGAACCTAATTACTCCTGTCCCTTTACTTGTGACTGACAAAGGCCTGAAAATAACTACTACTTCCCGGATTTGCACCACATGAAGTATGAGGTTGAAGATGGCACCGGACCTAACGGAAGAGAGCTGCGGTTTGGATTTGATCCCCTGGTATTCCCTGAGTTTAGCTGGAGAGGATATGCCCCAATGACCTCAGTACAGGTATATAGTCAGAGGGCCAAGGCTCATTTCAGGAGAGCCATATATATACCCATAGCACTCTCATGGTCTAAAAGCTACACTGCCCCCAGGACCTGTTCTATGATTCATTTTCTATAGAGTAGTGGCCAGGGCTGGTTGGAAGCTAGGCTTGGGATTTAAGATAGGGCAAGATTTTAACTAATAAATATGTACTTGGATGTCATAGTTACTTTAATTTGGCCACTGAATCAGAAAATGGAGGAACTGAAGATAGTATTTGTCTTTGGAGGCTTTTCATAGATAGAAGCAAATTTCTTAAATGATGTTAAACTATACTAAAACATAGAGAACGTTTTTCTTTAATGGCATTTGTGGAAAACAAAAACCAAGTTGACTTGAAGACTTCTAAAATAGCTAGCATCCTCCTCCTCCAGCAGAGGTCCACAGAGTCTAGCTGTGAGGCTCAGGCTAGTCCAAGCCCTCAGTCCTGGTGTCTCGGCCTCCTAAGTGCAAAGCACCAGGCATGTATCACCTTCCCCTGCTTGGCGTTACTGATTTGGGACACTGCTTTCTAAAATCCTGAATTCCTCTGTGAGTGGAGACTAGGGTAAAGGATGCTCTTTGGTGCTGTTTGGCTTTTCTGTTTCCTTCCCTCCACCCCTCTCTGTCACACCCATCTGTCTTGCCTTCACGGTAGAGTAAGGGATGTGTGCATCATTTGTCTACCTATAGGACTGATGCAGTATTTATAGCCAGATGTGTAGAGTCCTTAAGTAATTTTTACCCTCAGCCCTCCTCTTTGAGGTAGACGGGAGAAGTGAGCTGATGGCCATGGTGGATGGGGACTGATAGAGTCATAGACAGCCTGGGCCAGTCCACAGCCCTCTTGGAGGCCCCCATTCGCCCTAATGATGTGTTTACCTGGCCACATTCTCCCCAATGAAGCTGCCTTTACCAACGAGGGCTGTAAGGCATCTCTCCCTTTCTTCCCATACACACCAATTCAGTTTCTTTCTTTTCCCTCCGAGACAGGGTCATATCATAGAGCCCTGGCTAACCTGGGGCACACTATGCAGATCAGACTGATCTTTAATTCCTAGGGTTCTACCTGCTTCTGTCTTCTAAGTGCTTACACACCGTGTGTGCATGTGCAGAGGTATGACACTGGAGAGGGCAGGTACCTGCAGAGGGGAGTATGAGATCTTCTGGATGGAGTTACAGAAGGTTGTGAGCCACAGGACTTAGATGCTGAGAACCAAACTCACATTCTTTGCAAGCTCTTCACTGAGTCAGCCCCAACTGTGTTCTCCAGTGAAGATCTTCAGTAGCCCTAAGATTATAGTGGATTCCATCAAGTCCAGATAAGTGGCTGACACTGAGCCCAGTGTAGGTGTTCTCACAGATGGTTGACAGAATACTTGGTTGACCCAATGGAATCCATTTCGGATGACGGTCTTTGTGAGGAAGCCTCTGGGTCAGAGGACCTGTGGTCTCCCCTGCTTGACCACTTGCTTTATTCTTTTACTTCATCCTTGAACATTTAATTCCCAATTGATATTGAAATTGAAAAATGAATTCAATCAAATTCTTAGGGCTGGTGGGAATTCCTGCATGGACATCACTCACAGCTTGTGCACGGGAGTTAGTGGTCCTCTGGAAGTCAGCCTTGGTTGTCTCTGCGTCTCTTGTAACACATGGTCCTTTCCATTGAAACCAAGATAGCTGGGAAAGGATGGAGCGAAACAAGACCACACACTGTGAGCCTTCCTTGGATCATAGCTGGGTCTGGACACATGATTTGTGGTTCTGAATAAAAATAACTTATCCTTGTGTCTGGAGAGATGGCGTGGAGGTTAATAGTTCTCATTGCTCTTACAGAGGACCTGGGTCCAGGGTCCCAGCATCACAAGAATCCCTATTTCCAGACCCAAGGGATCTCACACCCTCTTTTGACCTTGATGCACATACATGTATGCAGGAGAAAAGCTTATTAGCATACAATAAATAAATATGAATAAATGATAATTTACTTGCATTATCAGTTTTAGAGAGCATTGTGTGATCCCAGAGCTTAGAGGCACATAAGACCTCTCTTCTATTTCAAAAGCTAACATTGTTTTTAGATAAAAGCTTGACATAAAACTTCCTAAGACAAGAGAGGCATATCTAGTTGCATCTAGGTTTTAATCACAAACACTTTTGGGGTCCTTAAGCTTTGTTCCCCGACTATTCCTGTCTGTCGCCATGTGATGCCATGCCTGTGAGATGGCCTCTCTATTGGGCGGGGCCCAAAGGTGTGCTTCCCTTTCCTTCTCTGTCTTCTGCCTTTGGCTTTCCCAGCCAGTCACGGTTGTCCCTGTCACTGTGACTCTATGGACTAGTCCATCTAATATTCCAATCTGTCTTCCTGGTTACAAAAAATGCTGGAAGAGAACCCCAGCTCCTGAGGGGGTCATTCTACCGCCACTGGCGTTGTAAGTGGCTTTGCTTTTTAGCCCCCTACCTATTTCCACCTAACTGGCGACTTATTGAGCATGTATGCGTGTGAATTTGTGTGGTGTGTGTGTGTATGCGTGCGTGCATGCGTGCGTGTGTGTGCGCGTGCGCGTGTGCGTGTGCGTGTGCGTGTGCGTGTGCGTGTGCGTGTGCGTGTGCGTGTGCGTGTGTGTCTTACAGAGCTAACAGGGAAACTTAAGTCACTGTTTTCCTGGGTCTTTGCAGCCACCTTTCTCCTCTATATTTTCATGTTATTTTGGGGAACTTTTCAGAATGAAGTGAGGGTAAGATTGTCTGTGAGGAAGTCAAGCCTCTCCTTGTTCCGCATTATTCTGAGATACATCAACCCTGGAATGGAAGAAGTACCCGGCCGTATCACCGTTTACTCATCCCGGGGAGAGTCAGGTAGGTACAGTCTCAAGCCTCTTTTCTTATTGTTGTTGTGGTTTTGCTTTCTGGAGTGGGAGTCTCAGGACATAATCCAGAGTAGCTCTTCCTCCCATGCTGGATGGTCAGGCCATGGACCCCTAAACCTGGCTTGGCCTCCTTGCAGTTGAGAAAGGACGAATGGAACATTCCTTTGGTTTTTACCAAGTCTGCCATCCACATGAAACCCACGAGAAGATCTGATTGGACAGCTCCCTTGCGTGCTTTTGCTACTGCTTTCTCCATACTTTGTACTTCTTTTATTTTTGCTGCTAAGTTACATAAGTCATTGTTATGGTAAGTCAGCATAATAATGCTCAAATGTTGGCTATATGAAACCCCCCCGGGGGGGAGGGTTGGTCCTTTAGTGATAAAAACAGATCTATGTAGCTCACACGTGGGCAAGTGGGTGCCACCTTTTGGTGTTATTTGGGAGCTGTAGGCATGTTGCCCTTAATTTGCCCATAGTTTCAAGAAAAAAAAATGGAGAATTTTACAATGCGGGTCAGAAAATAGGAAGTCCAGGAGTGTCCCAGGGACCTGCAAACTTCCTTCAGAGGTGAGGCCTTCCTGAGCAGAAGAGAGTACAGCTCACAGCAGTCAGAGGCAAGGCCTCGTAACCCATCCTCCCAGGAATTAGGGCTTAACCAATCCGAGAAACAGACTTAAGAACTCATTCGGCATCCCAGGACACAGCACAGTGCTGACTGAAGCTTGACTCAGTAGCGGGGTGTTGAGCTTTGCTCTCTCACATCCACAGAGAGTTGGAAGTGAGGGCGTCCCAGGTTGAGTCAGCCACACATGTGTGGTGGGAAGTCAAGTGGCTTGCAGCCACTAGGAAGCTCTGCTGGGCTCCTTTTAACATACGGACCCTCAGTGTCATGGCCTCATGGGAAAGAGCCTTGTAGACTGAAGGGGCTTAGCCGTCCAAGCGCATAGATGGCCTCTGTGGTCAGAGCCCACATGGTCCAGGCTCATCCCAATAGATTCTTCTGTTCCTGGGTGACATCAGCTGTCTGCCCTCTGTCCATCCATATAACCAGAGTACACATTTTGGCTTGTTCTCCTGTTTGTTGAGCAAGTTTCCTCTAGGCCTGCATCGGGAGCCCTGTTACATGTTCCTGAGGAAATACATGCCTCCCCTGGAGTGCCACTCTGTGTGAATCTCTGTCTCTCACTTCTCATGGCCCCAGGGAGGTAGGCCATGCTTGCGTGTTCACTGCCTTGCTGCAAATAGTCCTGGGCCTGGCGCACAGCAGGCCTTCGTGAATGTCCATGGAATGAGAGTGAGTCAGAGATTGGTGCAACATCTCCTCTTAAGAAGACTCCTGGGACACGGGCACCAGATGTTTGTTTGTTGTTGAAAGGAAAGGCAATACATCCTGGAAACGAATGAACAGAAAGCCAGAATATTTTTCTAATTGCAAAGTGAATGAATGCTCATGAATAAAAGTAAAAAATGACAGTCTCCTACAGACAAAAATAAAGGACGTTAACAATACATACATCTGGAAGGTCCATTCCTGAAGATTACAGTATCGGCCAGATGTGGCAGCATCCTAGCACTGAAGGAAAAGGCAAGGGGTAAACAGTTTGAGACCACATGGCTTACAGTGAGTTCCAGGCCAACTAGTACTACATGGTTGACTCTGGTTCAGCCACAGTCACTATAGATATTAGTATACCTAAATATTTAATAAACCTGAAAACTGAAAACCCAATATGTAACTACAGCTGACAACTTATCAATGTCTATTTTTAAATAATTTCTTGGTGGTTTTATTTTTTATTAATGTGTATGTATGTGTGTATGTGTATGTTGTATATGTACACCAGTGTGCAGGTGTCTATGGATCCAAAAGAGGGCATCAGATTCCCTGGAGCTGGGGTTATAGCTGTTGTGGACTGTTCTATGTGGGTGTGCTGGGAATTGAACTTTTGCCTTCTAAAGCAGCAATAGATAGCTCGTAACCCTTGACCTGTCTCACCAGTGCTTCTACTGGATTTTGCATTTGTTGTTTATTTTTGGTTGATTCTTTGTGAATTCCACATCATGCACCCCAATCCCACTCGGCTCCCTATTCCTCCATAGTCATCCTCCACCCTTGCAAGCATCTCCCCCACAAAGAAAACCAAAACCAAAACCAACAACAAAACAAGACATCTCTCTGTGAAAGCTGCAGTGTGTCACAGCGTGTCCCACAGCACACCCGTAATGTCCATTGTGGTGAGTCATTGGTCTGGTTCAAGGCCTCTGACTTCTGCCACTCCATCCATACTAGGTCCCCCCCAGGACTGCTCTAGGACATCCTGGTCTGGGCCAGCTCTGAACAGCCATTGGATGTCAACGTGGTTCCAGGTGGCAGCCCAGGCTCCTCACATCAGGCTGCTTTCACCAGACTCACGTTTCCAGTGCCTCCTCTCTTCGCAGTGCACAAACCATCCTGCTTCCTCTCCCATCTCTCCACCACACATTCGCTCATCATACTAGCACCCACTTGTCCACCTGCCTGCTATGGCCACATGTGGTGGGCGTGCCTCTGGGGGGTCTGCCAAGCTCACCTATTTTATGTACATGCATACATATCGTTTTAAAAATAAGATAGATAAATATAACCAGAACCCATGCTTAGTAAACTACCTTAAGCTTTTCCAGCTGTAAACTGAATATTGAAAGCTAAATTGTGTAAATTGTTAGTACTGGCTTCTAGAAAGATGTCTTAATGTGTTACTTGTATTTCTGATAGATGCCTCTCAAAGCAAAGAGATCACCTTTCCCCCGAGTAAAGAGCCAGCCTTTGTCACGGTCCCTGGAGACGGCTTTGCAGGCCCGTTCTCCATCACGCCTGGAACATGGATCGCGTGCATCCGGGTGGAAGGAGTCCTTCTGGTAAGACAGAGTTCTCAGCACTGAGATCTTCAAGATGGCCTGTTCCTGAGAGAGACTTTGCAGTGCAGGGGCCCACAGGAAGATTTTGCAGTGCAGGGGCCCACCGGAAGATCTTGAAATGCAGGGCCCACATCAAAATCACATGTGTTTCCCATTTACTGCAAAGGAAACTACAGTGACTTTGGCCCTCAGAGGACACGATGATGACCCAGAAACTTACTGAAAATTATACTTTATATCCTTTCAGTCAACCACTCTTGGACAAAAATAATCTATATATCTATCTAAATGTAAACAAACTATAATTCAAGATCATTAGAAAAAATGCGAAGTTCTTACTTATAAGCACATGGCCCCCCAACCTTTCAAACTTTAATATTTCTGTTATGAAACTGAAAGTCACCTAGAATGCTCCCTTTCCCCAAGCCAGGCAGAGTAGCATCAGAAGAACCTAGATAGTGAGAAGACTTAATAAGGAGATTTGGGGATGTGTAAAGAAGGGACAGGCTCCAGGAGCCAGGGCCAGCACTTCCGACTTCTCACTGAGTTGGAAGTCCTATCGCTAACTGGCAAAGAACTCCTCATTCAAGGAGGCTGCGAGGGTTTCTCCGAGGAACCCCTCTTTGTCCACACACACCTCAGGCTTTGATGACATCTTTGGCACCAGTTTGATGCCATGCGCTGCTTTAGGCAGTAAACATCAAGCGGGTCCCTCTTAGGCTGATCGCTTACCTCTGAGCCTGCCTCCATCGCTTTACCTGAGTGATAGGAAGAGAACTTATCCTTATGTGTCCTTCCCAAGTAGCTAACAAAAATAACATGAAGTTAAGTGCCACCCTTTTTCCCTTGCACTTGGCAAAAATACTTCGTATCTGAAGAAATAAGACAAAGCATGCCTTGCAGGTGTTAAAAGTGGGGGAAAAGAAAATTCCATCAATGCCAATCATGGGTATAAAGCTAGACAGATGGATCGATTATTAAGTAGGAATGGGGAGATGCTAGGCTGGTTAGTCTTACGTCAACTTGACACATAAATTAGAGTTATCTGGCAGGAGGGAACCTTAATTGACAAAGTGCCTCCCATAAGCTCTGGCTGTAAGGGATTACCTTAATTAGTTATTTATGGGCTGGGCCCAGCCCATCATGGATGGTGCCACCCCTAGGCTGGTGGATCTGAGCTCTATAAGAAAGCAGACTGAGCAAGCCTGGGGAAGCAAGCAGTAATATTACACCTCCATGGCTTTTGTATCAGATCCCTCCTCCAGGTTCCTGCCTTGAGTTCCTGTCCTGACTTCCTTTGGTGATGAACAGCAATGTGGAAGTGTAAGCTGAAAAACCCTTTCCTCCCCAAGTTGCTTTTTGATGATGGTGTTTCGTTGCAGGAATAGAAACCCTAACTAAAACAGATGTATAATGACACATAGCTGGTGTCCCCATTCTGATTCACTTTTCACTGAGCACGTGCTATCCTTCTTTACTGGTCTTTGGGACCACAGAGTAACGAGAAATTATGTGCTGAACTCAGGGAAGTGGCTTCTAGAACAATTCAAACCCATCTACCTAGGAAGGCCATCAAGTCCCCTGAGTCACAATCTCCTTTCCCCTGCTAAACATTTCTTCCTGAGGAAAGAAAAATGCCTTGGGGGGGCACATATGAGTTCCCCACTAGAAAGAAAAATGCCTTGGGGGAGGCACATATGAGTTCCCCACTAGAAAGAAAAATGCCCTGGGGGGGCACATATGAGTTCCCCACTAGAAAGAAAAATGCCTTGGGGGGCACATATGAGTTCCCCACTAGAAAGAAAAATGCCCTGGGGGGGCTACATATGAGTTCCCCACTAGAGGCAAACAGTCTGCCTCCTTCCCTGTGCATACGTGTGACGGAATCACAGAGCCTGAGATCACTGAGCACTATGAAGCTATTTGTGTTTGAGATCCTGGGACTCTGCTCTTTCCTGAATGCTTAGCTGCATTTCCTGCAGGCCTCCTCTGGCATGTTTTGATGGAACAGGGCCCTTCTTTTATTCATTAGTATGGGCATCAGGGCCATTCCGGTCTGAGCCACCGTCATCACAAAACCTCACTCTCCCCACCATGTCCCATGAGTAGGGTTGGAGCCAAAAGCCACATCAGTTGTCAGCTGTTGAGGCTCCACATTAACAAAGGCAGCTGACATCTCTACAGAGCATCACAAGGATTTGGTTCACTGCCTTTGATCAGTCGGGGGAAGGGCTTATTAAACAACCCTTCCTGTAACATTTCCTGTGGGTCTGAAGATCACAAATATATACCTTGAGGTATTGATCTCTTGTGTGTGTGTGTATTGGGGGTGGTTCTGGTGAGCTAGGATAAAGAACAAAAAAAGTTGATCTGAAGTAGAAGTTCACCAGGGACTTCTCTGGGTCATCATTTACTTCACAAGCACATTTGGTCATCGTATTACGAAGGTAGGCCTGGTAGAAGATGACTAATGCTCCCCATGGTCTTCATTTGCTAGGATTACCTGGTGCTGCTCCCCAGGGACTACTATGAAGCACTCGCCCTGCAAGTGCCAGTCACAGAGCCATGCGCCCACACAGGATCTCCCCAGGACAAGTTAGTATGGGGAGGAGGGTGCAGCCTCAATGCCTCTGAACGAGCCTTGAGTACAAAGGCTCAAATGGTGGGCCTTACAGTCCCAACAGTTGCAGATAGCCCGCTGATGGTTTCGTTGTGATAGTCTGCTCTGAGCCTTATTTGAGTAGGAATCCCCAAACACACTGCATGTCACTCTGTGCATGTGGGGGATGCTGCAGCAAACCCCAAAGTCCTCTCGAAGCCATGCATCTGATGAGAGAAGAGCTTAAAATAGAATACATATTCTCATCGTTTCTCCCCTTTGTGGTGTGGGGAACTCACTGCTCATAGCTGTTTACTAAGACCTTGCTGAAAGGATACACGGATGCCCAGTGACCCAGATGGATCACTGAGTCCTTGCCGCGCCCTGTATCATGCTCGTCTGATAACAACCATCTTTTGTTGTCCTTGAAGCTGTTTGCTTTACCAGCATTTACCACTGACTGGATTCTCCTGTATCCTCGCTTGTGAGGCCAGACACTTCCTGCTCAATGGAGAGCTGAGAGCCTTGTCAATGAGGCAGCCCACGCGCACACACCCAGCCATGGCGGACCTCAGCGGGAGAGAGGTGGGACAACCTTTTACTTCCAGTTGAAGCTGATGCTTCCTCTCCATTTGTATCTGCTGAATGCTTAGCCAAGGTTGCTTCTCAAATCCTAGAGAGCCAGAAGGGTTTCTCAGGGGTATTGATCAACAGGTGCTGACTTATTTGATTTGAACTAGGCCTGAGTTACCCTCCACACTGAGCTGCGTTGAGGTTTTCTTTGAGTACCTTCAGATGTAGCAACGACCATAGGACATCGTAGGGCTGTTTTGTTTACCTGACTCCAAGCAAATTCTTTCTTTAAACATGGATGAGACTTACAGGCAGGCCTTCAGCAGCTCTGTTGGTTGCCTTATAAGGACACAACAGTTCCTCGCTGCCCAACCCTGTGGGCTAAGGACTTTGTAGC
This sequence comes from Apodemus agrarius, assembly GCA_964023405.1. Classification (NCBI taxonomy): domain Eukaryota; kingdom Metazoa; phylum Chordata; class Mammalia; order Rodentia; family Muridae; genus Apodemus; species Apodemus agrarius. The sequence continues at coordinate 2,878,032 of OZ030021.1, forward strand.
AGCTGGATTTGTAGAGCTTGAAATCTGGAACTGCTCCAACCCAAGGCATCTTCCTCACGGCTTGGAGGACATGTTGGTACATGCTGGGGCATTGTGTCTCCTCCTGGAATTCTCTGAGCCACATCAGCAAACCTGAGAGTGTATTGGTAATACATTGTGCAGTGTATCAACAGTGAGAACACACTTCATAGCACCCCAGAATGAAGACACTAAACGGTAGCCCCCACCCCTTTTCATTCCTTACTTTCATTAATATTGTCTATTTTGATCTTTAGAAGAAAATATTTCTTTGGGAGAGGGAGTAACGTGTATGAAGTTAAATATCTATGGCTCGAATTCTTCCTAAATCTTCAGATAAACACATTTCATAAATGATGTTCTTACATTTTTAAAGGTAACAGCTAAAGATAGGTTACTTCTTAGACTTTTCATTTCATTTGTTTTTGTTAGAGGTTTGATTGATAAAATATACTATTGTACCAAGTAAAACAATGTAAGTAAACACAATTAAATATAATGAAAAATGGAGTATTCTTTCTACTCCATTCTAAAATTAACATTACCATATTCCTTTCTGTCTGTACTGCATGTGCGCATGTGTGCACACACACATAAACAACACACACACATGTGTAAGTATAGCATGTACATGGATGTAACGTGAGAAAGAACATATGTGTGTATGTTGTTTATGTGTGTGCTGATAAGACAACAGAGAAGTCTGAATGAGGTAGACCAGCCCCTAAGAAACATAAGCTTATGTTAACTAACCTTAAGTGTAATTTATCTCTCAGATGTACTTCAGGGCCTCAGCAATCACACATGTTCAGGGAACAACATGGATCATAGATTATTTTTGTCACTGCAAAAAAGACTATTGTGATGAAGTTCAAATTTATAGCGTTAGAAGAACTACTGAAGACATTTTAGTTCCTTTCCTGTGAAAGAAAAACATCCTTTTTATATTATTTTCACCAGATTTACTGCCCTTGTGCATGAAACCCAAGAGTTTTTATTTAAGCTTTAAGCTCATGCCCATGTTTTGTTTTTGGTTTTGGCTTTATTTTTACCTGTATTAACTACTTTGATTCTTGATGTGACCAAATATTTAACCCAAAGCAACCTAGGAAAGAAAGGATTTACTCTGGATTTTGGCTTGAGCGTGTAGGGGATCCATGGCAGTGTGGGGTCTGGTGCCCAGTGTCTGCGGCTGCAGGAGGCTGCTTGTTCACACTGGGTGAACCAAGAAACACAGATAGGACAGGAAGTAAAGTCATGCTAGAAACCCCAGATCCTGCCCTCTAGAGATTCATTTCCTGAGTGAACTAGCTAGGCCCTACTGGGCCATGAGTGGGCATGACTCAAAGGGTAGTCCACATCCAATCTGCAAGGATTCTCATTCTGTACATGTGAGTATTGCAAGCTCAAAATGAACCCAAACTCAGGCCAAGCACTGGGGTAAGGAGTGCTTTCTTGTTGCTTGAACGTCTCTGTAGCAGCTTCCCAATTAACTCACCTGATTGCAGAAATATTTGATTATTGGGCTGGAGAGATGGCCCATTGGATAAATATGAGGATCTGAGTTCAGATGCACATAAAGCCATATGTGGTAGAACACATCTGTAATCCCAGTCCTTCTACAGTGAGATAAGAAATAGAAACAGAAAAACTCCCCAAATCTTCCAGGCCAGCTAGGTACATACAGTTGCAAACAGCAAGAGACCCTGTGTCAAACAAGGTGGGAAGGGAGCACCAACACATGAAATTGTTTTCTGACCTACACACATACACACACACACACACACATGCACACACACATACACACACACACACACACACACACACACACACACACGCGCGCGCGCGCGCGCACACACACACGTGCATACACACATGTGTGTGCACATGAGTGCATGTGTGTTTGTATGTGTGTGTGCATGTGTGTGTATGTACATGTTATGGTAACATCTTGTCTTATGATAGAGACAAACATTTTTAACATGTGTTATAAGACTGTACTTCCTACCTCTAATTGTACCGTCCTACCTTGTAGCCACCTGGTCTACCTTCAGTCTCTTGACCCTGCAGTACATGTGGCCTAGAAGTACTCTGTGTTGCAGTAGCGTCTCTCATCATAGGCTGTTCCCTCTGCCTGATGCTCTTCTCTTTCTTCCTGGTGTGTTTCTGTTCCTTGTCCTCCATGCTCAGCCAAGTCAATGCTTCTTCAGGGAAGACTTCTCCTTCTACCATCTTCCTGACAAGCTCAGTCCTCGTTCCCATGGTACTTCCTGAGAGAATTTGCCACACATGAAACACACACACCATAGCTAACTAATAATCCAATTATCTGAGAGTAGAACTCGTCTGTCTTACTTTCTTCTGGACGCTCACTAGCTGGACGGTGGGCTGGCCATGGTAGTCATGCTTGCTGGCCAACATATTTGAATTTCCATCTGACAGTAGAGATGGTAGTTTATCCTTCCTGACTTGTTACAAGCAGCTTCCCTCCACATTTTTACCCTAACTTGGAGCTGGCAAAGAGAAGCCCTGTGCTGCGGAACCATTGGACACTAGAAACTTTCAAGTCCCCTTTAAAAATAACTAACACCATCAGTGCACAGCCCAGTTCCATTCTGCATCTCATCAGGAACTGGTTTTGCCATCAAATGTATTTTAAACAGAAACCAGCCCATAGGAGTCACCGTGGGATGACAGTAGACACTTAGAAGTGAGGACTTGCCAGTGGCCTGTGTGTGCTGTGTGGTCAAGTGGGACAAACACACTGTCATGGGGAGATGCCTGGAAGCAAAGCTAGTAGAAATGTCTCTACTGGGACCAGGCTGAACTTTCCTATGTCAAAAGTGTGTATCTAGTGCACATTTTCCTGTGAGTGAGCCTTTCATTATATAAGCGATAGAGAGATGTATGTGGAATCCAGGAGTTACATGACTCAGGGCTGTTCTGAAGGAATAGTACATGTACATTGTCTGAGGGCTAGAAGGAGGCCCATTTGATTAAGTTGGGATAAAGTTTGGCTGAGCTGGAGCTTTTTGGTTGAGACAGATTCCACAGTGAGGGATGGCCTGGGCATCGAATGTACACACACACATACACACACACACACACTTTAAATAGGACCCCTTCTAAGAATCTTACAGAAAGACCAGCATAAGCATGTGAGTGTACATAGGTTTCTGTATATGCATAAATATGTGATATAACATTGGATGTTGATTGTATCATCCACAGAGGAAGAGCAAAATAATTTTCTATTTTCATGTATGTGTGCATATGTTATATATGTGTGGTATGTGCAAACGTGTGTGTGTATATATGTTCATAGGTGTGTATGCATGTATATGGAAGCCCAAGGTTGATGCCAAGAATCACCACAGGTCACTTCCCCACCTTATTCAATGAGACAGGGTCTCTTGGTCAAACTTAGAGCTCACTTACCTGGTTAGTCTTGCCAGCCAGTCTGCTCTGTGTATCTCCTGTCTGTCTTCCCAGGTTGGCATTACTGGGAAGACAGACTCACCTCTTCCTCATTACTGGGAAGAAGTCTCACCACGACTACCTGACATGGGTTCCGGGGATCTCAACTCTGGTCTTCATGCATGTGTAACTTCATGCATGTTGATGATTTAAGCAGCATCTCCTAGCTTAAAATATTCATTTATATTATAGTTAGACAGCCATTAGGGAAATAAACTATGTATGTACATAATGACAGAGGCACATGAAACACTAGACTGGAATGGTAGCTCATTTGGTAACGTCATTGCCTTGAAAGCATTAGGACCTGAGTTCAAACCTCCAGAACCCATGGGAAAGATGAATGTGGTGCCATGTGCCTGTAAAACCAATACTGAGGAGGTACAGATAGTGGATTGTTGGGGCACACTAGACAGCCAAAAGAGCCTCCTCTGCAAATTCCAGACAAATAAGATAGCTCTGTGAAACACATACACACACACACACACACACACACACACACACACACACGCAACCCACCCCTAAGACAGCCTTTGAGTAATGATACCACAGTTGACCTCTAGCTTCCATGAACATGTGACACAGATGTATCTTTACACACACCAAGAAAAATGTAAAAATAAGTAAAACAGCACACCATGAAACGCTACTGAGTGAAAAAGTCAAGACAAAAACAACCCGATTAAGATTATGCCCTTCAGGGCTTCTGTTGTGCTCATTGATGCCACACAAAGTTGTGAGTGCTTGCTGCATATCCATTGAACCCTCATAACTGTTGAAAGGAAAACTGTGTGCAGGGCACACAGATACTAGGCCCCACAGCTGATGTCAGCTTGAGTTGGGACTACAAGCTCCTGCCTCATGCTTGACAGAAGGCTAAGTCCCACTCTCCCCAGAAATGACCAGAGAACAAACATGTCCAGCTCTGTGCACCCTAAGATCTCTGTCGTTACAGCCTAAAGTACCCCTGATTTCTGATTCATAATAGTTCTTCTTAAAAGTCAGACATAGCATTGGGAGACTTAGAAAATAAAAATACAAAACACCCTCTGACGATCCAGACAAATGGTCACGCAACACTTCTATGGACTCGGGATTTTAGTGTTTCTTCGTCTCCGTCCTCTCAGGAGGGCCACATGTGTTTCTATGCAGACATACGACAGTACTCCAGGTGCACCTCTGTTTTTACCATTGTGTCTGTAAACATGTCCAGTGTATTGCATGGCTGGGTGACAGCCTGTCTAATTGTCCTCTCTGGCAGGTGGAACTGCAGCTGCGTCTGCGGGTCCCGCAGATCGGCCACTATGTGGTCATGCTGGAGTATGCCACGGAGGTGGACCAGCTTTCTGTGGTGGATGTGAACCTGAAGAGCCCAGGGTCCACCTTGGCAGGCCAGGTGAACATATACAGCTGCAAGTACAGGTAATCACCCCACCACCCCGAAGTCCTCCACCAGGGAGGCCTGCCTGGGACTTGGGTGATTAGTGCTCTGGACTTTTGAGGCAGCCTTTGAAAACTAGCAGGCAACTGGTTATAGGGTCCAGCATTATCCCCAGCCTGGTATTGGAAGCCTCTCTGTGGGCGGCGGCATTGTGAAATTATATAACGGGTGCACCTCTCCCTGCATGGCCCCCCTTCAGGATCCAGCAAATTAGTGTTTAGTAATTGCTGTGTGCAAAAAGCAATGGTGGGGACTCTCAGATTTACCCTAATGAATTTTTTTTTTTTTTTTTGGCCAAGGGCTCACTGGAAATGATTTTCTTTGCATAATATTTCAAGCGCATTCTTTAATTAAAGAACAAGCACGAAGGATATTTGCAGAGGAGACTAAATGTAAAATGAATGACAACCGAAGTTGTAGCCCTTGATGCAGCGGGTAGAAAGCTCCAGCAAACATGCCAGCTCTTAGTCACGGGCCTTTAACATTTTGTTAACCTGGTTTTTGTGTTGTTTTGTGTCAAACACAAGGTACTTTGAAGTAGCTGACCACCTTCCTGGATGTGAAATTAAAAAACAAATGTATACAAAGAGTAAATCTTAGCAGCGTTGCATGGGCACTTTTGTGAGGCCTGGTCAAATGCCTACTGAATTAGTTATGCTCCTAATGATCCTAAAATGCTGTCTCTGAGGACTTTGTTTATGGAACAAAGATCACAAAAAAGGAGCCATATTTGGATTTGTGTAGGTGTGGAGGATCAAACCCAGTGCCATGTGCATACTGAGGCAGCACTCTTGCACTAGACCTGTGTCCCTGGCTCTGTGTATGAACATGTAAGGGTACACACTGATCCTAGGGTAGCTCCTCAGAACCGGCTATCACTATCTGAAAATACGAGTTTCACGTACAGTTTGCACTGATACTGCTGTAAAGTGTACTCCCGATGGCTAGGCTTGCGTGCTGAGTCCTGGGTGTGTCAGCCACAGGCTTTCTTCACCTCTATCCAGCTGAGCTCACCTTCCAGTTCCGCTGTTAGACTCCATGCGTCCTCCAGATCACAGTCTCCGTTCCTGTTTCACACAATCTACGAGGAGTTGGCTAGGGGACAGAGGAATATTCATAGTTATTCTGGTGACTCTCTAGGTGACCTCAGAAAAGCTCCAAGAACATCTGTGACCAAGTTGGGGGCTAGTTTATATTTTGGGAAGATGGGGTCTTGTTACGCAACCCATGTGGTCTTAAATCCATGATCCTCCTGCCTCAACGTCCTGGATGCTAGGGTTATAGCCATGTGCCATCCAACCTGGCATGGCAGATGGATTACAAGACCAAAGAAAGAAAGAACCCTTGTAGGACGCCATGCAGATTTTGATTAGCACTGGGGAGATTGTGTAATGTTCTAGAGCCTTTAGCACATGACAACAACTAAGCATGTTTAGCAAACCCATCGTTAGGATTCTAGGACAGTGTCATGTCAGACTGCGACTGCCTCCCTCGTGCTTAGCCACTCCCAGGAAAGTCCCATTATTGTCACAGAGGTCAAGTGGAAGGGAACTGACTGCAGTGTGAGAATCTAAAACACAGGAATTATTTCCCCCACAGAAGTCTATTTTAAGTGAAAGGCCTGCTCCCCATCGCACTGTCTCCCGCTGGTGTCTGAGCATCCCAAGTGATGTCTCAAGTGATTTCCAACCACTTCATTAGAAAGACAACATCTCAGCAAAATAGTGACTGGAACACCACTTTTCAGAATAATGCAGTGATAAATCAACCCTTTTCTCCAGAGTCAGGTGATCCTTAATGAATAATCCAGTGACCATCTGTTTCTTAGAAGGAATTTTTAAAAGAATGATGATAAAACTAAATGCAAGCGAATCCCAGGATGACGCTTCAGTCCAGACAGACTGCTTCGACCACACTTACCTGCTGACTGTCAAGTTCCTATACTTGACACCCAACCTGTGCTCGATTCTTTGCATATATTAATCTCCTTTTATTCATTACCCAAATATCCTTGACTAAATTGTGTCGGTGTTTACTGGGGGCAGTCATATTGTCTAAATCTTCTGTCAGCTCTATTTTATACGCATCCCAAGGAAATGGCGCTGAGCGTGCCTCCTAAGCTTAAGCAGGTTTACCACCAGAGCCAGATTCCACGTTGCAAAACTGTGACATTTTAAGAATGGTTTCAAATTTGTCTCTCACCCAATGGAGTGAGAGGTGGGGAACAGAGGTAGAAGTTCTTGGAAGGGACTAAGAAAGAAAACAGACTCAGACTTAGCCTTGAAGACAGTCAGTCTGGCTTGTCCTTCCTCCGTGTTGGTAAAGCCAGCTGTGCCTCCTGATGGGTGTGGGATGGCCATTGCTGGGCAGATTGAATTACGAATGGTACAAAGAATGTTGGTGAATTGCCAAGAGGTCAAGCCTCTACTCTCTAGCCACCTTATTCCAGAGCGAATTTGGGTGGTCCTTCAGACGACAGTAGGCTGTACCTTCTTGACCTCTCACGCAGGAGATTTGACTCTTGTTCGCCAGTTATAAAGAGGGAAAGAACAGCAGTCTGTCGGTCGGTTGGTCGGGTGCACAGCAAGGGGGATGCCAGCGTCAGGCTAAGACAACTCTGTTCCCTTTGCAGCATTCTGTGCAGGAGCGTGGTGATTGACAGCCTGAGTCGGACAGCTGTGTATGAGCTGTCGGCAGATGCAGACATCCAGCTCAAGGCACACATGGCCCATTTCCTTCTGGTATGCCTCCACCTAGCCCACTGAACTCGCAGACCTCTTCTGTCATCTGTATTTCTCAAAAGCTTTCCAACATTTGGGCTGCAATTGCATTGCATCTATAAATTCAACTTTGACAGTTGACTCTTCTCATCCTGAGCCTTCTTCATGTCACCTCATAAAAGTTCAACCGTTAAATACGAAGGCATCCCACAAAAATTCACATTTCGTTAACTTTCGTTTACCACTATTGTAAGTGAAGTGCCTTTTTTTTTTTTTTTTTTTTTTTGAGACAGGGTTTCTCTGTGTAGCCCTGGCTGTCCTGGAACTCACTCTGTAGACCAGGCTGGCCTCGAACTCAGAAATCCACCTGCCTCTGCCTCCCAAGTGCTGGGATTAAAGGCGCGCACCACCACCGCCCGGCTGAAGTGCCTTTTATCATTATATTTTCTACGTTATTGTTATTATGTCTGGGTACAGAAATGATACCGGTTATCATTTAATTCCTGTCCATTTTACTATCCTATATCATTTCTTGGAATGCTTTATTTAAACTTTATAACTGGTTATGTAATAGTACCCTATATTTCAATACAAGTTTATCCAACGCATTAGGTATGTATCCTTACAATTTAAATGCCAACTGTGACAGATTAATGGCATCCATTCCTACCTATGTGCTGCGGTAGCTTGAATACTGAGAGCAGTGCAGTGGGATCTACTTAGGAAAGGATTGTTAAGATTTACGTAACTATCTCAGGGGACTTAAGATAGCCTAAGTGTGACACAGCCTCCTGTTACCGCTGGCAGTAAAGCATGCATCACACTATGGGAAGTGCCCGGGGAGTGTGCTTTAAATATTTGTGCCTAACCTAGCAGGAGAAGTAAAAACTTCAAATTTAAGTAATAGTTGAAAAATTATTGCTATGAAATAATGAAATCTAACCATTTTTTGGGAGTTATCCTGGGACTCAGTTTAAGTGTGGATTTGCCCTTTGACAAATAGCCCAAGGTCACTGATGGTCAGACCACATGGATGGAGACAGCTTGGGATTGGAACATTGTTCATCTCTGTCCTACAGATGCCTGGAGTCTCAGTGATGGTCTATACAGTTCTGGTTTTGTTATTACAGAGCCATTGTGCCACCAAACTGATAACATAGTTTGACTTCAAATGCAATAATAGATACCCTAATGGCTGAGTTTCTTAAGCAGCCCCCCCCCAAAAAAAAAACTAACTGTAGAGACAAATCCTTCAGTGTTGGTGTGGGCTGAGGTCTGAGACATCCTTTACTAAGAAGGGTGGTTCTCCAGATGATGCCATGTCTTTGAACCGTAGACTCTTTGGCTGTCCCCTGCCTGCTTTCTTCCTCCTGAAGCATTTCAGATGTCAGCCCTGAGCAGTAGTAGCCCCAAGTCACAGAGAAGAAAAAGGCACCAAAACCCACGGAACAGAGCTGGTCTGGAACATCCCTCTGATTCTGTTCTTTATTGGGGAAAACATTCCAACAATAATGCAGTCAGTGATCCTGTGCAATAAGAAAAGGGATTTGTTGCCTGTGGGGTTCTGCATGCTCGTCACCCTGCAATTTCACTATTTTAACGCAATGTAAATTTTCTGGATGAGTTCTTCACTTAAGTGTTTTTAAAAGAGTGTGGAGCAGCCATTCGTTTGTACCAATAATTGTTGTGTGTTTTTACTTATTTTCCTGACAGTATCACATTTGTATTATACCCGTTGAAGAATTCTCAACTGAATACTTGAGACCTCAGGTCCACTGCATTGCCAGCTATGGGCCGCGTGCTAATCCGAGGTAACGACTCCCTCTCTTCTTCCTTGTTGGTACTCTGAACTATGCTGCCATCATGGACCTAAGGCTGAAACTTTATGCAGGTTGGGGAATCTCTTCTCTGAAATGGTTGGGACCTTAACTGTTTTGAATTTGAGAGCATTTGTAAATATGCAATAAGATATCTTGGGGATAAGACGCAAGTCTGAACATGAAATGATTATATATCACATGCGGCTTTTTCTAATATCACCTATATATAAATTTATACATTATATCTGGCATGCTTCTGTTTGGATTATGATCGATCATATGAGGTCATCACGGAATTTTCTACTTACTGCTGGGTTTCACAGTCATAACCATATGTACAAGGTTTCACAAATGAACCTTTTAATTATTTTTGGTACTAAAGCAAAACAACACCCATAAAAGCCCCCAAATAAGCCCTAATTAGCTAGTGCTGATACCATAGATCCAAGATGCATCATTATCTTTGCGGTTTTTCAAAAGAAGAGCCTAGACCCAGAGATTAAAGGATTGGAACAAAATGGGCGCTCAGGACAAAACTTGGCAGACCTGCCCTCAAGGACCAAGCATAACCACGTCCCTGGCTGTGTCCTTGTCCCTGTGCCATGATGTATACTACAGAAGTGTGGATAGCTAACAGCTGGGAAGCATTACTTAGCTGGATCATCTCTTCTTTTCCTTATGTATCTGTGCATATGAGTGCATGTATGCATGCATGTGAAGGTGTAAATGCGCGTATGTGTGAACAGAAGCAAGAAGTGGAAGTGAGGTGTCCTTCTCTACTTCGTCTGTGTTTGAGGCAGGGTCTCTCCCTGACCTTGGGGCATATGACGAGCCCTTGCAATCCTTCTGTGAAGCGCACCTCAGAGCTGGGCTTGCAGGTGTGCACAGGATGCCCAGCCCAGCTAGTTACATGGATCGACAACTCCAGTTGCCATGGTTACACAGCCAGCTCGCTTTACTGCTGAGTCAACTCTCCAGTCTGTGGCTCTTCTATTTCTAATATCCCATATTAAACACCAGTTTCTTGCCTTACATTGCAGTTAAACAGATGTTGAATATCCCAAATCCTAAACCCCACATTCTCCAAAATCTGAAACTGTAGGGAAATGGAGACTGTAGAACCCCAGCATACTGTATATAGTTGAGACTGTGAAACCCCAGCACACTGTGCATGGTCAGGACTGTGGAACCCCAGCACACTGTGCATGGTCAGGACTGTGGAACCCCAGCACACTGTGCATGTTGGGAACTGTGGAACCCCAGCACACTGTGCATGGTCAGGACTGTGGAACCCCAGCACACTGTGCATGGTCAGGACTGTGGAACCCCAGCACACTGTGCATGGTCAGGACTGTGGAACCCCAGCACACTGTGCATGGTCAGGACTGTGGAACCCCAGCACACTGTGCATGGTCAGGACTGTGGCACCCCAGCACACTGTGCATGGTCAGGACTGTGGAACCCCAGCACACTGTGCATGGTGGGGACTGTAGAACCCCAGCACACTGTGCATGGTCAGGACTGTGGAACCCCAGCACACTGTGCATGGTCGGGACTGTGGAACCCCAGCACACTGTGCATGGTCAGGACTGTGGAACCCCAGCACACTGTGCATGGTGGGGACTGTAGAACCCCAGCACACTGTGCATGGTCAGGACTGTGGAACCCCAGCACACTGTGCATGGTCAGGACTGTGGAACCCCAGCACACTGTGCATGGTCAGGACTGTGGAACCCCAGCACACTGTGCATGGTCAGGACTGTAGAACCCCAGCACACTGTGCATGGTTAGGACTGTGGAACCCCAGCACACTGTGCATGGTCAGGACTGTGGCACCCCAGCACACTGTGCATGGTTAGGACTGTAGAACCCCAGCACACTGTGCATGGTTAGGACTGTGGAACCCCAGCACACTGTGCATGGTCAGGACTGTGGAACCCCAGCACACTGTGCATGGTCAGGACTGTGGAACCCCAGCACACTGTGCATGGTGGGAACTGTGGAACCCCAGCACACTGTGCATGGTCAGGACTGTGGAACCCCAGCACACTGTGCATGGTCAGGACTGTGGAACCCCAGCACACTGTGCATGGTCAGGACTGTAGAACCCCAGCACACTGTGCATGGTCAGGACTATAGAACCCCAGCACACTGTGCATGGTCAGGACTGTAGAACCCCAGCACACTGTGCATGGTCGGGACTGTGGAACCCCAGCACACTGTCATTTTAACTGAAACAAAGAAAGGACACACATCTGTTTATCTCCTCTCACGTCAGCATTATTACAGAGAGATAAATCATGTTTTTACATTGATTTCATTTTATTAACTAATTTTTTTCTAGAGAAGAAAGCACGATAGTTTTCTATTTCTCATGCCTTACTTTAAAGATTTTCTTTCTGTTTTAAATACCCGTGCTGAGCAGGCACCTGGACTGCCCTTGGCCAGTAGGCTGTACTAGTACTGTTGTACTGTTACTAGGACTATAACCAGTACTGTTGCTCCTTGTTTTCCTTGATGGGATTCCTTTGACACTTGGTGTGCATTCAAGGTCTGTTTCTTTGCCCATGGATATTGTTTTTGTTGTGAGAATACAATTCTATTTTAAAGTGTTCTATTTTTTAGTGCTTCCTGTGTCTCCCTGGCCCATGAAACTCCTCCAACAGCCTTAATTTTGGATGCTACGAGTGGGGGCCCTTTCTCTCCTCTGCCCCATGAGCCATCCTCTCCTGCAGATGTTACTAAAGGAGTTACTCTGAAGGCACCACAGGTAGGAATACACCCCAGCCCGGGAGTGTGGCACCCCTACCCCTACCAAGCAGCATCCATAACACCCTGTTTGGCATGCACATTTTCAGGCCCTGCCCCAAATCTCCTTCATCCCAGGCTCTGGAATGGGACCAGTCATCCGTGGTTTTACCCCACTGTCCTCCCCGACCCCCAGTTTGGGAACTTGCACTCCGACTGTGGGTCACTGAGCAGCGTAGGAGCCTGGGTGGTTCTGACTGTGCCGCTTTCGCCCGCCTCCTCCCACGTGGCCGCTCTGCAATTTTTCATGGCCCCGAGGGAATATTGGCTTTTGTCTAAATGCCAGACTTTGGGGAAAGAGTTTTCTTGGGACCAAGACATTCCCTAGGAGATCTCGGAGCTGAGGATCACTGAGGAAAGCTGAGGCGAAGCCCTGGCTTTGTCGTCAGGTTAAAAAGTTGGTTTTCCTATTTGCAGTTCTCCCTCAAAACATGGATAGAAGTTTTTTTAAACCTTCAAGACCAAGGTTACAAAAATAAATAAATAAAAACAACAACAACACCAAAAGCACTTGCGACCATTCAGATGACTGAGTTCTATCCCTAGGGGGTGGGGGTGGGGGACAGATTCCCAAAAGTTGTCCTCCGGCCTCCACATGCATTCCATGGTACTCATGGCCCCGCCCCAATACACAAATAAGTGTGACAAATTGTCTTGAAAGATGATGGACTCTCCCAGTTGTTCAGTGCTATGGCTTCTGTGGTTTTTGAATTAAAAGAGAAGGGCGTAGTCACTCAGGAGACCGAGTATGGTATAGCTCTGGATTCTATTGCGCGGGACGAGGAGAGAGGGGGAGAAGCCCAGGATGAGGCTCCCTTCCCCATGTGCTGGAACTTGTGAGGCCTGAACTTTCCATCCAAGGTATAGACTCAGGGTCTCCTTACCGGCTTGCCCAGGCGTGAGGCAAGCTGTGCAGTAACTGCTATCAATATAAAGGACTCAGGTTCCTGGGACGGGTGACTACAACCATAGAGGGGTTTTATTAGGACAGCTACAACCTCATAGCTTGAGATGGGAGAGCAAACCTTCAGGCTGGAGGAAGAGCTTCTTCGGGAGAGATGGCTCTCATGGGTAGCATAGCAGCGGTGGGTCCAGAAGGGATGAGGACAGACCCTTCAGTTAACAGCACACCATGGGTAGCATGATAACACCTTAAAGGGTAAAAAGAGTCTTCCGTTCCAAAGAGCCGGGGAAAGTGGCCTTGCTCCTGAGTCTTTGGCAGGTAAGTCCTGCAGCATGGACCTAGCTGCACACTACCAGTCAGGAAGGCCCTGAGGAGAGTCCGCTATAACTCATCCCAGCAGGGAGGGGGGCAGGCTTAGCCTGCAGCTGCAGTGGGAGGAGCTCTGCTATTTTAGAGCAGCTAGGTCTGAGCCACCTACCAACTCTCTGCAGGGCCACAGAGAGACTGCGGGGTGTGTGGCCTGATCTGGGGAAGGGAATGCAGGAAGATTTGTCATGTGACTGAAAGCTTCCTCACAAATGGAAGCAGACTCCTTTGTACATTGCACTGATTAGGTGGTACAGCTTACAGCGTGCTTGGACAGCCCTTTGGCAAACGTAGTGTGCATTTCTGTTGGAAAATGTATCCAGGCATCTAACTGCTGTGTCATGTGTTTGGCTTCGATAAACACACCAGTCTTCCAACACGATTAACTAAATCTACTCCCCTAATTCCCAATACATGTATGGTTGTGCCTCAGTTTCCCCATTCCGTAGGTGTGCTATGGAATGTCTTTGGTGCAACTGCAAATTAAAGCTGCTATAAAGACTCATGTGAAGACTTCTTTAGGGATGTAGTGGTCGCCGTTTTAAACATCTAGCTTGTTTTTAGTTTTTTAACTTGTTTGTATTGTTACTATAGCAGGATACCAGAGGCTGGGTGATTTATAAAGAGAAGAGGTTTACTTAGATCATGGTTCTGGTCACTTGTTCAAGAGAAGAGGTGTAGTGGGTAATAATCAATAAAAAGTACCGTCCCGCCAGGCCTCTGCACCAAGTCCCGGCGGGTCCAGTCTTTCCCAGCTGGCTCTCAGGCATCCCAGCTGTTTCCTCTCCGCCATAGACTCTGTAGACTGTGGGAGTCCCGCGCTCCTGCCCAGCACCCACTCCTTCCAAGTGTCCGGTAAAGCATGACTCTTAAACTTGAATAGTTAACCAAGTGTATTTATGTATATAAAACTCCCAATTACATAATGCCAATTTACGACGATAAAGCCCTATCCCAATATTTCTAACTTCTCGAAAACACCAGAAATACTTCTGAAGCCATCTGGATATCCAGGTCTTCCTCTCTCTCCCTCTCTGCTTGTGTGGTCCATCTAGCCTCCCCTCCCCCCTCTCTCTCCTCCCCTCACTTCTCTCAGCTCCTCCTCCTCTCTCCCCTCCAATCACTGGCCTCTCACTAGAATGGCTAGGAAATATCTTGTAACAAAGAGGGGGGGAGGCAAAGGCAGCAGGTGCTTCCTAATAACCTACTCTCTTGTAACTGACCCCCACCCTGTGAGGGAAGAATTCACTTTTGTGAGATGTTTTAATCTGTTTATGAAGGCTCTGGCCCATAACACAACTGCTTCCATTAAGCCTTGCCCCTCAACACCAAGAGATTTATTGGGGGAAGGATGAAAAGCTGCTTCTGAGAGACAGAGAGAGAGAGAGAGACAGGGACAGAGACAGAGAGATGCAAAGAGTGAGAGACAAGGAGCAGACAGAGACCGAGGCGCGGTGGCAGGGCCTTCTAAGGGTATGCATGGCACATTTAGCAGCCGGTGACGATGCGACCCCTGGTGCTGAGTCACTGGAGACAAGCCAGAGCTAACATTGCTCCCTTTTTTTGGAGGGGGTGATGTGGAGGCAGGAAGGGGAGCACCCGTGCTCTTTAGACTACTTCCTTCTGTCTGGGCGCATCAACATCTGTGGGGAACCCAAGAAAAGTGGGATGCCAGCCAAGTCCTGAAGAGCAAGCCCTTTCACTTTCTGTCCAGCCTCTGAAGGACTGTCTGGGGCTAGGGACATGCAGGCAGCAGCTGGTGCAGTGTGGGGGTGTGATCAACCTGGGGCTAGCCACTTTGAAGCTGTCCAGGATGCAGATTTTGAGGGAAAACTAAGAGCTGGCAGGTTGATGGAGCAGATATACATTAGGGGCAGAAGATAAAGTTAAGTTTGGGAGGAATTTGTTCTTAGGTGTACATCTGAAACTTTTAGGCCCATGATCCTGGTAGTTGAGGGAGGGGTGTCCTAAGACCAGGGAAAGGGGCAGTGGTGGTGAGGAGATCCCACCCTCAGGAATAAACAGAATAGAATTATCTGGAATCCATTGGACCCATTGAGAAGTAGATTCAAGTTGATTCCCTGAAGCTGACTAGAATGTTTTAAGTTTACAAAAAGAGGTATTTTAGGCATGTCAGCATTACCACCGTTTGTATTCTGTGCTGAAATACACATTGCAGAACAGGCAGTGAAATACACATTGCAGAACAGGCAGTGGACTCCTGCCTTTGGGTCATAGTAGAATCCTGGGTACCCAAAATGGTTTTGGGTTAAAAGCATGAACCCTCTTCCCTCTAACCAGAAGACCATGGTATATAGGTGGGACAGATGTTGCTAGCACAATCCAAAGCACTTTTAAGTCTGCATTTAGAAGACAACCAAAGGAAGTTGAAAATCTTGAGCCTGTGACTATGGGAATAGTACTCTGTGCTTACCACGGCTAGATCAACAGCTTATCAGAATGCCACTGGTTAATATTACGACTCTGAATTTTTGAAGTCTTAGTATAACAATAGCACAGAAAGGGAACGAAATCTGGAACCGTTTTCACGTTTTTATACCTTAGGTCACTTTCTTATACCTTAAAACATCTTCTTAGACCCTGAAACATTTTCTTAGGTTCCCACAACTTAAACTTTCATATCCTCAGACCTTACATAAACTTTATGCCTTTTTTCTACCCAGTCATTTACTATGGCACACAGGAGGTTGGTCACTGAGAGCAATCACCGTGAAGTGAGTTTCTTTAAATGAAGGAATGGTTAAAAAAAAAAAAAAAGCGTCCCTGAAATCTGTTCTCTGAGATTACCTCCTTTCAGAGCCTGGTAGGTAGCAGGGTAAACTGTGTCTAGACCTAGCAGTAGCTCTAGGACAGGAAATAAAGCCTGAGGTGACTTTACACAGGAAGAGAACTGCAGAGGCAGCTGAAGCCTTGGCCGCTGCTGGTAAACTGACAGATCTGTCACTATCCCAGTCGTCAGCCCCATCAGAGACCTGAGAGGGATGAACATCACCAGAGTAAGCAGGAAGTGCAGACCAAGCAGCTTCCAGATCAGTTAAACTGACAGTCAGTCACCCCAGGCTCCTTAACCTTCATACACATGGCTGCCAGCCACGTGGCTGCTACATTCTGATGAGGTCATTTACCAAGGGAGAGAAAAGCCCCGTGGCTGCTCTTCAAAAACATGCTTTCCTAGTGGATCTGTCTGTCTGTCTGTCTATCTACCTACCTATCATCTATCTATCTATCTATCTATCTATCTATCTATCTATCTATTCATCCATCCATCTATTATATCTATCTATAAATATTTTTAATGAATGTGAATTGAATCCAAATTAATATACATATACACACAAAGTTGGAATCAACTCACTCACACGTGTACACATACACACACACACACACACACACACCAAACAAGTCATACCCATATATAGATTGTTAATTATAAGCCTTTTATATAGATTATTAATTATAAGCCTTTTGTTATAAATTTAAAGCCAACTTTCGTTACAGGCTATAGATTTTAAACCATACCCAATGAATTTACACATCATTACAGAGTTTATCAGCGTAAGCCCAAGAGATTTGTCTGAGAGCAGACCACAGAAACTGTGAAAACAAATGATTTTTAAGAGTGGAAAGTAGAACCTTAGAGATAAGAGACTTTGGGATCATTTGTTCCTGTGGTGGCAAAAATTATTATCTGAGAGAACTTGGAAATTAAGTGTCCCAGTTTTTGCTGTTGAGGCCAAGCTGGTGTGTGTGTGTATGTGTGTGTGTGTGTGTGTATATATATATATGGCACAGAAGAGGAGAGGAATGGTTAAAGGACAAGGAGGGACAAGCAGGAACTCCACCTAGGGAGGGTCCCAAATATATATATATATATATATATATATTTGAATCCTTGGAGGAAAAAAAGAGAGAGAGGGGAGAGAGAGAGAGAGAGAGAGAGAGAGAGAGAGAGAGAGAGAGAGAGAGAGAGAATGGAATGCTGTATGGGTGTGTCCCAGTTAGCTCCAACAGAGTGCTGCAAGCTGAAGCTATGGACTGCAGGCTGGGGCCAGAGCTGTCAGGAGCACGCAGGGGAAAGGGAGAAAAGGGAGAAAAGCCAGCAAATGTCTTTAGTGGAGAGAGCCAGAAGTGTGTAGAAGGCCAGAGCTGAGAGTGTGGTCCACATGGTGGACGCCCCAAGGCCGTAGAAGCCGGTCAAGGAGCCAGAGAGACACTGATGGCACAGAAGAGGAGAGGAACGGTTAAAGGACAAGGAGGGACAAGCAGGAACTCCACCTAGGGAGGGTCCCAAGAAGCTGAGGGACTTTGGTAGGCAGTTCCTAGGAAGAGGCAAGCAATTTGCAAAGTACTCAGGAGGGCACCAAGAGAGAGCAGGAGGAAGAGAGGAAAGATAAATGTCCAGATTGGTAGGGGGCAAAGCGGTGACATTAGTACAATTTTGATTGGTTACTAAGTTAGTCTGTCTGTATTTGGTGAGGACGTGAAGACTTGTGGAAAGCAGCTTAGTTCTGGCCTTGTTGCCTCCTCCAGGTAGGTGCCCAGGAGCTGACTCAGCTCCAGTCTGACTCCCCTTTCCGTCCGAGGTCGGGACTGTTATTGATTAGTGGCCCATTGTTTGCATCTCCCTTGAGGAACCTTGTTCATTTTCCTGGGAGACAGAAAAAGTTTCATTACTAAGGTCTTTGGACCTCTCACTCAGACCCCCAAGTAGAGAGCATGCAGGCACCAGGATATCCTACCAAGTCACAGTCATCAATGTTGGAATTTATTTAGTGCAGTGCCTTGGTGGGGCAGGGCAAAAATAGGCTGCAAAGATCATATCAGGCAACAGATCCCACGCAAGAGATTTATTGAGCAGTGGGAGTAAAGACCATGTCTGTGAAAGAAAGAGAGACAGAGAGACACAGAGAGAGAGAGAGAGTCAGAGATATACAGAGAGAGGCATAGATTCAGAGAGACACAGAGAGAGACAGAGAGACAGAGACAGAAAGAGGCACACAGAGAGACAAAGAGACAGAGAGATATAGAAAGAGACACGGAGACAGAGATATAGAACGAGTGTGATGGTTTGTATATGATTGGCCCAGGAAGTGACCCTATTAGGAGGTGTGGCCTTGTTGGAGTAGGTGTGTCACTGTGGGTGTGGGCTTAAAACCCTCACCCTAGTTGCCTGGAAGTCAGTATTCTACTAGCAGCCTTCAGATGAAGATGTAGAATTCTCAGCTCTTCCCGCACCATGCCTGCCTAGATGCTGCCATGTTTCTGCCTTGATGACAATGGACTGAACCTCTGAGCCTGTAAGCCAGCCCCAATTAAATGTTGTCTTTTATAAAACTTGAATTGGTCATGGTGTCTATTCACAGCAGTAAAACCCTATCTAAGACAACGAGAGATACAGAGAGACAGAGAGAAACAGGGAGAGGTACAGAGAGAGATAGAGAGACAGAGAGACACAGAGAGACAGGGAAAGATATAGAAAGAGACAGAAACACACAGAGAGATACAGAAAGAGAGACACAGAAAATGAGAGAGATGGACAGAGGGACAGGGGACAGTGCTATGACCACAGGGACCTTTTGAAGGGTGTGATGCATGTCACATTTGATGGTGGTGATGATGTGGCTGATGGCGCTGAGGTGTTGAAGGCAGCCTGAGGCTAACAGTGAGTTTTGGTGCAACCAACTATAGCAATATCTCATGTCCTAATTATTCAAGGCTTTTCAGTTTTGGGTTTTTTTTTCTTCTCCCCTCTTCTCCCTTCTTAGAGTCAAGTAACCCTGAGAGGACTGATACCACACCTGGGCCGGCACGTCTTTGTCATCCATTTTTATCAGACAGAGCATCCAGGGTTTCCCACTGAGGTGATTGTGGATGGAGGAAGACAGTGGTCAGGTGAGCAGCCACGAGCAGGCTCCAGAGCACGAGCCGTGCCATCCTTGCAGCCGTGTGACAGCACCCCTCCCTCCCCAGGTTCCTTCCACGCCTCCTTCTGTCCCCACGTACTTGGCTGCTGGGACCAAGTGATCTCTGATGGCCAGGTGGAGTTTGACATCTCAGAAGCAGAGGTAGCGGTGACGGTGACGATTCCAGATGGGAAGTCCTTAACATTGGTGAGTTCTGCTTGGCCTTTGGTTTGCTCCTTGGTCAGCCATTGTGGGTTAGGCTTCTGGCTAATACTTTCTTTAAGGAATTAACCCTGTTTATGGAAAAGTTGGTTTGCAGGAAAGCTTTTGTGCTTTATAAACCTGTAAAGATTAAACCATGTAACAAAGCCGGGAGGATAGGAACCACAGTGTAAGTGTCTGCCCATCCCCCCTGCTTACTCCTTGTCCCTACAGGTCCCTCTCTGAAGCTTTTCCTGTCCTCACTGCTTTCTGTTGCTACTTTGTTTCCAACCCAAATACCCAGTAAAAGAAATCTCAACTCAATCAGTAACAATACAATCTATAAGCCTAGATTGGGCAGATCCCCCACTACACTACTCTATTCCCATCTATGTTATCCCACATAACTTACCATTTCTCCAGGCCACGAACTTCTCTCTCCAACCTCTCCATGATCCTCCGTAGCTCCTCCCTCTTCCTGTCGATCCTCTGTAGCTCCTCCCACAAACCCACAGCTCCTCCCCCTCCTCCTGCCCAATCATTGGCTCAAGCCTTTATTTGAAAAGTTAAGGTGGGGAGACGGTTCACAAGACAGCTCCTCGTCTGCAGCCCCTCCCAGGAGTGGAATTAGCATCAAATACAAGCCCAGGGCCACCCACAGCACCTTTCTGTCACCCTCTGCTGTGCCCCATTAGTGATTCCCCTTAACCCAGTGTCTATATGTGCTGTGCCCCAGGTTCCACTCTGAGACCCCTGTGTCATTTATTCATGGACAACATCCATGCCCGTTGAGGCTCTGGTTTGTGGGAGCAGCAGCCATGTCTCTGAATCCACCCTGGATCTTGCCTGAACTCCAGGCAGTATCTGACCACCAGGAGTCCCCTCTTATTCTGCCTGACCCGCTTCTGGGGACTCCCATGCTGTTCGTTTTGTTAAACCCGCTTCCCTGGGCTCCTGCTCTGTTTTCACCTGCCTCTCCCTGGTCCATCCGCCTCCTTCTGGTTCATGCACCTTGCTCTGCAATCCATGGCCCTGCCTAGCTGCTGCTAAGTCATTGTTCATCCATGCCTCCTTCTGGCCACACTCCCTCTTCCCTTCTCTGACCATAATCATTCCAAAGCTCATAGATACGCTATTTTTTGGCAATGCCAGCAGGTTTTCTTGTGTTCCTTTCTAGAATCTTCTACCAAGTTTTATCAAATCCTGTTGATCAGTGAGCTTGGCTTACAGTTTACTCACTGGTTCCTTAAGGATGTCTAGAGATCCAGCAAGAGCTCACTGGATTCTGCTCTGTGGTCCTCCAGTGCTGTGCTTATGACTCCTCCCCTCTCTGAGGATGCTATCATTCCAGAGCATAGGGTATTCACTTTATACCTGTGTGCCTAGAACACTGCCTGACACATGGTGCTCAGTGCATGTTCATGGGTCCCAGGAGAGCTACAAGCTGGCAAGCAGTTGTCACAGACACAAACTCCTCCCGCAGGGTTTGTGGGTGTCATAGCTTGACATGTACAGGCGTAGCACTGAACCACGCTACAGTTATTCAGTGTGATAGACTGTGCTACTTTTCTGTTGCTATGATAAATGCACTATGGCCAGGGTAATGTATAGAAGGAAGGGTTCTTTTGGGCTTCTGGTTATTCCACAGGATAAGCACCCATCCTGGATGGAGGCACAGTGGCAGGCAGCAGGGATGGTGGCTGGAGCCGAAAGCTTACGTTATGAACCATAATCAAGAAGCAGGAAGATGGAGTGGGGGAGCATACACACAAGCTAGGTTCTCAAAGCCTACTTTCAGTGATATGCATCCTCCCACAAGGCCACACCTCCTAATCCTTCCCAAATAGTGCTACCCACCAGTGATACATGAGCTCTACAGGTCATCCTCATGTAAACCACAAGTACCAAGTAAGCTTCAGAGGCAGGCTATGACGTTAGACTCCCTGCTGGTTCTGCAACTTCAGTTTGTTTACCTTTAAAAGTACAGAGGGATGATCCCAGTCACCCCTAACAGGCCCTGCTCCAGAGACCTTGAATCAACTGTGGCTTGACCCTGCCAGTCCTTATTCCTAGAAGCATATGCCTCAGGAGCCAACTGCTCCCTGTTTCCCAGCGATGCCATATGTCCCTCTAGCCTTCAACCCACCCTCCGCCTTCTTCAACCCTGCCTCCTTCAACCCCACCTCCATCAACCCCGCCTCCTTCAACCCTGCCTCCTTCAACCCCGCCTCCTTCAACCTCTCCTCCTTCAACCCCGCCTCCCTCATCCCTGCCTCCTTCAACTCTGCCTCCTCCAACCTTCCTCTGGTTTGTGGCTGCAGTTCCTTCCTAAGTCCCATCTTCTTGGCATTTGAATAAACAGGAAAGGATATGGTTCTTTCCTTCGCTGGCTAGTCACAAGCAGGCCTGCTGTAAATCTCATCATAGGCTGATGGCTTTCTTTTAGGTCCGGGTTCTAGTGGTACCCGCAGAGAATTACGACTACCAAATACTTCACAAAACCTCAGTGGACAAGTCCTCCGAGTTCATCAGTGCTTGTGGAGGAGACAGTTTCTATATTGAGTAAGTGTCATTTCATGGAGGGCTCTGGCTCTGGAATGCACGGGGCATGCTCACGTTCCCAGCCAGAGTGAGGTCTGGAGAGAGACTGGCCTGGAGTCTGCCCTCTCCTCACCAGCTAGGAAAGTAACCGTGAGTCTGGGGTCTCAGGAAGGTGACGTCCTTCCTCTGTGCCCGCCGCTCCGTAAGTGACCTTGCCAGGTACCATCTGGACAAGGTGACCACACGGCCCCAAACATGCAGAGATCTACGCCCAACTTGGGACTAGTGACCAGCTGGGAGACTTTCTAGCCCTTTGGTCTTCGCTGATATATATAAGATGCCACACAGGGTGTCTTCCACTGACAAGGACATACATAGCCCAGATCTCCACTCACCTCTCTAGTGGGGACTTCTGTGCCCTGTCTTCACTCATTCCTGAGTGCTAAGAGCATGCTAGCCCCAACACAGGCTCTGCTGCGGAACTCAGGGCCTTTGATGCTTCTACAAGGAGCCAGGAGCTTCAGAGGCCCTGAAGACCGACCCTTCGTGTTCAGTGACAGGGAAAGCAAAGTCCCCAGAGGCAAACCTCTGTGGGTGTGAGTGACTTCTTGTCCACACCTTACTCCTCATCCTCGGGAAGGTCACCCAACAGCGAAGGCGCCTCAGCTGCCTTATCTGTGAAGCAGACTGTGACCCAACTGGTCGGGTGGTCATGAGGTTGAGAGAACATATCATCTTGTCCTCATTGTCTTCCTTCGAGCTGTAACTCACACACTACACAGTCTGTCCTGCAGCTTTTCCATCACCAAAGTTCCCACTAGCCATTCCTGTGATGCAGATGTTGGGGGGTGGGGGGTGGATGCCACTGGCCGAATCTACGATGGGGTTATTTTTCACTCCCTCCAAAGCTCAGTGATCCATGTCACCACCCAAAAGACTCTACCAGGCAGAACTAGACGAAAGGGAAGCTGGGGATGGATGCACCCCAGGTCGTTACCATGAGTTATTTTGTTCCCACAGTCCCCAGACGGCCTCTGGATTCTGTAAGAATTCTGCGAGATCCCTGGTAGCCTTTTACCATAATGGTGCTGTACCCTGTGAGTGCCACCCTGCCGGGACTGCCGGCCACCACTGCAGTCCTGAGGGTGGGCAGTGCCCTTGCAGGCCCAACGTCATCGGGAGGCAGTGCACCCGCTGTGCCACAGGCCACTATGGATTCCCGCTCTGCAAGCGTGAGTGAGCCCTGCCGAGCTGCTTCTGAAGCATCCTCTGGTCCCCAGAGCACGATGCCCGTGCATGGCGGGACTTCTCAAACGCCACTGTTTTACACACTCACTTGGGGGCTGATGGTAAGGTCCTGATTCAAGAGATCTGGCCTGGGCTGAAAACTCTGCCCTTCTAATAAACATCCAGGCTCTCTCATGCCACATGCCTACAGATTACACCCTGAGCAGCAAGGCTCTAGGCTATGAATATAAACATACACATAAATGTGAGTGTCTATGAGTAGGTTGTGAGCAGCTCATTTCCAGCATGAAGCACTTTGGGGTCGTGTGGCCCAGTGAAGCCTCAGTTCAGATAGGACATTCTCGGTCTCTTGGATGTATTACTCACTAACTTAGAAACCCTTGCATTTTTACTTAAGAACCACCCTGTGGCCTGATGCCCTGGGCCTGCCCTTGCTGTAAGAGACACAGGTATGCAGACAGAGCACCGCAAGGGGACCAGTCTTTGTCTGAATAAACAAAACCAACCTCACTACTGCACAGTGTGCTGACCCTGGACCTGAGTGCTCTGCGAGGCTGGGGAGTGCTTTGGAACTGTCACTAATTGATGCCCTTTAGAGCCTTCTGATGAACAGGATAGATTACGGGGACAGCAGCCCGCTTGGTTCATGGCGTATGGAACCTGGAGCCAGTTACTCCAGCTGCCCCTCCCTTGCTGTGACTGGTTCAGATCACCATGGGCAATGATGTCTATAAGGAAGGGAAGGGAAAACATTTCCCTAGACTACCTGGGAACGTATGGAAACCCCCGTGGTTTGTGTAGTCTGTCTCTCATCCAGCGTCTCTTTGTCCCTCCGCAGCTTGTAATTGTGGCAGACGCCTTTGCGAAGAGGTGACAGGGACATGTCTCTGCCCACCCCGCACAGTCAGGCCCCAGTGTGAGGTCTGTGAGATCAATTCCTTCAACTTCCACCCTGTGGCCGGCTGCGATGTCTGCAACTGCTCCAGGAAGGGCACTGTTGAGGCGGCCGTCTCTGAGTGTGACAGGGACAGCGGGCAGTGCAGGTGAGCTATGATGCACGCGTGTGCGAGGTCCTATCATGGGACGACCGGGTGCCATCTACACACAGTAGGCCTTGTCATTCTTCCCTTCCCACCTGTGCACTGGGCTAGCTTCAGGGCGGAGCTTCCCAGCAAGAAGAGATTTTGGGGGGGCGGATTGGTTGGCTCACGCTGAGTCAGGGCAGCCAGGCAGAAGCAGCCTTGCCCATGTGTGCCAGCATGCTGCCACAGGAGTGTACTGTGTGTGCCGTGCTCGCTGCCTTGATGGTTGGCTTTGATTGTTTCTACATGTAGAATCATCTGGAAAGGAGCTCTCAACATCTTGACTCCCTTCCCAGGCGATTCTAGACTATGTCAGGTTGACAAAATTAACCATCACGGCCTGCAAAGCAGGATTCGTTGGGAGTAGGGAACCAGGCAGAGTTGGCCATCTTCAGGAACCACAATAGACAAGAAGTGGTGGCCGCATTTCGTTATTTGTTAAAATGCCCTGGTAAAAGTAAGTTAAAAGAGAAAGGTTCTCAGTCTAGGGACACAGTTGATTATGGGAAGGCAGGGTGGATGATGGATCCTGAAGTGACAGAGCCCACACATCTATAGCCAGGAAGCAGGGAACTGGTGTCTGCCATTGCTGGACCTGTTTTCTCCCTTTCATTCAGTGCTCGGGGCAGGGGGCGTTTCACATCTCATTTAACTAGATAGCCTATGTCCCACATGCCTAGGTCTCCCAGGTGACCCTGGGTCCTGCCAGTTTGAAGATCAACCACCAGAAGGACAAAGTTCTCCTCACATATTGATGAAGGGTTTGGCTGAGCAAGCTAGGCTCCCACTAGAGGGTGAAGATGGTGTCACCTGTTCCCAGGTGGCAAGTTTAATCTCATCAGAGCTGGGAAGTAGCTACAGGGGGAGAGACTAGTATTCAGAACCCAAGAAAGGGCTGAGGAAAGTTCAGTTGGGGTTTTATAGCGGGAAAATGAGTGCATCCAGTATAGGCTGGCCAGGCTTATGCAAGAGAAGACACACGATCAATCAGCAAGGAGACAGGATCAGCCCAGATGTCTGCACTAGATAAATGGACTGAAAACGCCGGTGCATCTACACACCAGAATTTTGTTCAGTCATAAAGAACAATGAGATTATAACATTTGCAGGTAAATGGACAGAGCTGGAAAATGCAATATGACATGAGGGGACCCAGGCTTAGACGGCAAGCTGTACGCTTCTCATATGTGGGTCCTAGCTTGTGATGTTTATGTGAGAGAGACGGGGTGTGGGCAGAGGTCATGGGTCAGACAGGGTGTGGCTCATGGGGGAGGGGTGGCATGGGATGGGAAGCAAGGTGTTCAGAGAGAGGAGTGGGGAGAACAGCAGAACACGTGAATGGCAGCGGATGGCGATTCCTGCAGAGGGAGGGCAAGAGCCAGGCAGGGATGGATGAGGGGGCTAAGACTGGCCTGGGGAGGGGGGGAATCCTCCAAAGCAATTATATATGAAAATGCCAAAAAAAAAAAAACCCCTCTGGGACTTTAGATGTTAACCACTAATTTAAACAAAAACATACTATTCAGCCTCTCGTCCTTATACATTGTGTATGGATTGGGGACTGAGCTGGGACAGGCCTCAGCGACCCCAGCTTGGGGACAGATATGTCACCATCCTGTGGCTGCTCTGACAGAGGGCAACAAGAGTGATTTACTCTCTCTCCCTCGGTTGAATTGGCAGAAATCTGAGTCCACGGAGAAGCTCTGAGGAGAACCTGGTTCATGCCCTCCCCTTCACTCCTGGGGCTGGGAGCATTCTGTAGCTGGTGGCCACACCCCCAATCTCTGTCCCATCACCACGTGCCATTTTCCTCTTATGTCTCTCCACAAGGCGCTCACCTCTCTATGATTGTCCCTTTTTTGTTTTCTATAAGGACAGCAAGCAAGCCGGCTTAATATCCAGCAAACTCTAGGATCTCTCCATCTTAACTACAAAGATTTTTTTTTTTTTTCCGGATAACGGTCCATGGCTAGACCTGGGGGTTAGAGTCAGAATACCTGCATGCACCTTTGGTGAACATGGTTTAGCTCTCCATTACAGCAATGGTTCACTCTCCAAGAAAGAGCCCTTGACCACGCCTTCAGCCACTGCCTGGGGCCTGCCAGCTCCTTTGGGTGGGGAGATCTTGTACAGAAGTTATGAACTATCCTAACACTTTGAAACCACAACTGTTGAGTCCTGCCTGAGTCAGGTAGTCAGTCAGTAATCAGGCATGGGCCTCTTCAGGATGTCTGGGCTTAATCATAGGAAGCTTAGGAACTGAGCTTCAGTGTTCAGACAGGGAGAAAAGCCAGAGCACTCAGTTAAACCTCGGAGTTTCCCAGTTCTGCTGACGCAGTGGGGAAAGAGGAATTTGAAAAACTTAAGACCAGTTAAAGCAGCAGAGATGATATATGGGTGTGCCACAGTGTTTTAGGAAAATATCCTGAGAAATTTTAACAACCCACTCTCAGCCAGGATAATTTAACTGACTAGCAGTTTCTGAACTTAGGAGCATGGATTTCATGCGTATGTGATAGACGCTCTCCCCACTGAGCCATCTTCCCACACTCACAAATAATTTCTGTGTAAAACGTGGCAGGAAGGAGGACTATGTTTAGCAAGACCTAAAGCCCAAGCACCCGTTGGTGATTCCTGGCGTTTGCAGCCAAAGGGGAAAACACATCTTTTCTCAGCAATGCAAGGCTCCCTGGAACCCCTACCAGCAACCACAAACCATAGCGTTTAAAAGTTAGCATCAACACTGTATTTTCTGCTAAAGGACTGTAAAGTTTGCCCTTTTCACCAAGTCAAACCATTACAGATACTAATCTATTTTACAGTGAGTTAGTAAATCATTGTAACCATCCACAATACTCAATTTTTCTTCTATTACAAATAGTGCTGTAATTTTAGTGGATTTAGGAATAACTTACTGAAAACCCAAAACAGAATTTTCAATCTATTATTATCATGGAATCTATCATAGATAATAAAAATATTATCATATTATTCCTAGAAGGCATGGAACAGGTCTCTCCACCTTCCTGAGTTCCAGTTCTCAGTCAATGCATGAAATGAAATTTGGCAAAATCATCTTTGACTTTCCTTCTGAATTTAAACTTATTTTGTTGCTCAATCTTTGTATCAAGACAATATTGCATCACCTCTAGCCTGATATTTTGGGCAATCCTGATAGACTACAGTTCTGACAGTGTGCTGTTTGGACACAGTTCTGTTATTTTGTAGCAATATAAGATGCAGATGTATAGATTTAATGACATAGGATAGCAAGAGAAATAAGTTTTCACCTGCTTTAAGTGATGGAAAATGAGTACTATTTGGCTCTTGAAATGCTCCAAAGGGTTAAAAATATCCTCAGAAAAACATCTGTCAATCTGTGGTAGATACAGGCAGCTGGGATCCTGCTTTTACAAACTGCTGTGTTGGGATGGAGTAAGAAGATGTCCCTCCACTGCCGATGTCCCGCCACCACAGAAGTCCCTCCCCCACACATGTCCCTCCACCACAGAGGTCCTTCCCCCACAGATGTCCCTCCCCCACACATGTCCCTCCCCTACACATGTCCCTCCACCACAGAGGTCCCTCCACCACAGAGGTCCCTCCCCCACACATGTCCCTCCACCACAGAGGTCCTTCCCCCACAGATGTCCCTCCCCCACAGAAGTCCCTCCCCCACAGATGTCTCTCCCCCACAGATGTCCCTCCCCCACAGATGTCTCTCCCCAACAGATGTCTCTCCCCCACAGATGTCTCTCCACCACAGATGTCCCTCCACAGGTTTCCCTCCCCCACAGATGTCCCTCCACCACAGATGTCTCTCCCCCACAGATGTCCCTCCCCCACAGATGTCTCTCCCCCACAGATGTCCCTCCCCCACAGATGTCCCTCCACCGCAGATATCAGATGTCCCTCTAGCACAGATGTCCCTCCACGGCAGATGTCCCTCCCCCACAGATGTCCCTCCCCCACAGATGTCTCTCCCCCACAGATGTCCCTCTCCCACAGATGTCCCTCCCCCACAGATGTCCCTCCCCCACAGATGTCCCTCCACCACAGATGTCAGATGTCCCTCTAGCACAGATGTCCCTCCACGGCAGATGTCCCTCCCCCACAGATGTCTCTCCCCCACAGATGTCCCTCCCCCACAGATGTCTCTCCCCCACAGATGTCTCTCCCCCACAGGTGTCCCTCCCCCACAGATGTCCCTTTACCACAGATGTCAGATGTCCCTCCACCACAGAAGTCCCTCCACCGCAGATGTCCTTCCCCCACAGATGTCCCTCCACCACAGATGTCCCTCCACAGGTTTCCCTCCCCCACAGAGGTCCCTTCACCACAGATGTCAGATGCCCCTCCCCCGCAGATGCCCCTCCCCCACAGATGTCCAGGTGCCCCGTGTGCTTTTCCCAGCCTTTTCCAGAGAAGCCTGTTGGAATGATATCCATCTCTGCTGCTCCTCATAGTGATCAGCCAGGTAAGACGCAGGAATAAAATCCCAGAAAAGATATGGCATTCTTGGGACAAAAGGGCTTCCAGACAGGGCTAGCAACCCAGGAGGGCAATTCCTTTGATGACTGATCAAATGACAGGGGGAGCCAGGGAAGGTGGGGACCGGAGTTCTCGCACACTCCTGTTGTCCCTCATGTTCTGTGGCATCTTTCTCTCATCCCTGTAATGGCCTGTCTCAGGCTGTTTCCCCATCCCCAGTCCTCAGTGAGGCACAGTGCAGGCTGAGCTCACAGCAGGTTGTGTCCTGCCTCTGCCACTCACTGTTTGGGTGGCTGTAAGCTAAGCTCTCCCCCTCTCTGGCCTTCATTCTTGTGTAAAATAGGGACCCTGTAGCCCACAGAGCATCCATGTATACGAGTGTGTGTGTATAACTATATATGCATATATACATATATTTGTATATCGTGTATAATTGTATATATTTATATATGCACACACACACATACCACACAATTATATATCATGTGTAAACACCCTTAAGACAATGCCTGACATGCGGACATGCACTCAAGACCCAGTGACTATTAGCTGTTGGTATTGGTTGGGGCCATGGCTGTCTGCTCCCTCTTCCTGTGCTCTGTTTCCCTGAGACCCATCCCTTCTCCCGCTCTCCATTACCTCTGCTCTGGAGCATTTCTCAGGCACACACGGCCCTCCAGATCCTCACTGGCTGTCATTCCATCGTCACACAAATTAACTCACCTCCATGCTCTGATTGTCTTTCTCAGGACCAAGGCCCGCAAATTCCCAGGGCTCCTGTATTCTCACATAGATAATGAAAAACATTTTAAAGACTTTTCAATTTGATGTGTTTGCATGTATATGCATATGTCTGTATATGTGTCAGCGTGAGTTTATGTACCTATGTGTGTGCAGGTGTGCTCAGAGGCTAGGAGAGTATTGGCTCCCTTGTGACTAAAGTTACAGGTATTCGAACCACCTGACATGGGTGTTAGGACCAGAGCTCCAATAATTATGACTGAACAGGAAATGCTCAGAACCACTGAGCCATTTCTACAGCCCCTGCTGAAATAGTAATTTTAATGATCTTCTAATGATCTTCTAAGCGCCTTCTTAGCTGGTCTGTAACTCCCGAATTCTAAGTCCGTGTGACCCTCCATATCTTGTTGTGCCTTTTAAGCCTTCTCACCTCTTAGACTTAAACATAATCTGCTTACCCATGACAGCCTCTTTCTTGTCTTTAACATACTGAGACATATCCAGTCACATGTCACCTTCTGACAAGGGGCAGACTGTCCCCCATCAGGCCTGTCCTTCCTGCTGACCACCACCCTTGTGAAGTCATGTTAGGGCATCACTGGCTCTCCTGACTGCTCTCCTCCTTCTGACTTGTTTATTCACTCACTCAAGTCAGCACGCAGCTAGCCAAGGAGTCTGGCTGGTGCCATGACAACAGAGAAGAAAAGGGAACCATTTTCTCTCAAGTCTGCTGATCATCTCTTAAATGGGCTTAGAGTCATCCTGACCTTACACATTTTTTCTGGGGAGACTCTGGATCCCTAATTCAATAGAAATATGCTAATTCACAGTTTTTCTTGGATTTTAACATCTGTTTCCTTCTGAATTCTGTCATTAGTACACAATGCTATTTGTGAAGCTTGAGACATTGCTGATAAATTCAGATTTATGGTTCCTTCGTCTTTCAGAATCTTTAAATTGTTGATCATATGCCTAACATCATACATATTTATGTATACAATTTGATGTTTCAACTCATGCTTATGCTGTATAATGGTCAGGGCATATAGCATAAACATCATATTAATCCTGGAAAATATATTCACATTTTCCTTTTTTCTGGTTGTCTTGAGTAAAACACTATTTTCCCCTTCTTATCTAACACTAAATTTTACCTTTTGACTATCCTTTTCTCAGCCCTCCTCTTTGCCCTCCCCAGCTCCCAGGAATCAGTGTCCCGTGTTAACTTCTATGAGATCTACTATTCTAGATGTCATACATGAGTAAGATCACATCATATCTTACCTTTATGTATGGCTTAATTCACCCAGCCCAGTGTCCTCTTGCCCAATGTACTATACAAATGACAGGTTTCATAGCTGGGTGGTATTCACAGCCGGGTGGTATTCCACTCCGTGTACACAACACGCTTTTTATAACTTATCCACAGATGGACACATAGCATGGTTCTGGCTTTGGGGCAGTTGTAAATAGCAGTGCAGTGGTCCTGAGCATGACTCTGTCTCTATGACACGCCACCATCATTTCCTTTGCAGATGAACCTACAGTGTGGTTTTTGATGAATGCTTATACTGGTTTTTACTGTATGCATATATGTCTCTGTTTTATTGCTTGGGCTTTTGAGGGGGGCAGTCTCTCAGTCACATTTATGTTCTAATGGGGAAACCTATACTAATTCATCACAACAGCTCGTGTGAGTGCCACGTTGTGTATGGAATGCTTTGGTGATGTGACTCTCCACACAGCATCAATTCCATCATACCCACCCCTTCAGCAAAACCTTCCTCAGATTCCCATCTCCTCTAAGCATGAGGGTCCGTCTTCCAGGTAGTCTGGCCCACACTTACTGTAACTTCCTTCCCCGTCTCTTCTGCATTTCCACCTTCTCCGTAAGCTTTGCACACACCCACTTCTCCAGCCATGGAAGGCTTCGATTCCTCCTCTGCTGCCTTCCAATTATACATGTCCTTCAAGGATTTTGTGCTGCAAACTTAAAACTTACAGAAAGAATGAGATGCACAAGTTACAGAGATGCCCCCCACCAGTTTCAAACACAAGCAGGTTTAGTATTTAGTCATCCTATCTCTTACAATATTACTTAACTTCTTACATCTCTGGGTCTTCAGCAAAACCACGTCGAGGTAAAGACTAGTTTGTTCGGCTTTGTCCCCTCTTGTCCCCACCCCCACCACCCCCCCCCTCAGTGCAAACCATCGTTAATTCTCAGATGGGTGAACAAATAACATGCTAGACTTTGGGCTGTAGATGGACACTGGAGTTTGGTGTGACCATCATATGAAGGGAACTGTAGTACTTAATAACAAAACGACAGCATTCTCCTGGTGCGTCTGCACCAGGCTGCCTGTGAGGTGCCTCAGGGATGACTTCATGGCCTGCATCCCTAGGGCGGCCCTGCTGTTCTCCAGCTGGTAGCAATGAACGCAGTCCTCTTGCCTCTGCAGTGTGAGCCACAATGTGGGTTGCAAAGAGGCTCCTTGCAGAAATGTACAAGGCCAGGCTGCCTCAAGGCTGCCTTAGAAGACACTCAGCCAGACTCTGGGGTTTCTTTGTTCTTCCTGGTTGTCATGACACCAACCCAGACTTCCTTGGTTACTTGATGTTACACAGGATACAGACGCTGCAGTGGTGCAGACACTGCACTATCCTGGAATGCAGGTTCTGTGCTCTGCAAGTTCTGCTTAACTTGTCATCCCTATCTGGGGTGGGCAGGGACCTGGTCCAAGGCCACTGCTCCCCGTTTGTGCCTCCCCTCCAGTCTGTGCTCTCAGCTGCCTTGTGCATGCTGAGTGAACATAGACCTTGGCCCAGTGTGACAGATGTGGTGGCCCAAACCCCTCCATGTCATCGGCTCACTAGGGTTCTGAAGTCAACAGGCAGAGACAGAGAGACAGAGACAGAGACAGAGACACAGAGAGAGACAGAGAAGAGGAGAGGAGAGGGAGGAGAGGAGAGGAGAGGAGGAGAGAAAGGGGGGCTCTACTTCAGTTCCTCTCTGTCTTGCCTGAGCCAGCCCCTCCTGTAGCTGTCCTGGCTGTAAACTGCTCATGCCTTCTTCCCACAACAAACAGAGACGATAACGATGGAGCTTCCATCAGCGCACCTTCTTCTGAGTCCCGGGTCCTGCCATAGGATCTTGTTGTGAGTGGGATATGAACGGACCCGCAGAATCTCATAGAGCTGAGCTTCGAGTGTGAGATGTGCCCTGCAGGCTCATGTGTTTGCACACTTGTTGGGAAGGTTGTGGAATCTATAGGAGACTCGGCTTCTCTGGAAGAAGCAGGCAGATGGAGAAAGGCCTGGAAGCTTTATACCCCACCCCTGCTTCTCTTGGGGTTCCTGGAGTCTTCCGTGACTTGACACCATGTCTCCTCACTGTCAATCCTTTCTCCCTTAAGTTGCTTTTTGTGGAAGTGTCTTATTGTAGCAACTGGAAAAGAAGCCATGGTGAGTGTCAAGGGGACGGAATTCAGTCCAGCATACCTGGATGTGGTTTCTAGGAGCTGCAAGCACCCACATAGGTGCATATTTTGTCACATGATGTTTGGCGACATACTCCTTGGTTTCTTGTTCAGAAATACTCAGCCTATCTAATCTGAGACTGAAGGCATGCCCTATACACGTTGTTTGGCACCAGCGTTAAGTTAACGTAGCCTTGGGACAAAGCGCTGCTGCAGGTTTGCTGAAAGAAACATTCTGGACCTTGAGATAAGGTCCCTTTCATAACAGCAGTGCTGCTCCTCCCCCCACATAGCGACATGTGGATGTCAGCACCCCACGCATAACCTCTCCCTTCTGTGGACATCGGCGCCTGGGGCATAAGCTCTCCCTTCTGTGGCTGTCAGCAGCCGCCTCAGCCACTGTGTCTGCGTCTGCTCTCTCACAGCACAGGTGGCCTTTAGAACCGTGCAGAGTGATGATGGGATTGGTTCCTCTGTCCCTGTACAGGTGCAAGCCTAGAGTCACAGGGCAGCGGTGTGACAAGTGTGCTCCTGGCTTCTACCAGTTCCCCGAGTGTGTCCCCTGCAGCTGTAACAGAGATGGGACGGAGCCCAGCGTATGTGACCCAGGGACTGGGGCTTGCATGTGCAAGGTGAGACAGGTCATGTGCCCGGAGTTCTTCAGGGGAACTGACCTCTGATAGGTTCTGTAATGTGCTAGCATTCCGTACTTATCGTCTCCTTTCATAGGCATAATCGAAGGGAAGTTCTTCCTCATCCTTTGGAAAGGCCACAGACCCCGTCCCCTCTCCCTGTGATAATCTGGGTATTTTTTTGTTTTGTTTTGTTTTGTTTTGTTGGTTTTGGTTTTGGTTTTGGTTTTTTCGAGACAGGGTTTCTCTGTATAGTCCTGGCTGTCCTAGAACTCACTGTGTAGATGGATTTCGAACTCAGAAATCTGCCTGCCTCTGCCTCCCAAGTGTTGGGATTAAAGGCGTGTGCCACCACCACCTGGCAATAATCTGTTGATATGGACTGTTTTCTACAGCATGGAGAGGCCCATAGCTTCCTTGTGATTTGCTCTTGGATAAGGACTGGGGTTATTCACCCTGCTATAGGGCCCACTGGGTCTAGTGGCCCACCAAAATCGTAGAAGCTGGGCCAGTTGCTCTCCTCCAGCCGCCAGTCTTCATAGCCCTGTCTCTGTGCTTCTCAGAGCTGAAGAGTGTCTTACGGGACTCATTCTTCAACAGGAAAACGTGGAGGGCCCCCGGTGTCAACTGTGTCGAGAAGGGTCATTCTACCTGGACCGCGCCAACCCAAAGGGCTGTACCAGGTGCTTCTGTTTCGGGGTGAATACCGACTGTCAGAGTTCACATAAGCAAAGAGCTAAGGTATGTGAGAGATGAGTCTCTGGGGTCCTGGCAGTGGCGGGAGCTGTGACGTGCTTTGTGTATTGATGGTTCACGTATCCAGTAGTGCCCTCACTGTAAACAATAAACTGCTTTCCCTCTTTCCCACCCCTGCTCCCGGAATGACGACTCTGAGACTAATTATTTATTAATAAATGCCTAGGCCATAAGCATTGGCCCATTCCCTTACTAGCACAACTTATTTAATCCATTCAAACTATTCTGTGTCTTCCACATGGTTAAGTACCTGTCCTCAGTTTCATGTGTCCGAGTCCAGATCGCCTCTGTATTTTATCCTGAGGTCAGCTACCTGCTGGCTTACATCCACCTCCCAGAGCTCCTGGGTGAATCTCGCCTTTTATTCTACCCCGAGTTCTTCTATGCGGCCAGTTACCTCCACTCAGCCCTCATGCTTCGGACCGCTTCTGTCTTGCCCTGGCAAATCGTCACACCGCTCACTGTTTCCCAGAAGCCTCTCTCTCCAGCCAGCGTCCACTTCCTATTTCCTGCCTCCGCTCATCGGCCATCAGCTTTTTAAATGACGGGTGATGCTTGTAAGAGATTCTCTCTACACCTCACTGCCCCTTGGCCTCGGCCCTCACTCCACAGAGAGCATCGCAATTGTTTCTCAGATTATTCAGGTCTTTGATCAAGTGTCACACGCTCAGGGTGCCTTCTCTCCACACTCCTTGTAAAATAGCTCATCCTGGTCACTCTCTGTGTCGCCGCCCTTGGTGTCTCCATAGGGTTTCGCTCTCATGCCTTTAACTTAAAGCATTATTCTTTCCTTTCTTAATCGGTACAATGTGAGCTCCTTAACACATACCAGGGCTTAGGACAGGATTTGGCACATGAATGATGCCCAGAAAGTAGTCACTCAGTGAAAGAATTTACAATATTGTAAAGGATATGATAAAGAATCCAGACGGACATCTGGATAGACAGACCTGCAGGATGAGGGTTAGAAGGTCCACGAGCACACTGATTCTGTCACCACGAAGTGACATGCCATGTTCTTGAGCCTTCCCGCCCCTGAGGAGCTCTTTAAAAAAAATAATTTATTGTCTTCATAGAGTTCCTATTATATAGGTACGATTATTATCTATCATTATCATTATCATTGTCCATTGCTAATTGACTGGTAATTGACCTATGGGAAGGTTAGGGGTGGGCTGAAAGTTCAATTTCTCTACACACCTACTGGTGGTCTTTCTGGTCTCCAGTTCCCATCCTGCGGGTAACTAGGGAGCCTGATAATCGCATCTCACAAGCATACAGAGCAGGTGTTTGCACATGTCTTGGTTCATATGTGTGTGCGGATATGCCGTGTGCATGTGTGGAACAGATGTTGATGCTAGTATCTTCCCTTATGTATTTCACCATATCTATTGATGAGAGCTCGCTTGCTTGCAGCCCCCCCCCAAACCTGAGCTTTCCTGATGCTTGGGATTACAGGTGAGCTGTCCAACATTTATATGGGTTCTAGGGATTCAAACTCTGACCCTCCTGCATGTGCAGCAAGTCTCTATACTCCTCCTCCAGCCCCACAGAATATGCATGTATGATGATAACAGCACATTCTTTGTTCTCTTTTTATATTCTTCCTGTTTTATTTTCTTTCTCAAATATTTTATCACATATTAAATTTGCTTACTTTGTGCAGTGTGTGTGCAATGTGGGTATAGTGTGTGTGTGTGTGTGTGTATGCATGCATGCATGCATGTGTGCATGTATGTGTGTGTGTGTGTGTGTGTATGTGTGTGTGTGTATTCATGAAAGGGTGTGTGTGTATACATGCTGAAGCCAGAGATCAATGTCAAATGTCTTCCTCTATAATTTCCACCTCAGTTTCTGAGCTAGCCCCTCACTGGCCTGGATTTTGCAGAGACTAGACTAACTGGTGCCCTCCTGTCTTCACTTTCCAAGCACCGGGACCTCAGGGGCACGTCACTTTTTTATGTGGTTCTTGCAGATAGACTCATGTTCCCGTGCTTGTGAGACACATGCTTTCCCAGAGGAGCCCTCGCTCCAGCCATCTCTGTCCGCCTTCTAACTTCATAAAGCTGAGACTTTCATCAACTCTCTTAGTTCATGAACCAGTAGCTGCATGTGCACTGTTTTTGTGTAATATCATTCTATACATTTTACTGCTTCCTGAGTGGAGGACGGACTGGTAAGTGGAAGAGAATTAGTTTGTAAATCTGTCCTGTGGCCTCCCCTCTCACCCACCATGAAGCCAGGAAGCTTTTATCTCTAATCTATTCCTCGTCCATTTATCCCTCTAAATACAGCAGGCTTCCTTGGTGACAAAGGAAATATTTTATTTTGGTTACTGTATTCTATAACACATTTTTTAAAATGTTCCATTTTTAATGTTGTTCTAAATCTTTTTTTAAGAACTAAGCTAATTCATTGACAATTTTATACATATATAGACTGAGTTCTGATTATTCCTTCACCTCTCCCCCTCTCCCCTCTCTCCCACCCCAACCTACCCCTTTCATTCCTTCTTATCCCTTTCCCAGATCAACAGCCCTTGGTTTTGTTAATCACTTAGTTTGCTAGGGTCATCTCTGTGATCGTTGAATGGCAATTCCCGTTGGAGCCGGACTGAGTCACTGCTGGTTACACCGCTAACAGCAGCGACTCCCTCTTCTCATGAATCTATCTGTAAGAAATAATTCATCTGTGATAGGAAAGGTGCCCTGATATCCTCCCACATCCTTCTTTATGTGGACCCCGTCTTCTAAAGATTGATTTACTTATGACTTGTGTATATGTGTATGTGTGTGTACCACATGAGTGCAGGCTTCCTCAGAGGGCAGAGGGGGTTACCAACAGATGACCGGGCACTGGAGTTGCAGATTGTTGTGAGAGTGATGTAGCCAGTCACTCTAAAAGCCATAAATACTGTGTTCTAGTTCGTAGACATGATGGGCTGGCGTCTGGAGACAGCGGAGGGAGTTGACGTCCCCGTGTCCTTCAACCCGGGCAGCAACAGCATGGTTGCAGACCTGCAGGAGCTGCTCCCCTCAGTTCACG
Organism: Apodemus agrarius; assembly: GCA_964023405.1. Classification (NCBI taxonomy): domain Eukaryota; kingdom Metazoa; phylum Chordata; class Mammalia; order Rodentia; family Muridae; genus Apodemus; species Apodemus agrarius. The sequence goes on from OZ030021.1 coordinate 2,915,726, forward strand.
GTGCATCCTGGGTGGCACCTCCATCCTACCTGGGCGATAAGGTAACCATGGTCTGACGTCCTCCTGAGCGCTCTGTGGCCTCAGCTGCCACTCAGCACAATTGTCATTTCCCCAGAGGGGGGAAGCATCTGGAAGTTCAGGTAAATGACGTTCAGAAATAAAGTTAGGCAATAATGAAGAAGGTGCCCTGCCTCCTGCCATGCGGAGGGCCGAGAAAGGCTCTCATGTGTGCGGTCCACATACGCTAGTTCCCAGAAACGAAGTCCTCCATGATGTTTGTCTTGATTTGTGTTTCCTGCCAAGGAATTCTCCTCTAGGGAAACATAAAACCATTTAAATGATTATCTGTTGCAAATGGGCCAGGTGCTTTCAAATGCTCTACTGAAAATTCTTTGCTTTAAAGTAGAAAGGCTCCTTGTCAGGAGAATGCAAGCTGAAAAGTGACTCAAGGTTATTTGAAGAAGCACAGGACCCGTGGAGTTTGGCCCACGCAGCAGAATCGGGTGTGTCCAACGGCACACCCCCAGAACTGTGTATGCAGGATAAGTGAGCGCATACATGATTAGGGCAGAGCATCGCCATGATATGAATATGGGAGTTCAGGTCCTGCATAAAAGCATAGGCCTCAAGTTAGGCATGTGTGACAGGAGATGTGAGAAAGGGTGGGTTGCCCAGGGCCCAGCTCATGGGGTGTCATTAGTTCGTATTTGATATTAAGTGTCAGGGTATCTATGGAGGTTCCATTATGTCAGCAAAGTTGATAAAATTATCAGCCATGAGGAACTAACCCAATGTTCAAGAGCTAACCCAGTGTTCAGGAGTTAGCTCGGTGTTGGCTCCAGATCTCTAATTCTAAGAGAAGAACCACGAGCCCTGATACTGTCATTGCTTCTCTTGTGTGACCCTCTTTGGTCATTTGTCACTGTGCAGCAGCTTAAGGGACAAGCTACCAGGTTGTGCAGTTCCTGTGGGTCAGGGATCCAGGAGTCGATGGCCCAAGCCTGCGTCTCCTGCAAGTCCCACGACCCTCCAGTCAGCACAGCAATGGAGGACCAAGTGTCCACATACATGAACCTGCAGGGGACATTCCCAGTTCAAGCTACTACGGCTTCTAGAGAGCATTATCAGAATTCATGCACGTATTTTAAAAGCCACCCCAGCTTGTCAGAAAGACTATGCTCAAAACCAATGAGATAAGCTTAGGTGTTCCTTGGAAATGGGTCTAGACCCTGCGAAAACAGCTCGGGTACACTTGGTCAGCTTGCAGGTCTCCCAGGCACTAGGGCCCAGAGCATCTCCTCCACTCTCACTTGGAAGTGTCTCACTCCCGCGATGTGATGTTGCTCATCACATACTGAGATCACTCCCCACCCCCAGCTGACTGCAGTAGTGGGAGAGGCCGGGCAGAGGTGAGGGAGTTGACAGGAAACTGCGACCATTCTGTATCTCTGAGGTAGCAGGTGACCATGGCTTCTCTCTCCAGGAAATGTATAATAGCATAGGCAATAGTCACCATCTGCTTTCAAGGTTTATTTTTTTTTTTGAAAATTTATTTTTAGAGACGTATTTTGCAATGGATATACCTATTTCTCCCAGTGAAATAATAGTCATCATGGGCGGAAGAAAAAAAAATCTTACTTGTTCTAGTATGATTGGTGTTTTTCCTTTTAAATAAAAGTACATTCTTAATTTTAAAGCCTTTTTTATTTTTATTGTTTGTTTATTTGTATGTTTTGCCTATATGTATGTCTGTGTGAGGGCGTCAGATCCCTAGGAACTGGAGTTACAGACAGTTGTGTGCTGCCATGTGGGTGCTGGAATTGAACCTGGGTCCTCTGGAAGAGCAGTCAGGCCCTACAGTCTTAATTATAAAACACGTGTTTGTATTAATGGTTTTCAGGAATGTAAAAATGGCATAAAGCAGGAGGCGGTGGGATGTCCTTAGTCCACTGTCTGGAGAGCACCCAGCGTTGTCAGGCATCCTGGTCAGTGCCAGCCTGCTCTGGTCCAGTGTAGTTGATACTCTACATTCAATTTCAGGTATCATCGTATGGTGGCTACCTCACCTACCAAGCCAAGTCCTTTGGCTTACCTGGAGATATGGTTCTTCTGGAAAAGCAGCCAGATGTACAACTCACCGTAGGTATTAAGGCATGGTCTGATCAACAGGAAGCAGTGGCCACAACTGGGCTGTGCAGAACGTTAGATTGATTTGTGTCTGATGTTTTGAAGCCACTAGCACAGCATGTTTAGAGCACACAGAACATCTGTCCAAAGGATTCTTCCTTTCCACTTCCAACGTCTTTAGCTGTGTTTCACCCTTAAAACTGCCTCATGTCTTATTATGGTTTTATCTTTCAGTTAAGTCTGAAAAAGTGATTTGAATAGGGGTGACTATTCTTCGTGGCACCCCCGCAATACAGGACAAAAATTCCTATGGGTCAGAGAGCCATAGCCTGAAGCCAACTCTGTTTCTGCTTAAATTGGAAGCAGGGCTGCTGGCGGTGGAACCTGGGGGCTCACCCTTGCTGTGCAAACTCTCGAGGCAGAGGGCCCTTCGTGCTCGGTAGATCTTTGTCTTCAAACACTGCTGAGCTATATTTTGTTTTGACCAGTAAACAAAAGTATTGAATTGTTGTAGTGAACCTTAAAAGAGCATAGTGAAAATTAAGCAACAAAGATTTTAGACTTGTGTTAGGAAAAACTGTTGTGTGGTAAGAATACTGTCCCAGCAGGACAGGGTTTCTGTTTTGTATATTACAGCAATCCCATAGCTAAAGCTACTGCTGTATGTAATTTTTACTGCAGAGGATTTAACTGCACATACTCTTAGAGTGTGTTGGGAGGTAGTGATCAAAAGCTCCCCTTAATTTTACCTCCAGACATAGAAATCATTTAGGCTCACAACATTTTTTCTTTGTTGCTTTATTTTAAACCACTGTAATTAAGAGCCTTGTTCCTTAGATTAAGGTTTGAAGTGGTCTGTGAGCCTCGATAATGTTCTGCCCTCACGAATGGATCGCCTCCGGGCTTGGAACTGTCACAGAACAGCTGGGCTGCAGTGTGTGACTTAGGGTGGGGCTGCCACGCAGGGCATGGACAAGCCCATGCAGTTCTGTGAAGCTTCCTGTAGCCACTGACGGGATGGGGCAGAGGCTAAGAGTGGAGACCAAATCCCACAGCGCTGGGGCTGGAGTCCTGGGCCCGTGTCTTCATCCGTAGACTTTCTCTTCAGAGTGCTGAGCACACCTGCTGCTCTGCTAGGCTGTATTAACCCTTCCTCCGTGCCCAGCCTCTCCAGCAATCTGCCACCAAAGCAAGGTCCTGTTGGCAGCTATAAAATGCACCCCCCCACATTTAATATAAAGAATGACTAAATAAATGCGTTTCCCATCTTTTAAACATTATTTATTCATTTAATCTGCATGAAGGCTTAATCTGCATGTCTGTCCATGCACAAGAGCGATTCCCTGAGACTGAGCCTCCCTGGGATACTAGGAATTGAACTCGGGGCCTCCGGAAGAGCAGCTGGCTCAGCGGACCACTGCTCAGCCCTCTCCCCAGCTCTTATTTTTTTTCCCTTCATATTTTAATATCGCTTTTGGTCAAGATAGATTTCATATTTGTGCAATGTACTATATTAGTTACTGTTTATCTGTTTCTGTGTCACTAAGCTGAGCTGTCTAGGGCCAGTGTTTCATAGGCTGTAGACACACAGAGGAATCTGTTCTAGCATCAATAGGCATCTCAAAGCATCCCAGCTAAGGCACTAATGCATTTCCGCTTCCCTCTAAACAGGGTCAACACATGTCCATCATCCATAAGGAACCCAGTGACCCACGGCCAGACAGACTGCATCACGGAAGAGTGCAAGTGATTGAGGTAAAAGAGGAGACCAGAAGTTTTTCATGATCCTGTTCTGTGTTTTATTTCTTTTAGTTGTTTTTTTATACAACACCTCCATGCACATGCACATACAATGTGTGCAAACCTCCACTACATAGTCTAGAATATAATATACCATTGAGTGTTTCATGGTTATATGGTTTTGTCTGCCCCACAACTCTCTGTCTCTCTTGGAGTGGGTCAGAGTACCACCTCAGCTCTCGTTCCTTAGTTGATGTTTCCCCCTTGTCTAAGAAAAACTTTCTCATTGGCTTGAAACTTGCCAGGAAGGCTGGTCAGCAAGGATCCTTCCGACCCCCCCTTTTACCCACTGATCTCATGCGCAGAGAAAGCAGAGAGCTCAAGTTCCTTGGTGTGAGAGAGATGGCTTGGTGGTTAAGAGTGCTGTCGCTCTTCCAGAGGACCTGAGTTTAGTTCTCAGCACTCAAACTGGGTCACTTCCAACTTCCTAACACCTGCTATAGGGGTTCTAGTTCTCTCCTCTGTGCTCCATAAACACCGCCATGCATGTACAGGTCTTGCAGACCCACCACATACACAGAGATAAATAATTAAAGTAAACCAGCACAGAGAGACACATCAGAGAAGTTGCTTTCCTTCAAGCATGTGTGCCATCTACCAGCCTGGAAGAGACCCTCCTGATGCAGCTGGTGCAGCCAGCGCCTTGATGTGGGTCTTGGAGCCTCTAGAACCATGACAGACTGAAACAGTCTCGTTTCAACCAGCTACCAAAGCGCAAAACTCCACCACAGGATCTAGAATCTAATATAGCATAGAGAGTTCGGTGCTCACAGTTTTGTTCATACCGTCTTTTGGAGGCAGATGTGAGTTTGAAGGAGCTCCAGTGTCCCAGTGGGTAATGGTGACTCCAGAAAGAGAAAGGAAAACATTTGAAGAAGCAATCGCTTCCCAAACTTGATGACAGTCACTAGTGTCTCAGCGCCAAACCCTCAAGCCCCAAATACAGTAGATGGAGGGGGTCACACACGTGCGTTGTAATTCACACGCAGAAGGACAAAGGCAGAAAACTGCCCGGGTGCCAACCCGCCACATGTAAGGGGCCTCAGTAACATGAGAACTGCTGAGGTATTCAGACTACTGAAGGAGGACTGAGAACGTGGCTCAGCAGGTAAAGGCACTGCAAACAAGCCTGAGGACCCAAGTTCGATACCTGGAATCTACTGGTGGGAGGAGGGGACCAGCTCCTCCAAGTTGTCCCCTGAGCTCCACATGTGCTCTGACACACATGTTGTGACATACACACACACTCACACACACACACACACACACACACACACACACCACAGAGAGTGGAAAGTTACAAAGGAAAGGAAACGGCGCAGCAAAGAATTATGTGCAAGTTATGTGTACCACATTTAGCACGGTGGTTGGAGCTATGAGCAGAAAATTCATTGTTCACTAACTTCTTGATAAGAGGTACTCAGTCACAAAAAATATACAGGATGTGAGTCCACCGATGTGAGGTCCCCTAAGATAGTCCAACTCTTAGAAAGTGGGGTGTGCTTTTCCATGGCTGGGAGGGGCTGTGTCGGGTTTTTGTTTTCAGGCACGAACAAGTTTTTCAGACTTCCTTCAGATGACTGTGCTATCGGAATCCATAATCTGGACGGGTATGACAGTACCTTTCATGCCATGTGTGCTTTATAAATAATAAAATGACACATGCCTTTTACAAATCAGACGTGCTATGAGGAGTCACAACTAGTGTCTCACACCAGAAAGCTCAGCACTTGGAGGCAAAGGTAAAGAGGATCCTGAGCGCCAGGCCAGTCTGGACTACTTAGCTAGACTCTGTTTTAAGAATAATAAACAAAATAACCCCTCCAAAACAAAAAACAAGCAAAAATTTAAAAAAGGAAGTGAACAAATAAAGTAGCAAATCAATAAAACAAATCTGTGTGAGAAGACTGTGTGTAACATACTAACTATGACATCAGCCCGCATTGCCTGAGTTAGTCACCTTTTCCTCCTGCATCTTCATCACCGGCTCTGTATTCTTCCCAGATTAAAGTACATTTACAAAGGCATACACTGGTCATGGAGACCCCTTCCCAGCCGTCGTCTGGTGTGACTGTGGCAGGACACACACACAACCCTATCTTCCTTTGAGTCTTTTCCCCTTACACACACGAGCTGTCTTTGGGTTGAGCCATTCCAGGGCCCTCTCTCTGGAAGAGACCTTTCCTAAGGAAGCCTCTCCATTTGCTGGTGCAGGGAAACTTCAGACACAAAGGCAACAGCGCCCCGGTGTCCCGGGAAGAGCTGATGACTGTGCTGTCCAGACTGGAAAGTCTCCACATCCGGGGCCTCCACTTCACGGAGACACAGCGGCTCACCCTGGGTGAGGTAGGGCTGGAGGAGGCCTCTGACACGGGAAGCGGACCCAGGGCTCATCTTGTGGAGATGTGTGCCTGTCCCCCTGACTACACAGGCGACTCGTGTCAGGTAGGGGACTTTCCCAGGTTGGTATTCCCCACTTCCCTGCGGCCCCACCTGTGTCTGGCTTTTCCTGGCTGCTGTCCAGCAGTGCGGCAGTGTTGGGGCTTTCTCTACCCATCATCCAAGTGTGCTGGGCCAGATCTAGTATCCCCTCCTAGACTGCCTTCAGGGGTTCAAAATGTGCCAAAGACCTCACAGTGTTTTGCCATTCAAAGGTGCCCCAAAGATGTGAAAATCAGAGGGAGGAAGGCTGTGTTTGTGTCTGTCCTTTCCCGCCACCCTGCCACCCCACTGCCCTGCCGCCCAGCTGCCCCTGTTGTAGTTAAATCCTGGATTCAGAAGGCAAACATCTCACTCCCGTTCTCCACCTCTTAGCTGGTCTGAGCTGTTCAAAGTTATCCTCCCAAGATTAAAGTGTACCACAAAATGAAACTATTTTCTATCTCAGCCCATAAACCAGTATGTTCTTTTCCTAATAAGAAGCAGTGTTGGTAAAATTAGTAGGAGACAGCAATGGTGGTGTGCTGTGTGCCCCACGCACCAAATGTACATAAGCAAGCAAAGTGTTTCACTTCCCTGTCTCAAGCCAACGAGGATCTCCCTCGTCCTAGCATTGTGGGAACTCCTTTCCTTGTGAGTTAGTTCATAGGTTATGCTGTCGGTCTCTTTTCTAACTGACCTAAAGTATAAAATAGATAGCCCAAGGAAAAGAGGAGAAGGTGGATTAGCACGTTCGTGGCCAGGGTGTGGGCTCTTCCCTGACTCAGCCTGTGATTTACAGCTGCTCTAATCGTCTGGTGCTGTCTGCAGGGCCAGGTGGGTAGAAGGTGAGGTCTGCCCCACCTCCCAGGAATCACAGAAGACTGCACTTACCTATGGAACTGTTAGGTGCACTCTCCCTGTGTAGGCTGACTCATGTGTGAAGTTTAAAGGTGGGGCCCCGCCGCAGACAGCCTTCTTTCCCTGAGTCAGGCAGGTCTGGGCACTGCAGGAAGGGCAGGTATAAGAGGAAGAACACAGAGGTTTGCATGCAGCCGGGCAGGACACACAGAATGCCGCCTGCAGTGAGGCGGTCAGCCTGGAGCACAGGATGGCTGTGGATCTTTGGGGCAGCCCTGGGCCAGTGCCTGGGGTACGGCTCAGAGCAGCAAAGGGTAGCATTTCTTCAGCGTCCAGGTCAAAACCATCTGCACGCAAGTTATGTGGAGCTTAGACCCAGCCAGGTAATGCTCCTTTTAAATTTTGTTTTGGGGTGGGAAAATGTGTCAGCTTGGTGATCCTTAGAGTTAGGGTTATTAAGGAGTAGGTGGGTGGGCTGGGGGAAGGGCACATGGCCTCCCAGTTGCCGTGAGTGGCAGGGTTTATTGCGGTGCCTGACAGATTGCTCTGCTGAGCTCTTAACCACAAGCCCCATAAACCAGCACATCTTGGGTTGCCCAGACAGCCAAGAATGTGGATGCTTGTGGAATATCGGTATACCATGAAACTCTGTGACCTTGCAGGACTAGCTCAAGCCTCAGACAAGAGTCTACAGCATGTAGGCTGGCAAGTTTCACCTGGATAAAATTTACCCACAAAGTGTAACATGAGAAATGATAAGAGACAAGGCTAAGAAAAGTGATCAAAGCTTATGTAGCGCCTCACAGACATGCCTCGATTTGTCAGGCAGGAAGCATTCAGGAATTCTGCTCACTCCTTACACGCCCTGCCTGCTGTATGTATGCTTACAGAGAAATTGAGCCCATGGCTCATGAAACAGACCCGGAAAGTAGACGAGGCATGGTTTTATCGTTGGTATATAAATTGTTACTATAAATTTTATCCTTAAAAAATGGCTTTGCAAAACTTTGCCACATATGAGGTCTCTTTGTTGATGTAACCTATTAGGACACATTAATTTTCATCTGGAGTAAGTCTTCAATAGACTCTGAATCCTTCTGTAAAATATGTTTGCTTTCTCTGTGGAGGCACAAAATGGTTACAACTGAGTCACTGACAAGAACTCCGACTCACATGACCTAGAAATGGGGCAGAGCATTCTTCCTGCTGGTAATTAAAAGCACATCAAGGTAGATGATTTTGTTTTGATCATGGCAGACTGCTCTTTCCCAAAGAAGGTTTAATTAAGGCTCTTACCCAAGCATGGTACCTTCAGCTCACAAGACCTGTTGGTTCATTTGGCTAATTTGTCCCTTACCAAATATAATTATTTTGAGCAAGTAACATGATCTATAATGTTAACTTCAGCTGGCTTGTTCCATCATCGTTCCTGGCTGAATTTCATTCAGATGTGTCTCACAGCTGAGCTATTGGCAAAGAACATTCTTTTAATTCTTTAATTCTCCTTTAGACAAGCCTATTCATGTAGAGCCCACAAAGAAAAAAGTTTGCAATATATCCCTTTGTCTAAACATGGTCTCTTAAAGGAGCATTACATGACAGTCTGTTGTGTCGCTTGTATGATCTGCGGTCATGGCTCTTTAGGAAGGAGTTCCTGGCTGGCATGTGAGTCCTGTGTTCCTCCGGTTGTCCATGTGCCGGCCTTCATGGGCACAGGCGGTATGACTGGCCTGTTTATCTCAAGGTTCCCTTTGACTGTCATTTCAGAGTCTTATGGACATATGTGCTGTTTAGGACAACAAGATAGGTTGAGATATTAATTCTTCCTGTTGCTTTAAAGGTGGGAATCTGGGAGCTCAAAGCAGGGAACAAGGGGAAACACCCAGTTTTTATCTGCGAATTGATTAGCTCTGCCAATATAAAGACCGTATCTACCTATCATCCTTCCTAAAGGCAGATGGGACTCCAAATAATTTTGCTGAGCACTCTAAGAATCAAATCACTGTTTTCATTTTTCTGTTGGATTGTTGTTGAGATACAGTTTTGCTCTGTAGCTCTGGCTAGCCTGGAACTCAGTCTCCCAAGTGCTATGCTTAAAAGTCTGTTGGAAAGTTCTTAACAGAATCTTTTAAACAGGACATAAGTCCATGGAAAAATATTAACTTTTTATTCATATAAACACTAGTGACCCAGGTTACTAGAGTAGAAGGGGACAGTAAAGCAATGACTGATGGGATATTGACCCCAAAACAAGGCTAGACCCGGAGACTCAGGCTGAATCTCTGTACATTGGAGAATTTTTCTGAAGTCTTGAATGTGAGAACTTAACACTTCCTTCTACCCAGGCTTCCTGGTGAGCACTGGTTAGTGTTACGGCAATGATTTCAATACCTGTACCGTTGTTGAGCAGATTCCACTGAATACTCTACGTCCACTCCACCCCGCTTCCCACCAGCCTGAACCCATACTTAGGGAGGGGTAGGCTATTAGGAGAATCTTGAATTTGAGTTTGGCTTAGCTATCTACCCCAATAGGGACTTCAGTCCTGATCTTCTTTCCTCTTACCTGTATACTTCCTCAGCCTCTTTGAGACAATGGGTGTGTGGAGAGGGGCCCGTGTGTGGAGAGGGACCCGTGTGTGGAGAGGGGCCTGTGTGTGGAGAGGGGCCTGTGTGTGGAGAGGGGCCTGTGTGTGGAGAGGGACCTGTGTGTGGAGAGGGGCCTGTGTGTGGAGAGGAGCCTGTGTGTGGAGAGGGACCCTTGTGTAGAGAGGAGCCTATATGTGGAGAGGGGCCTGTGTGTGGAGAGGGCCTGTGTGTGGAGAGGGGCCCGTGTGTGGAGAGGGGCCTGTGTGTGGAGAGGGACCTAGGTGTGGAGAGGGGCCTGTGTGTGGAGAGGGGCCCGTGTGTGGAGAGGGGCCCGTGTGTGGAGAGGGGCCTGTGTGTGGAGAGGGGCCTGTGTGTGGAGAGGGGCCTGTGTGTGGAGAGGGACCCTTGTGTAGAGAGGAGCCTATATGTGGAGAGGGGCTGTGTGTGGAGAGGGGCCTGTGTGTGGAGAGGGGCCTGTGTGTGGAGAGGGACCCTTGTGTGGAGAGAGGCCTGTGTGTGGAGAGGGGCCTGTGTGTGGAGAGGGGCCTGTGTGGAGAGAGGGGCCTGTGTGTGGAGAGGGACCCTTGTGTGGAGAGAGGCCTGTGTGTGGAGAGGGGCCTGTGTGTGGAGAGGGGCCTGTGTGTAGAGAGGGGCCTGTGTGTGGAGAGGGACCTGTGTGTGGAGAGGGGCCTGTGTGGAGAGGAGCCTGTGTGTGGAGGGGGGCCTGTGTGTGGAGGAGCCTGTGTGTGGAGAGGAGCCTGTGTGTGGAGAGGGGCCTGTGTGTGGAGAGGGACCCTTGTGTGGAGAGAGGCCTGTGTGTGGAGAGGGGCCTGTGTGTGGAGAGGGACCCTTGTGTGGAGAGGGGCCTGTGTGTGGAGAGGAGCCTGTGTGTGGAGAGGGGCCTGTGTGTGGAGAGGAGCCTGTGTGTGGAGAGGGGCCCGTGTGTGGAGAGGAGCCTGTGTGTGGAGAGGGACCTGTGTGTGGAGAGGGGCCTGTGTGTGGAGAGGGGCCTGTGTGTGGAGAGGGGCCCGTGTGTGGAGAGGGGCCTGTGTGTGGAGAGGGACCTGTGTGTGGAGAGGGGCCTGTGTGTGGAGAGGAGCCTGTGTGTGGAGAGGGGCCTGTGTGTGGAGAGGAGCCTGTGTGTGGAGAGGGGCCTGTGTGTGGAGAGGAGCCTGTGTGTGGAGAGGGGCCTGTGTGTGGAGAGGGGCCTGTGTGTGGAGAGGGGCCTGTGTGTGGAGAGGAGCCTGTGTGTGGAGAGGGGCCTGTGTGTGGAGAGGGGCCTGTGTGTGGAGAGGGGCCTGTGTGTGGAGAGGAGCCTGTGTGTGGAGAGGGGCCTGTGTGTGGAGAGGGGCCTGTGTGTGGAGAGGAGCCTGTGTGTGGAGAGGGGCCTGTGTGTGGAGAGGAGCCTGTGTGTGGAGAGGGGCCTGCGTGTGGAGAGGAGCCCATACCCACATCTCCGTTCTCTGCGAGCTTCCATTCCCACCGTCACAAAGACCCAGCACAACCTGACCAAAAGCAACAGAGTCACTGGTGATTGGTATCAGGAATCCTTTTAAGACCTGGAGAAAGAAAGTTTGAAAACCCTGACTTCACAGTCAGAATTGTGACAAACTTTCAAAAATAATTCTTCTCTTCTCTTTGTATCAATTAAACATTTTTTGTTTGAAAAATAGGGTTGTCGCCCCGGATACTATCGGGATAACAAAAGCTCACCTGCAGGAAGGTGTGTTCCCTGCAATTGCAACGGACATTCAAATAGATGCCAGGACGGCTCGGGGATCTGCATTGTAAGTAGATTGGTAGTTCTGCGGCTGTCAGCAGACAATCTGTTCCTCCTTCTTTTCCTGAGACGTCAATGTCCCGTCTCCCATAGAACCCTAAACAGAGATTGTTATGGCCATAGCTTCTGAATCACCAGGCCTACTTAGGTTTTACACTTCACTTCTGCCTACATCACAACATACACCCTCGGAGGAGAACACCTGACTGAACAGTCATGAGATAGATACCTTACCTCCTGTTTTCTCTGCCTCGTTAAATATATTAGCAGGTAGATCAAAGGGCTCAAGGCTTTCGTACACATAATAACTCTGAGCTGTTAGTCTGAGGCTCGGTTTTGAGCATGGTACTCATACTGAACATGACGCAGAGTGCTTACCTAGTGTGCACAGGACTCAGCACCACATGAACCAGCCTGTAATCCCTGCACTCTGGTGGAGGCAGGAGGATCAGAGTTATCTTAGTCACTGTTCTGTCCTGGGAAGAGACACCATGACCACAGCAACTCTTAGAAAGCATTTATGGGGCGGCTGGCTTGCAATTTCAGAGGTTTGGTCATCCTCACGGTAAGAAGCGTGCCAGCATGCGGGGAGGTGCTGGGCAGTGTGAGAGTTCTGTATCCTGATCAGTGAGAGCAGCTCGGGGTCTAGTGTGGGCTCTTGAAACCTCAGAGCCTCCACAAAGCCACACCTCTTAATCCTCATACAGTGCACTCCCTGATGATGAAGTATTCAAATCCGTGGCCTTTGGGGGAACCATTCTTATTCAAACCACCACAGAAGTTCAAGGTCTTCCTTGGCTACCTAGCAAGTTTGAAACTATCCTGAGAGACTTGAGACCTTGCCTGGAAAAATAAAAATAAAGAGAAACCGAGAAGGGAGAAATGTAGGACATTCATGAGGGAAGGAAAAAAAAGAAAAAAATAGGGAGAAGGGGATAGTGGGAATGACTTATGACTTACCCTAGTCAGATAAGTGCAGACCCCCATGGTTGCCAAGACAAAGTAGGGTCACAGGAAAGACGGGCAAGCGGATGGTACCGCGGAGGAGAAAACCGTCCTTCCTCTCCTTCCTCACAGCCTCAGGCCTTTGAGCCACTTTTAAAAAGTCAGTTTGGTTGGCTAAAGTTTACAGGCTGTGAAAGGCTCTTACTTTGGAATATTGTATCAAATCCTCTGCAATAATATTAGCTTGTCGCCACCATGGTCTGCACAAGCCTTTAATTCTAGCAGAGGTAGACATATCTCCGTGCCCCCTCTACACAGCAAATTCCAGGTTAACGCTATATAGTGAGACCTTTTCTCAAACAACAACAACAAAAAAAAGTTTTTAAAAAAATAGTTAAGTAATTTTCATCTCCAGAGAGCCTTTTGAATTATGTGTTTATTTATGTTTAACTGTACCCCACTCTTCCTTCCCATCAGACCTCTGCCCGTGTGATAGCCAGGGCCTCCCCAGTAAGGCAAGGGCCTTTGGAAATTCGCTCTGCTGCCACGACTCGCTTTGTGCAACGTGGCTAGCATCTGCACAGTCCCCGGACTAGGCTGAACCTGCTCCTCACGTCTCAGGGATCTCCTGCTCTGCTTGTCGGGGCAGGCCAGAGCAGAAAATTGCCGAAAGGCCACCCGATGGATTCTAACCTTATATGTTCAGAAAGACTAACTGGCACCAATGGTTGATTTCCAGCCCATAAGTATTCATGAACAAAAGTCTGTTTGATACTGCCTGGTGTGTGTTTGTGCGTGTGTGTGTGTGTGTGTGTGTGTGTGTGTGTGTGTGAGAGAGAGAGAGAGAGAGAGAGAGAGAGAGAGAGAGAGAGAGAAAACTGTCACCTTCATTAAGAGCGAATATTTATCACACCACAAAGCCATTGCAGACATCAAGTCTAGCTTCTAAAGGCAGCCAGAGAACAAAAGGAAGTTTTTCCTAGATCCTGTATGCTTCATGGAAGGATAACTTGTGAGACTCGTACTTCATTTTCCAACCAAACGCAGCTTTCTTTTCCACTTGCTACTTCTATAGTCCTCTTTGCTTACCTCTAAAGGCTGCCGTGGCTCCTCCTGGCAGGCTTCTCACAGGAAGCCCTGAGAATTTGCTGGGTGGCAGGTCCTGAGATCTGCGCTGAGCCCAGAACCACCAGTTACAACCCTTCCTCTGGAGAGCCTTCTTTACACATGTGCACACACCCACATCCAGCCCACCTATCCACATGCTGGAGAAGCGACCATGAGACAGAGGGAGCTAACTGAGCCTGGCATGAACTACTGAAACCCCAAAGCCCACCCCCCCAGTGACACGCCTCTTCCAACAGAGCCACACCTCTTAATCCTTCCCAAACAGTTCCACCGTCTGGGGACCGATCATTCGGACACATGAGCCTATGGTAGCCATTCTCGTCTGAACCAGCACACTGCTTAGCCATGCTTTATTATAATTTTTAATTCCTTAAAGATTCATAAAGCATGGATTTGCTTAAGCAGGTGTCTTTTCCACTGGAGACAAGCCCTATCCTATTATAATTTATTTTTTCTAATAGTTCCAGGACTTATTTAAGTCTTCACATTCATCATCTTGCCTGGTAGCATAAAAAGATAAGTAACTATTAGAGCTCAACCCTTTCATGGTCATCTTAGTTACCAACTGTCCGTAGCACAGGGAACTGTCCTCACCTTTCTTTTTCTCCACCCCTCCCCCGTGTGTGTGTGTGTGTGTGTGTGTGTGTGTGTGTGTGTGAACGCACCTGGGTATGTATGTATCTGAAGCTGTGATGTTAGGATGAAACTCTGTTCCCTCTTCTGTTGGGTTGGGTGGTGGCAAATCATGGCGGTGCTTCACTGTGGAATGCCTTTGGTTAGGCACCAGCTTTGACGTGAGGATGACTGGGTCTACACAAATACAGTGCTTGGACACAGTTCCTTAATTCTCCGGGACTTGTGTTAAAGTGTCTTCTGCTATTGTGTAACTTTCTGCCGTTTTCACACACTCCATGTATAAACACCTATTTAAAGCTTATTGCCCTTTAGTGTAATGTGGGGAATGAATTATGAAGTAAAACGGGGCTAGTCCCAGAGAAGACCCTTTCTAAAAGGACGGGGAGAGAGAAGCTGCACTTCCCAGGGACCCAGGACAGTTTCAATTTTTTTTTTTCTCGCTTGCTTGTTTGATTTGAACCAGGGTTTCATTATGTAACCCAGGCTAGCCTGGGACTTTTTATGTAGACTTGGAAGGCCTTGAACTCTCAAGAGATCTGCTTGCCTCTGCATCCCAAGTGCCTAGCTCTCTCTCTCTCTCTCTCTCTCTCTCTCTCTTTCTCTACATTTTATATATATACATATATATGTATATATATGTATATATATATATATATGTATACATACACACATACATGATCAGCACATCTAGCCTACCTTTTGCTTTCTAAAATGCTCTTAAAAACACTGGAAAGTGGCACTCTTCTAATGGCACATTTAGGAAAACTATGCTTATGTGTAGTCATAGGATGATAAAATTGATATAGGAAAAAATAAATGAAGGGACTTGCTCAAGAGGCACAGCCGTGAGGTAATATTGTGGCATAAGAACCTAGATGGGCTTTCTCTACTCTAGCTCATGAAAAGACCCTGTACTGTGAAGTGTACGTGTGAGAGTGTGTGAGAGTGTGAGTGTGTAAGAGTGTGAGATGGTATGTGTGTGTGAGTGTGTGTGTGCATGTGTGTGTGAATGAGTATGTGTGTGAGTATGTGTGAGTGTGTGTGTGAGTATGTGTGTGAGTATGTGTGAGTGTGTGTGTGTGAGTGTGTGTGAGTGTGTGTGTGTGTGTGTGTGTGTGTGTGTGCAGCTAGTGTGCTTCCTAAGAACCATCTACTTGTTTTGCTTGTTTGTTTTTGTGACAGGGTCCCTCCCTCTACAGCCTAGAGCTTAGTTAGCAAAGCCCAGGGATCTAGCCATCCCCATCTCCCCTCCTGAGATTGCACGCATGTACCACCATAACTACCTTTTGAAACATGCCTTCTGGTGAGCAAATTCAGGTCCTTGTGCATGCCAGGCAAGTGTAAGTACTTTACAAAGGCTTAGCCTTCCTTCCAGCATCCCAGTATTTTTGTGTAGTGCCAACAGCAATTAAACAGGAAAAAAAAATACACGTGGTATACAGAGCTCAATGATCATGTGGCCAGAAGACTTGTATGATTGGATGAGGTCAGGGGCCTGAACTGAAGTTCAGCTGTGTCAAGCTCAGCCAGCATACCTGAAGCTCTGAGTTTAAAGATGAATAAACTGATACTGACCTTGAAATTGACCCTTGCGATAGGCAGCTAACTCATTTTCCTGTTCATCTGTCCCCAGAATTGTCAGCACAACACAGCTGGGGAGCACTGTGAGCATTGCCAAGAGGGTTACTATGGAAACGCCATCCACGGATCCTGTAGGGTCTGCCCCTGCCCTCATACCAACAGGTACAGTCGAGGCCCACAGATGGCGGTGTGTAGTCTGACAGTTGCTCAGCACTGAGCAGATGTGGGGGGAAGCAGGTTAAAGAAAAATTACTGCTAAAGGTCTGGGAGTTTTCTTCAAGTGATAACTGTGTCCTAAAATTGACCACAGTGGTGGTCCTTCTAATCTGTGACTTTGCTAAGACCTTTGAACTTATAGTGTTTGTGGGTAAATTGTATGGTAGGTGAATAATATTTCACTAAGGCTGGGTGTTGGGTATGTTTGTTTTTTTTGTTTTTTTGTCTTTATCTGGTGTGGGTCAGGGGGAAAAAAGGTCATCCTAACTCAGTAAGTAAATGCACAAATAAACATGAAATAGAACATCAGACAGACGTGAGACTCTGTGATTGACAGTGAGTGCCTATGTTAGACAGAGTAGCCAAGAGGCCATGGGGTTGGTTGGAGAGACATTAATCATGAGTAGAGACAGCCATGGCAGCATCTTGGTCCCAGAAGGGAAGCCCTTGTAGTGTCTGCCCTGCCCTGGTGCCAGAAGGTACAGTCGAGGCTCACAAGCTCAGTGGGTGGTCTGGCAGTTGCACAGAGCTGAAACCAAACGGGGAGGAAGCAGTTAAAGAGCTAAGTTCATAGAGAGGCAGGAAGGGCTGAAGTGTATTAGAGAAGACGTTGACCCAACTGGGCCTCTTTATTGGTCACTGCAAGGATGAGTTTCGTAAAGGAGAAAGAAAGGCTCCTCATGAGACAGCCAAGCACAGAGACAGGATGTGGAGCTAGCTTCAGACCCATCTTCATAAGAGCAGGTTCGAGACCTTTTATGGAATAAGGAAGAAGCATTACTTAAGGCATACATCAGAGTGAGATGGGACAAGGGGAACATTTATCAGTCACCTAAAGGTATATGAGTGAACTTCATAGGATGCTTACCCAGGAAGTGACAGATTTGGCTTGATCTGAAGCCTGAGTTTTTCTGTCTTTTGATGTCAACAATATCACCTAGTGGACCCTTGCTCATGTCCAAGAGGAGAGTCAGTGGCTCCAACAGAGGTAGCTTTCAACCCCCGAAAACTCATCTGGGTAATCCGTAAACCCCACGAGTGAGGGTTGTCACCTACGCTGAGCCCATGGCGGTCTCAGAAGACCTCACCCACACGGGCCCCACGTTAGGAATATCTTGAGTAAACAGAAGCAGGTGAGACAAAGGGATTACTCAGGTTTCCTGTCAGCATCAAGAGGGCCGGGGATGAGGTTGAAGGTCTCGCCATCAGATTCCGTGATTCTTAAGCTTGAAAGCTAGAGTCAGCATGTGGGTTTGATTCTTGGTGTGACAGACGACTTGGGGCAGCTCTACACCCTTGAGTGGTCCAGCTGTAGCTGTCATCCGGGCCTGGTGTGACCGGCAGAGGGAAGGTAGGACAGTCACCATTCCTCCTCCTGTTCCCAGTGGGCCTGGCACGTTGTTATATTCTTGTTCCTCGTGACGTGATCACCATGGCCTCTAAGGAAAGAGCGATGTAACCGCTAACTAAGGAACATAGTAACGGGTTTGAAAATCATGAAGCTGCCTGTGCAGCACAGGCTCAGAACTAAGAGCAGCAGACTCATAGAAGCTGGTGTCAGCTGAACTGGCCACATCCCCCTTCTCACAAAGTCACACACCTGAGTGCCGCTGCTGCAGAGATCCCCAGGTCTGAAACGTCTGCCTTGCCTCTCTATCTGTGTGCTGGATTCCCATTCAGCCGGCCCTGCCCCGCAGCGTTCTTTATGCGGCAATCCAGCCCTCCATGCCTGCCCAGACTTGCACAGTCAGAGGCCGGCAGAAGGAGGAGAGAGCAGGATCTCCACAGGGCACCTGGGAGCTATGTGGGCTTGGCGAAAACATACAGCTCTCCTCGAAGCCAGCCTTGGCGGAGCTGGGTCGCTCATAGATATTCGAGCTCGTTGCAACTGTTTAAAGCCTCTTCCTCCATCAGCAGAAACACCACCAAGGGACTTCATATGGTCCCCGAGGAGATTTCTACAGCCATCCTCCCCAGCAAGGGAGGCTTCCCAAGCATAATCTCTCCTACTAGCTAACCTCCTTTGGTGTGTGTCGGTGCATTGCTCCACAAATAGAGACACTCTGTAAGCCTAGATAGCTTTTTCAGGGATTCTTGGGGGACAAAAAAGATCTCTCAAATATTTGTCAGTTTAGAGCTAAAAGAAAAAGGAATTGAAATTTCAGAACTTGATTAGAAAACAACGTAAAGCCAGGGTACCCCAGAAATTCCAGGGGAGAAACTCTGTGCTTCTCTCTGGGCTCCCAGGGCCTGGCCTGATGTCTAGGAGTAGACTCTACACAGAAGGAACTGGCAGAGACAAGGAGACAATATTTGAAGAATCGGGAATTGCTATGCTCTTTCCTGCCTAGACTTGTATCCCCTCCTTGTTATTCCTGGGGAAATAGTGTTGTAATCATCTCTTCCAGACTGAGGTACTATGTCTGTCTCAAGGGAAGGAATGCACTTATCCAAGCCAGAAAGAAAATGCATGCCTGTCTTCAGCCCACTTGCCCCGCGCCGGCTGGAGCTGTTCTTCCCGCACCCTGGCGAGTCTCCAGGGACAAAACTGTCTGCCCACACAACTTTCTTCACTCCAAACCTTCCTCACAGAGGGTTTTAATGTTCACTTCATGGAATCTGTTCTTTGTGATAGAAAACAGTGGACTCATGGGGTTCTATTTCACTGAAGCATCTTTCCTGTCCCCCTATAAGTTTTGCCACTGGCTGTGCTGTGGATGGTGGAGCTGTGAGGTGTGCCTGCAAACCCGGATACACAGGAGCACAGTGTGAGAGGTAGGTTCCTCCCTCCCTGTGTACCCACTGCCCACAGCGCCTCCTTTCCAAAATCTGCAGGTGGAATTGCAGGACGGGCTGGTTGGGGCTGGGATCCCACTGAGGGCTAGAAAGATCTTGGGGAAAATACAAGACTGCTCACCTAGTAAATCATTTCCTCTATGTTTGTGTTTTAGAGTTAGAATGAAGAGCTCTCCCCACACAGGCACACACACAGATGTAGTCTCCTTACATCCATCAGCATTTGCCCTGGGCCCTATCCTCCTGACATGCCCTTCCCCATCTCCACCCATCCTCCTCCTCCCAGCATGCACCACCTACAAACTGGTCCTTGTCCACATTCTTATGTGCTCTTTATATAGCGCTCATCTTCTCCCGTAGGTCTATATGCCACTTCTCCTAATTTCTTAAACACTGCGCCCTAAAATATCTATACATGCTTTTTTCCCATAGAGCTCATTCCTGCACGCACCCAAATGTACACAGCTCTGTATACCCTTATCCTCACCAATAGCCATATATATGTGTATGTATGTGTGTATATGTATATGTATGTGTGTATATGTATATGTATGTGTATATATATATATGTATATATATATATATATATATATATATATATATATATATATAAAACTTTTAGTTATAATTCTAAATACATAATCCATGGCCTTATACATGCACACACGAGCATGCACATACACATACCCAGAGATACACAAACATACATATACATACACACACATTCACACATTCTCACAGTATATTTTGAACACCCTGGCGCCTGTCATAACACTGGTTATATCCAATATGTTTAGTATTGCTCATGAAGCAAGAGAATAATAGTAAAGGTTGTGGAAGAACAAGTATCCTAGAGATACACTTCAGTCATTCACGGACAGATTGTCTTGAGAAGCTTCTATGCACTGGATGCTTTGTAGGTTGTGTAAGGCAAGTTGCCTCAGGTTCTAATAACCTACCACACCACCTCTCCATAATGCCAGGGCACACTGCACGAAATATACAAAGTATTTGGTTACCCTCCAGATCTGTACCCAGTATAAAACATTGATGCTGGGGGAACACGTGGGCACAGAACTGAGCTGGGTTGGGTTGCATCTAAAGGGACAAGCAGCCAGCCTTGGAGGGCAAGGGGTGGAAGGGTCAGCTGCATGGAGTGTGTAGGCTGGAGGAGGAGAGCTGGGCAAGTATTCCAAGCTCTATGACATTGAGGTTGGGAGAGAGGCTCTTCCTGGTTTAACCTTCCTGTGGTTCTGTAGAAACAACAGAGTCAAAGACAGTGGCAGGCTCGGTGAGGCACGTGTTGATTTTGGCAGCTGACTTGAAGAGACATTTTCAGTGAACAGTTCTCTCAGCATATGCTACACTTGCTGGCTCAATGCAAGTTATGGTTTCTTAATAAGGAACATCTTTTCAGGTTGATCAAAACTTCTTATTTATGAAACATGGGTTGCACACCTAGGCACTGGACATGGCACTATTTGTCACATCCTGAATGACAAATAAGAAAGTCAAGGGTGAGAAGTAGGGATTTACTATGAAGAGAAGTCTGCTTGAATGGGGGAGGAATGGCCCACAGAGAGGTATTCTAGCTCCTCCCATACCCTGCACACACCTCTTTCCCTCAGGTACTCAGAGTCATAGACAGAAGTATTCTCCACTCCTTATTCTTGTACTAATGCCGCCTGGGAAAGCATGGGGCGTCGCTTCAATCTACTGTGTTTAGCTATGAAAGGAAAATAAGAGAGCCAATTATTTCTTATAACCAGTAATGCATGCTTTTTAAGAATAAGGAAGAATTAAATGTCCCAGTTCTCTGTATGACCTTATAAAGAGTATGTTGTACTTCCAATCTTTTTCTGTAGAAGCTTTAGATGTAGGTAAGACATGAAAATAACATATTTTAGGCTGTAGATCTTCTACAGAAAAGAAGAATGCAGGGCTGGTCAGTATGTAAAGCCCTGGCACTTTACTACTTCATGGTAGACTTAGATAAGCCACCTCAACCCTATCAATAGGGAAGAGTTTCTAATTGACTTCTTGGTATAAAATTTTAACATGTTTTATTTTTCTTACTGATTGAATTTAAGAGTTGAGGCCATATTCGAGGCATATTTAAACTTTGAAGTTAGGACTTGACTCCTTCCTGTATTATCTAGAATAACCGTGACTTGTGTCTATCTATGCTCCTGTTTTTTTGTTTGTTTGTTTGTTTGTTTGTTTGTTTTGGTTTTTTCAAGACAGGGTTTCTCTGTATAGCTCTGGCTGTCCTAGAACTCACTTTGGAGACCAGGCTGGCCTCGAACTCAGAGATCCACCCGCCTCTGCCTCCCAAGTGCTGGGATTAAAGGTGTGTGCCACCACCGCCCGGCTATGCTCCTGTTAATAAGACTACCTCCCTATGTACTCCACTGTTGTAGTTAGTGTCAGTGTAGCTTAACAATCACACATTAGGAAAAAGATAAACAGCCTTAGCAATCACACATTAGGAAAAAGATAACAGCCTTAACAGTCACACATTAGGAAAAAGATAAAGTCTTCAACTCCTGGATTTATGGCTATGAATGCATTGGCTTCAGATTTAAACAATTATGTATGTGATGTCATCAGGAGCGGAACTCCTAATAAAATCGAGTGTTCCCCACCCCTGTGTTGATCACACCATTTATTCCTCTACCATTGGGCTACCCAAGCATCTGAGTAGTCAGGAGCACACATGCAAGGGGGGTGGGGTGGACAGCAACCCTGTCTGCCTCTGCCTCTGCCTCTGCCTCTGCCTCTGCCTCTGCCTCTGCCTCTGCCTCTGCCTCCGCCTCCGCCTCTGCCTCTGCCTCTGCCTCCACCTCTGCCTCCTGCCCTTACCAGCCTCATTTATGGGATAGAAATGATGCCTTTCATGACATGTTCATCCTCACCAGCCTGAGTCACCTTCCCTGTTTCCTAGCTGTGGTGTCTCAAGTAGGGAAAATAAGGTGTGACAAATGATGTGCTGCTTGAGTGTTTCTTAGCCTTTCTGTGTTTTCTATAGGTGTGCACCGGGATATTTTGGGAACCCCCAGAAATTTGGAGGTAGCTGCCAACCATGCAATTGTAACAGCAATGGCCAGTTAGGCCCTTGTGACCCCCTAACTGGAGGTAAGTTCAATGCACATCCCCCCCTGTGGGCCTGCATCTTAAAGTTGCTGTGATACACCAGTTTCATATGCACAGTATAGAACTATAGCTCACAAATTTCTCCTTCTCTTGATAGGCCTGGAATGCTTGTGGAATAGTGATAGATGTGAGGAATCATTACTTCAGTTAGGCTTTTTTTTTTTAATAAAGCAAATTGTTTTAAGACCCCAATAAGCTATAGCTCAAATAACTTCAGGCCCTCTTTGGCGATTTTACTGAGATGTTCTTTGGACACTATAGGGTTTTTTAAACTTTATTTTAGAGCTACATGTCTGTGTCTGCCTGAGAGTATGTACGCATGAGCACCAGTGACAGTGGGGGTAGGAGGCACAGACTCCCCCGCCCGGAACTGGAATCATAGTTAGCACCTGACGTGGCTGCAGGACTTGAACGTGGGTCCTTGGCAAAGTAGTTCTTACCCAATGGGTTGTCTCCCTCCTTGCACTCTATAGTTATCTTTATATCAGCTCTTTTCGTGTGAACCTGAAGAAATCAGTCTTCTTTCTCTCTTAATTAGGATGCAGTCAAGTCAGAAGTGTGGATATTATGTACTGTGTGAAAGATAATTTGTCACAGTCTCTATGGATTCATTCAGAAAAACTTAGGACAAAGAGGGATATTCACTTCTTTCCTAGAAAACACTGATGGTACATGTTAGGGAAGTGGCACAGATATACTTAGGTAAACTCTTTTAAAGCAGAAAATATTTTTCTTGGGGGGTTGCTGTGCCCCTTTTTATTTCTAAATAACCTTTAGGGGTTTCTACCTCACCACCAGCTGCATAGATCCTGAGTAAAGGACACAGAAACACAATTTATTAATAAGCTGTAGGTACCATGCTGGGCAGGTTCTGAGCTATTCTAATCTTTCCACCTGTTAAAACCCACACAAATGACAGTCACTTGCCAGTCGGGTGTCTCCCAGGCTGCTTCTGCTCCATCGGCCTGTCCTCACAGTACATGTGACCTGGCCACGTGCTCCTGGTCCATCCCGTTTGATGGTGGCCTCCTCCTCGCTCTTCACCTGCCTCTCAACCCCTCCCTGGATTCCCAGTCCCACCCCCTATCCATCCTCTCTGCCCCAGCCACTTACTGACCAATCAGGAATTCATTGGGAACATTCTTCACAGAACATCAGTTAGCACAGTATCGGGTTACAGTCTGATCTGGGGCAGCGTATTCAGCTTTTGAATACACAACACACAAGATGAACCCCAACACTCTCTCATCTCATATTTGTGGGCAAGTTGAAGAACTAAACCAGGCATGCACAGATTAAAGCCGTATCAAGCAACTGTCCCCAAAGCAAGACACAAACAGGTTAATGCCAATCTAGAACAGTTGCTCGAGAGATTGAGTTAGGGATTCGGAAGTTCAAGGCTCGCCTGAGCACCTTCTTGATGGTTCAGCAGCTCAGAGTGCTCGCCGCTCTTCCGGAGGACCACAGCACAGTTCCCACTCTGCACATCAGGAAGTTCACAGCTGTAACTCCAGCTTCTGGAGACCTAGTGCCCTCTTCTGGCCTTTACATATACCTACATAGAAAAGGCATATACACATACCTACACATAAATAAAATGAAAATAAGTCCTAAAAACAAAATGGCTGACACAACAAGGAAGACTGATGGTGTATCCCAGAGGGAGAGCGTCTGCCTGGCATGTGTGAGGTCCAGGTTCCATCTCCACCAAAGGAGGAAAAGGGAGGTAGGATACACCATTTCTGAGGAACCACCCTGCTAAGGAAAGAAAGAGTAACTATAGTGAGGGGCACCAGGGAAGCTTCTGCTCAGGTTGATGGTGTGGGTAACTCTGGAAAGGCAGACCAGTGATGAGTTTGCGACTGACAACTAACACCTTCTAAAACAGGCTTTTCTGAAAACCAAGTTAAAGAGCAGGAGAAGAAAACATTTTAATAAAAATGTTCCCTTTTGTCCCTTGATTTTAGACTGTGTAAGCCAAGAACCCAAGGATGGCAGTCCTGCAGAAGAATGTGATGGTGAGCATAAGCCCCTCCCCCGCCTTCCCCAATGGGTTGCACCCGCCCAAAAGCTGTCTAGATTCTCAAATGAAAGACACACACACACACACACACACACACACACACACACATGCATACATACACACATACACACAGACATATACACAGACACACATGCATACATACACACATACACACACATGCATACACACACATACACACACATGCATACACACACACATGCATACATATACACATACACATAGACATATACACAGACACACACACACACATACACACACATACATGTCAGCTAATTTTGATATGTCTTGACTAGCTCAATGGCTGGGCACTTCTAAACCTCCCCATGGCTGGCAAACATTCCCCTCCAGTATTCCTGAGTTAACATCTTTAAAAAATCTCTATTTCATTCATCCCTGCTACCCCAGACCCAGTCGGGGAAGTGGCCCCCTTAAGTTTCATCTCTCTGCTTCCCCGTCATGGCGATTCTCTGTCTTCCCCTCCCCTTCAGTCCCTTGCCTGAGCAACCTAAAAGTCCTGCCCCATCTCCTTGCCCTGCCATTGGCAGTACGGCAATTCTTTATTATACATTGAAGCCAGCTGGGGGCAGGGACCCTCAGGTCTGGAAGCCTGGCTTTTGGGAGCCTATTAAGACAAAACGTTAGAACCAGTTCCCAACACTGGGAGGGACAATATTGGCTCAGATCTTGTCCCCATCAGCTCCTAGCTGCCCACTATCAACAGGCCTCCTGACCGCTCCCTGCCTCAGTTTTGTATGGAGAATAGACACACAACGCCCACTGTATACAAGTTGCAGGGACTTTCTGAAGATGTCACACCACTCAACATACTATCTAGTCACCTGTGTGTGAGGGCACATGTCTGCAAGCTCATCACTTGGGAAGCTGAGACAGGAGGATCACTGATTTGCTGTAGATTGGGCCACTTACTAAGGTCCGGTCTCAAAAACAATCAATCAAAAATAATCACTATCAGACACTCCATAAACAAAGAGTAATTACTATTGTTTTCCCAACACACAAAATAAGCAACAGACTGCTAAGAGTCACTTTTCCTAGTGCAAAGGCTCACACGCCTCTAGTTCTCACCTCTTCAGAGTGCACGTGCCTCCCTGAGCCGCTTGGGGCTGTGGCTTTGATCTGTGTTTGAGGGGACTGTGCCTTCTCTGGGCTCCACCTACAGCCCATTTGCCTTTGCCTGTGGCCCCTGCAGACTGCGACAGCTGTGTGATGACGCTCTTAAATGACTTGGCCTCCATGGGTGAGGAGCTCCGCCTGGTGAAGTCAAAGCTGCAGGGGCTGAGTGTGAGCACAGGTGCTCTGGACCAGATCCGGCACATGGAGACGCAGGCCAAGGACCTGAGGGTGAGCCTTCCGTGGGGGTCCAGACCGTCGCTCAGCGAAGGTGGCTGTGCCTTGATCTCTACTGGGCCATCAGTTCTGAGATCCTCTATGGATTCCCAAACCTATAGATACTCACACCCCTAATACAAAATAGTCTAGTATTTTCTTAAGACCTAGCACTATTGCTTGCAAACTTTAAATCATCTCTAGATTACATATAATAATTGAAAGTATAAATTCCATCCAAATAGCTATTCTACTGCATTGTTTAAGGAATAATGAAAAACATTCCTGGGCTTCCTTTTCTCGTAAAGTGTTCAGTTCTGTGAGCTACGTGCTCCTCAAATGGTTTGTCGTCTAATAATCAGCCTATTGAAAATTTTCAAATGGCATTAGACTCTGTAGTTCATTTATTTCTTCATAAGTAAGGGTTGGCTATGGATCCCTTTCAAATAAAGGGTCCTTTCCACACAAATGACCAAATGTATTCACTCCAAATAGTTCAGAGGTCATTTCCTGTTCCTTTAAGATCTGTTAAATCTGCAATGTCATCCCCAACCCCCATTCCCACAGTTGGTACTTTTTACCCTTGTCTTTCTCAACTTCATTGTTGTTTTGTTTTTCTAGCTCATCAATTTTTTTGGTTTTCAAAATTTTTGATTTTTATTCTTTTGTCAGTCAAGGCAGAAACATTTATTACTACTATTTTGATATTTTATTAATTCTCTAAGAATTTCCTAGAGTGAATTTGGATCATTCTGATCCTCTTAATTCCTTCAAGATCCCATCTTTCCATGTCCCATAACTTCATGTCCTTTTTTGTTAAGAACAACCAACCAGTTGATGCCAGTGTGTGCCACTCCTGAGTGTGTGGCCACTACCTGAGTGTGGTGGACTTACTCAGAGCCGCATTCCCAAATAAAATGGAGTCTCCCTGCTCTGGAAGCCATTGACTGTCAACATCTCCTCAGTTGTGGGTGGGGACTCATGAGTCCACTCCAAGCTGAAGTGTTGACTGACTTCATCTTGTCTTGATCGTACACAGATAGCCACAGCTGCTGTGGGTTCTGGAGTGTGATGGTCCTGACACATCCTGAAGAGAGTTTCAGTCTGATCTGTCCTGACTCTGGCTCCTACAAGCTTCCATTCCCCTCTTCCACAGTAGTCCATGAGACTTAGGGTGCAGTGATAGAGGCATCCTGGTTGTGTCGAGTATTCAACTGACACTTATTCTCAGCCCAGTGACCAGTTGTGAGTTTCTACATTAACCACCAACCATTGCACAAAGAAGCTTCTCTGGTGAAGTCTAGGAGCTGCGCTAATCTTTCTGTTAAGAGATACAAATTTTGTTCAGGTCATGGAGAAGTCAAGTTGGTACTGACCAGGAAGCTTTCTCCTTGCTAAGTAGCTCTCACAGTCCTGGAAGGTTCTCTGCAGGCTACTGTGGATAAATGTCATTAACTATCTTACCCAGCTGTGAACCTTATACACCACAGTATTGACCAGTATGGTAAGATGGGTCCATGGCTGCAATAGTGCACAAATATCATATTGTTGACCAAATGGGAGGAGACATAGCTTCTATGGTAAGTCTAGCCAAGAACCAGACTGGGGAGCTCACGTGCCTCAAGGGTGTACTCTTGTTCTGCTAAATGGACACAGTATCAAACTTACTTGATTTCTACTCTTACCCATATAGTTCTGTTTTTCTTTCTACATTCTATAAGATAATTTGCTATTCACTATCTAGTTTCTTATGATTACAGCTCACTTTACTGATTTAAAAGTTTCTTCTTACTAACATAAGCATTTAAAGTTGTAAATAAATGCTTTCCTTAACTACTACTTCTGCTGTATCCCACAGACTTTATGGCAGTGTGTTTTCATTCTCATTCAATTCAAAATCTTTTCCTATTTTTCTATGAAATGTGAATAACCCGTGAGTAATTAGAAATATATTGCTTAATTTCCAGATCAGAGATTTTTTTTATAACCTTCTAGTATTGATGCATAATTTAATCTTTTTGTGGTCAGAGGCACACTATGTAAGAATTTAATGCCTTTGAACAAATGTTAAGGTTTTCTCCAGAGCTGGAATAGATCTATCTGACTTGGCATTCTCAGTGTCCTTAGAAAGAAGGAGGTTAAGCGGGCATTCTGAGAAGTGCTGGGACCACGGGGTCTGAGTCAGGCTCTCCCAAATGATACCGAGGGTTATTCTTCCCATTAATGACGTCTGAACACAGAGCCCCAAACTGCCCGGTACTCACTGTTGGCTGCAGGAGAAAAGAGGCAGGCCATGGAAACCCATCCTCCTGGATCTGTGCTAGACCACGACCCCCTCGACACTGTCGCAGTGTACGCCGAGTCCTGAGCCTTAGACTCAGGGAGCAGGGTTTTGAGTGGGGGCCGCAGTAGTGATGAGATCACTGGAGGGCGAGGGGTGGGAGAGGAGCTTCCAGTGACCGCACGAGCCTGCCTGTGTTCAGCAACCATGTCAGTCAGAATGCAGTCGGTCAGAGATGACAGCGCATTAGAGAAATGAAGGTGACAGGCCAGTCAGAATGTTCCCTAAAAGAGAAGCATTCACTGGAGGAAAAGAAATGAGATGAGGGGACCCGCACTGGAAATCAAGTAAGAAGCAGAGATGAAAGACCCAACGGAAAACCACGGGCGTAAGAAGCTCTGCTTACTCAAGAACAAGACTTGAGTAGACATGGTAAAACCAAGACTAGACACCATGAAAGCGGCTTTGGGGAAAGCTTCAGGAGTTCATCTGGAACGAGTTGACGCCAGTGGCTCTGTCTGAGTACGGAGAGAGCTGAAGGGAATTCTGGACGAATGGCTCCTTTTCATCCCTGAGGAGATTCGATGCCGTGGTGTCTAGGTTTAACAGAGAGAAGAAGATGAAGAAGAGAAGAGGAAGCTTCCTGAGTTAGCCGCTTTAATGGTGTGGTGCTACGCTGCCCTGAACCTTTCCACACAGATGCTGGGTGCTAGCTTCTGTTCTTAGCATCTCACTGAATCTCACACGATGCCTGTGAGAACTGGTTTCATCTAGCGACATGCAGGAGCTAAGAAAGAACAGCTGCCTAAAGCCCACCCCCCAGGAGGTGGCGGCTCTAGAGGAATTCAAGTCACCACCATGTCTGAAGACCATGCTTTGCCCACTGTCCTCTCGCCCACTGCCGCTCGTGATGCCCCAGCCTTCCCGTCGGAAAGTTATGGCCACCCACCTCACTGCCATGTTACACAGGCTCTGTGGCAGCTCAGTAAAAATGGACTGACATTTTTGAGTGCTTGCAGGTACGTATATGCCCTGCAGATTAGAACAGACTCACCTGCTAAGCCACTGGTGCCCTGTACGGCCTCAGACACGCCATCTCATTTCCTTAAAGACCCAGCCTCTCATTTGAACTTGAGGGCATCCAGCTATATCAGCTCAGAATTCCTCTACAGCCGGGACTGGAATCTTTGAATTGAAGGGTTTTATTTGGCTTTTTGTTGCTGTTTTCAGTATAATTAGCTATATGTACTGCTTTTTGTATCAGGATAAACTATAGATTTTTTGAAGTAAGTATATTTTCTAATCTGGAAATAGATATATTGGGTAAATAGTACTATCTTCTGTTACAAGGCAAAGATGTTAATTCAAGTAAAAAAAAAATCTCTTGTCATGTGGGTTTGTTCTAGTCTGGGTCTTTAATGTCCCTTCCTCTGCTCCCTCCAGTGTCTAAGCTCTGAGGGCTATTTATTCCCTGGAGTGTAGCTTTTGGTAGGAAATGTAAGAGGTGAAGGTAGATGATTGGGTACATGCTCTCTGGGGGGGGGGGGCGTGCTTCATGGTACCCCAGCCCCTCCTCTTCCTTGGTTCCATCTCCTTGCTCACCATGTGCTTCTACCGTGAAGTGCTGACCCCTCAGAGACCCAAAGCTGTGGGACCAACTGGTCAAGTCTGACACCTCTAAAACTGTAGCCAAAAGGAGCTTTTTATTTTTTCAGCTGATTATCTTAGGTAATTATCAAGTTGATTGTGGTGGTGGAAAGAGGGCCAACTTCATTTCAAGACTGTAACTTAATTTACATCAGAAAGTAGACTTGTCTTACTTCAGAGAACGCCATGTGTCTTAGTTAGGGTTCCACTGCTGTGAACAGACACCATGACCAATGCAAGTTTTTTAAAAGACAACATTTAATTGGGGCTGGCTTACAGGCTCAGAGGTTCAGTCCATTGTCATCAAGGCAGAAACATGGCAGCATCCAGGCAGGCATGGTGCAGGAGGAGCTGAGAGTTCCACCTCTTCATCTGAAGGCTGCTAGTAGAAGACTGACTTCCAGGCAACTAGGGTGAGGGTCTTAAGGCCACACCACACCCACAGTGACACACCTACTCCAACAAGGCCACACCTCCTAATAGGGTTTCTCTCTGAACCAATCATATACAAACCATCACACCATGTTTCCACCCCCACCCCTGTAAATTTAGCATTGGTCTTGTTGAATGAAATGCCCGGGCAGCGTCTGCTCCACAGTGAGGCTTATCTCTGTATCTGCTTTCAGAACCAGCTGCTTGGCTTCCGTTCCGCCATCTCAAGCCATGGGTCCAAAATGGATGGCCTGGAGAAAGAACTGAGTCACTTGAACCGGGAATTTGAAACTTTGCAAGAAAAGGTAATGTACTGAGTCAATTACCTTAACCTTTTTTTTTTCCCTTTGAGGATATTTTCAGTTTCATTTTTATTTTTAATCTAATTCGCTGATAATGAGTTTATTTTTTCATGTAGGCGCAGGTCAATTCCAGAAAAGCACAAACATTATATAACAACATTGATCAGACAATCCAAAACGCCAAAGAATTGGACATGAAGATTAAAAACATCATTCAGAATGTGCACAGTAAGAAAAGTTACCCAGTCCAATTAAAACTTTTATTGCATAACCTTTATTTATATATTTTTTAAGAGCTCAGCATTATGAAAGAAGATCCCACAGTGATACTTAAAGATGAACAGGATTTTCCCACAAAGCTTCCAGAGCCCTCAGTTTAATAAACTACTTGATGTTTTCCAGTTCTCCTGAAGCAGATCGCTAGGCCAGGTGGAGAAGGAATAGACTTGCCGGGGGGCGACTGGTCCAGGGAGCTGGCGGAAGCCCAAGGCATGATCCAGGAGCTGCGAAGCCGAGACTTCAAAAAGCACCTCCGAGAAGCAGAGGCCGAGAAAATGGAAGCCCGGCTCCGTAAGGCCAGGCCTGCTTTCCCACTTCCACTCTTTCTTAGCTTGAAGTGCCGAATTCTAAGCGTAGTCTAGAGCACCGCGCAGCAGGAGGAAAGCCTCAAGTCAGCACACCTTGCCCTTAGAGGCGGCTCCCTGGGAACGGGGCTTCTCCTTCTGCCCCTGCAGCTAAGTCTTTCCTCCCAAGATTTCCATGAGGCATGAAATCTTACCATGGTGTAAGCACCCAAAAAATAATTCTAAAATTTAAATATTTGTGCTGTAAGACCCCCCCAACACACACACACACACACACACACACACACACCTACACACCTCTTTTTTCCCTCTGAGGCGGAAGTCTCACTCTTTAGCCCAGGCTGGTCTGAACCTTCTAGCCTCAGCCTTCCAAGTGCTGGGATTACAGTCTTGTCTTCAGTAACAGGAGATTGACAGCTACTGCTCTCGGGTGCTTAGGGCAGCCAAACAAGGCAGTTCATGCTTGCACACGACAGATCTACATAAGCAGTGCTTTCCCTCCTTGTCCCTTCTCAGGCTCTGGGGGAAAATGATGGACGAGGCAATAATTCAGCTCTCCTCCTGTAGTTCTGGGCCCCTAGCTTCGCTAAACTCTTCTCTTAAGAAACAAACATAAATTATGTGTTGCAGTACTGAATCGGATCAAGACCTGGCTGGAATCCCACCAGGTGGAGAACAGCGGACTGCTGCGGGACATTCGGGATTCTTTAAATGATTACGAAGCCAAACTTCAAGACCTGCGTTCCGTCCTCCAGGAGACAGCTGCCCAGGCAAAGCAGGCCACTGGCCTCAACCATGAAAACGAGGGGGTTCTAGGGGCCATCCAGGTGAGCCACAGGCAGGAGCTTCCTGCTTTCATTAACGTTGGGATGAAGGGAACGGGGAGCATGACCAGGTCTGAGGTAGAGTACAGGTACCTGTCGAGTTACTCTACCTCAGACCCTGACCGAACAGGCGGGAGCCACTGAATGCAAGGCTGGAGTCACTTTGCTGCACTGCTACCCGTAGATTCTGAAACCACAGACAGAGCCTTACAAATTACCCGCAGCCTGCCCGCAGCTAGAGAGTAACTGAAGAATACATTTTGCTGCATAGATGAGACATTCGTTATGTCAGAGTTGATCCAATGTGTGTTTCATGTTTTCAGTAACATTTTGTGTCAGGTATTCTAATAGTCAGCAACACAGGCATTTGAAACAACCATCTATCTGTTTATAGGGAAGAGGACTGAAGCACAGGTCACATGCCATTATACTGGCAGGGTAGAGGGAGGGCCTAACATTTCAACACACTCGCATATTGATACACACATGATAGGTAGGTAGGTAGACAGACAGACAGACAGATAGATAGGCAGGCAGGGAGGCACTTTCTTTCTGGCATTTGGAATCAGACCCAGGGTCTTCATGTTGGATGACTGTCTTAATATTAAGCCAGTACCCACAGCCATATAGTTTATATTTTTGATAGTGAATAACCTACAACAAAACAACAGCAAAAATCTGTAAAGGGCGTCAGACAGCAGACCGGGATTAAACAACAGGGACTGGCTCCAAAAGAGGAGGGAGCTGATAAATGCAAATCCGAGTCTCCTGTGTGGGTGACACAGTCCGCTCTCATGGCTGCTCCGACCTGCGCCATCTCCTCCTCACGTGCCTCCTGCATGCTCCCTGGGACTGGTGTGCCCAGAGGCAACTGGTCCTATTTCATTTATTTAGTTAAAATCTATGTTCTGTTCTCGAAGGCAAATCTTAATAACATGCCCCGCCTCACTGGTGGGGGTCAGCTGAGTGTATCAGGCATCATCAGGCAGGGTAACAGAGGATACCATGGTAACACGGCAACATGCATCGAGACTTCCGGCCCCATCATTTGTAGCAGGCTAGGCTGTGGTCAGCTTTAGGAAACCATTGTTACTCTGACATATTTGCTACTGTCCTGTAAAGATGTCTGTGCTGATGGCAGGTATGCACATGGCCTCTTTTATTCTCCCCAGAGACAAATGAAAGAAATGGATTCCCTGAAGAAGGACTTCGCCAAGTACCTGGGCACAGCAGACTCTTCCCTGCTGCAGACCAACAATCTACTGCAGCAGATGGACAAAAGCCAGAAGGTAGCAGAGGCTTCTGGTCTTCTAGACACATTCAAACCAGTCAAACGCTATTGTCAGGAGGCAGGCAAGGGGCTAAGCTATTTCTTCTTGAGTACTTTCCTCTTGCACGGTGATAGCAGCTCTGTGCTGGAGAAGAGCCTCCGTGCTGGGGAGTCCTTAAGTCTGTCTGCATTACCTCATTTTTCTGCAATGATCAAGTCATCTTTGTGGTAACAAAAAAAAAAGTATTGCAATGCTATTTTAAGAATACCAAACATGCCTTTCTTAATGGAAGACATTGAAGACTCGATAAAAGCTTGGCAGACTTCTTAGCCTTATGGGCGTTTCAAAAGAATCTTTCACAGTATCCGTTTCTGGATCATAAGAAACCTTTCCATCTAGCAGAACTGTACCTTGCTGATGACAGTGCAACTCTACAAACCTTATAAAGAGGGTGCCCGTTAGAAGGAAGGCATCCAAGATGGTTGCAAACTTAGATTGTTGGCAGTGCTGCTATCTGAAGTAACTAAGGAGACGTTGATACGATGGAATGACTTAGCAAGATAACTAACTTCTCATTAGAAACATCATTTGTGAAGGAGTTTAAGAAAATGACATACATGTTCATTCCTTGAGATTCTATTATGTCTGCTTATTTGGAAAAAAACAGGAATATGAAAGCTTAGCTGCTGCTTTAAATGGAGCAAGACAGGAACTGAGTGACAAAGTACGAGAACTCTCCAGATCGGGCGGCAAAACACCCCTGGTGGTGGAGGCAGAGGCGCATGCGCAGTCTTTACAGGCGCTGGCACGGCAGCTGGAGGAGTGAGTACCTGCCTACAGAGGCCCAGAGGTCATAGCATCAACCGTTCATGGGCTGGCTAGGACCCCGGAGCAGGGAGGAGGGCTGGACGGAGGTCAAAGCCCCACCCAGAACCAAAGACCCAGTCAAAACCAGACTTACAGCGAGGTCTGTCTCTCAGACCGAGTGCACGGGTCATGCCGTACAGTCACTGGGAGTGTGGGGGGGGTGTTAGTCCCAGGCAGAGGAAGGATGCTGGATGGCCTCACCCTCTCTGTATTATCTTCCAGGATAAAGAGGAACACCAGCGGAGATGAGCTGGTGCGCTGTGCTGTGGACGCTGCCACGGCCTATGAGAACATCCTCAATGCCATCAGAGCTGCAGAGGATGCCGCCAGCAAGGCTACCAGTGCCTCAGAGTCTGCCTTCCAGGTGGGTACCTGGAGCTGCACTGGTGGCTGGCCGGGCTGGCCCCGGAGGCAGCTCACTTGCTGTCCCGTGCACGGGACAGTGTTAACGATATTATTCAGAATCAGAGCTTGTTGTATGTACCAGACTGGAGTTTGCTCTCGGTGTATCATCTCTGCGTTTATTGATTCTCTAATATCAGGAGTGTGATTTAAAATTGATTTATATGACTAGATAGAAAATATGCTGATATTAATTTTAAATCTAAACAAATATTTTATCCTGCAAAAGTATTTTTATGCCTTAATTAAAATTGGTATTTACCAAAGGAAATATTTTTTTTTTTTTGGTTTTTCGAGACAGGGTTTTTCTGTGTAGTCCTGGCTGTCCTGGAACTCACTCTGTAGACCAGGCTGGCCTCGAACTTGGAAATCCGCCTGCCTCTGCCTTCCAAGTGCTGGGATTACAGGCATGCGCCATCACGCAGGGCAGGAAAGAGTTTTTTGAATCAACTGTATTGTCATTTTCTTAGTGGTTTGGTCTTAAATCTGGGCATGTCTATGGAGGCCTTTAGGATCTTTGATGCACTGTATGAAATCCCTATATTCAAGAAATAAAGGATAGAACACTGGATATTAAAGTTGGGAAGTTGGGCCTTGGAGAGGGAAGATTTTCAGGTCCTAAAGCTCAAAAGTCTTAAGGCAACTAAATGACTACAGGGGCTTTATGGGCTTCGCAGTCTGTCACCAGAGGTCGGCCCCGCTCCCCGACCACAGGTGTCTGCCTAGAATCCTAACCGCATCATTAGGCAAGAGTGTACAATGCATCCCTCTCACATCGCCTTCTTTAAAGATTAAAGATAAGGGATTTAGGGCTAAGGTGGAAAGTCTTACTCCACACTTCCCAAGGCAGAGTGTCTGCTTAAGACTGACAAATGTTTCGCTTACAGACAGTGATAAAGGAAGACCTTCCACGAAAAGCTAAGACCCTGAGCTCCGACAGCGAGGAACTGTTAAATGAGGCCAAGATGACACAGAAAAGGCTACAGCAAGGTACTGAGAGGGGCAGATGGCAGGGACGCTTGGGGGCCTTAATCAACCCGTGGGCACATGGTCTGACGCAGAAGTAGGTTCTGAGTTCCTCTGTCAACGCATTCAACCAGTATCCTAACGAGCCCTATCCATCATGCATGGACATGGCACAGGCCTTACACAGAGGAAGTCTGGAGAATGATAGCCTTCCTTGGCCTGACTTAGGAGTACACTGTGATCACGGTGGGAAGCCACACGTGAAGGTCATTTACTACAGACCATTACAGCAACTGCTTCAAGGCGTCTTAGGTCCTAAAATCTTAGCAACAAAAAGTACCAAGAAATAATCGCTGCCAATGAGGGGCATGAGAACACTTTAAGCATCGATTTTCCCTTTGATAATTTTCATCTTGTATACTTTATAAGAAAGAATTAAATTGTCTTAACACGGAGGTGTAGCTCATGGGGCAGAAGCTTTGAGACACAGGGGCAGGAGCCATCTGAAACTCAGGAAGCCCTGGCTTTGAAAACACTGCCTCTTGAATTTTTATGGCCTCTCCCAGTAAGCCACAGCCACAGGCATCTGGACTCAACTTTGCTCAATTTCTCAGTCCCTTCTGAAGGATTTACACATTTTTACTACATGTTTTTGCATATCAAATGCATAAGAAGTAAAATCCAGAAAAAGTTCTACGTTCTAACATGCAATCAACATTAAGATTTTATCGAATTACGTCTGCCTTCTTTACAGTTGGGTCGGTATAGGACTTTTGTTGCTTGCTTTCATATTTGTTTTCGGTGGTGCTGTGAATCGAACTCAGGCCCTCGAGCACATAAAGCCTGTCCCCCTACCAATCCTGCTGTCTCCACCTCTTCAGTGCCTGGGTGACAGATGCGGCCGTGCCCAGGATGAGTGTTTTGACTGTGTTGTTAACTAAAGCAGCACTGGAGTCTAAGGAGGCCTGTGTCCCCAGCGGGGTGGGCTGGTTGCTTTCCATGTCCCTGAGGTGGCTGCAGGAGGAGCTGGGATGTGGCCTGGAACCGTTTTGTTTACCACTTTATTTTTAACATGTCCCTTTGAGCATCTATGGTGAGAACCCCAAGGACAGGTCCATTCATTGTTCTGCAGGAACAGAAACAAACGTCCATCAGTGTCCGAACAGTCCTGTCTCGGCTGCAGGTCACCCCTTAACAGTCCTGTCTTGCAGGACTGCTGTAGGTCACACCCCCTTTTGTATCATTCATTTGCTCATCCAAGCATTTGCTCATTGGGCAAGTGTGTCCCAATACTAAGTCCTGTCCAGTGCCAGCCACACCCTGCATGTGGGGGCACAGCTGTTAACAAGGCAGATACTCTTTCAGTAAGCTTTGCTTTGGTCAGAATGAAAGTCCAGCTGTGCCCTGGTTTATTTTGCATCTGCCCTTCTCTGTGTGTCCCTTCACGAAGCCAGTCACCACAAGGCTCTGGTAAGCTGCTCTTTCAGCCACTGTGACCAGAGATGCCCACATCTGTGGGTCTAGGTACTGTAGCAGCATCTGTGCGGTAGAGACCAGGGCACATGTATACTCAGTAGTCTGCAGACACCGCCTACTTCAGAGGCCACAAATGCCCATGGAAGATGCAAACCCACGAAGTAATTGCTTCTTGGTGTCCCCCTCCTTCCCTCTCTCCTTCCCTCCCTCCCTCCTGTCCTTTAGAAGTCACTCCAGCTCTCAACAGCCTACAGCAAACCCTGAAGACTGTATCCGTTCAGAAAGACCTGCTCGATGCCAACCTCACCGCTGCCCGTGATGATCTCCGTGGGATACAGAGAGGTAGTCATCACCCCGTACCACTGGTCACCGTTTCTTGGGAACAACGTTTCAGCTCCTTACACCTCCCTACTCGTGTGTGCACTAGGTGATGTTGACAGTGTGGTCAGCGGTGCAAAGAGCATGGTCAGAAAAGCCAGCGCAATAACGAGCGAGGTCCTGGACGGGCTCAACCCCATCCAGACAGACTTGGGAAGGATTAAGGACAGCTACGGGAGCGCACGGCGTGAGGACTTCAACAAGGCTCTGATCGATGCCAATAACTCAGGTCAGGACGTCTTGGCTGTGCTCCCCATTGCTAAGAATTAGACCCATTTCAGTTCCTTTCTGGTAAATTCTCACCTCAATTAGAATATTAGAAAATAGTTTCGTGTGATATATTCAAATAGCACAGATATACTGTTAGAGAGACCAGGGAGGGTGTCTCGTTTTGTGTTTGTGTGTGTCATGTGTATGTATGTGTTTGTGTGTACATGAGTGTAGAGGCCAGAAGTTCATGTTATATGTTCTTTTCAGTCACCTTTCTCCCTCCCTGCCCCTCCTCTCTCTCTCTCTCTCTCTCTCTCTCTCTCTCTCTCTCTCTCTCTCTCTCTCTCTCTGTGTGTTCTCTCTCAATAGGGTGGGAATTCTTAATCATGGTGTATTAAGTTATGATTGCTGTCAAAGGATAAGAAAAGAAATATTTTTTCCATATAACCAAGGAAAAGAATTTGATACATCATGACAGAAATCTATAATGAATTTAGGACAGTCTTGTTTAAGATTGTGGTCCATCTTGATTCTAGGCTTGTCAGAACAAATATTCTGATGTCTAACCTTTTCTCAACGTACTGTGTAAAATTTCCATCTTCTCATTTCACCAACAGTAAAGAAATTAACCAAGAAGTTGCCTGATCTTTTTGTCAAGATTGAAAGCATCAACCAACAGTTGCTGCCCCTGGGTAACATCTCTGACAACGTGGATCGAATCCGAGAACTCATTCAGCAGGCCAGAGATGCTGCGAACAAGGTGGGCGTTCCCACGGAGCTGCTGCTGGCAAGCCCCTTACCGTACTCATCGGGGCAGGAAAGGCTTTCATTTATACAAGAATTGGTTGTCTGTCTTCCCTGAACTCTGATTTTAAGCATGAAGTTTAACAATCTTCCGTCACCTTTCAGAAAGGCACATGATCCCTGTGCCCTCGTTTTGTGCTACATCAGGCAGCTGAGGCATCCCCACGCTCTGAGTTCACACAGGCAGGATGACAGAGTTTCTCTCCAGCCGCACTTTCAAACTGTAATTGCAAAATCAAGGGAAGGGTCTGTGGCCGCCTTTGTGTGCCACAAAGTATTTTGAAAGTATTGGAGCCCACCTTTGTTGAGGATGGAAGGCAGGATGTCTGTGCCTGTGCCCGCAGCACTGTCAGGGGCAGAGACGAGAGGGTCACAGGCTGGGTGGCTGCCAGGCAAACTCCAGGCTGAGAGAGGGGCCCTTTCTCAAGGGAATAAGACAAGATCTGTGGAGCAGGACATCTGACATCCTCCTCTGTTCAAGCATGTGCACACACACACACACATACACACGCATGCACGTGCTTACACATACATATACATACACACATACATATAGCCACACATCCATACCCACACCCCCACACACATCGATATATCACACACCCATATACTGACATACTCATACACACCTATATAAACATACCTCCACCACACACATCCATACACACACACACACACACACACACACACACCCAAACACACATCCATACATCATACACCCATACACACACATCCATATACACACACCCATACACAGACACCCATACACACACATCCATACACACATCCATACATCACATACCTATACACACACATCCATACACACATCCATACCCACAACCCCACACACATCGATCTATCACACACCCATACACACACCCATATACTGATATACTCATACACACCTATATGAACACCCCACCACACACATCCATACACACACCCATACACACACACACACACAAATACACATCCATATATCACATACTCATACACACCTATATGAACACCCACACACACACACATCTATACACACACACCCAAACACACATCCATACATCACACACCCATACACAAACATCCATACATACACACAGCCATACAAGGAATGTTAGTTGCAATAAACTTTATATACTGTGTTTTAAGAAAAAGCCAACTGTTTACAGTACTATATGCTAATGAGCTAGACTCATGCACATCACCCAGATCAACCTACAATATGGTATTCAGCAAAGAAAGCCAATTATGATAAAGGTTTGATCAGATATATTCAGATACAATATCTACTGTGAAGAGAGCCACTATAGCTGATAGGTAAGTAGGTACCGCCGCAGTCGTGGATGAGTCGTATGTACTGCAAATAGTGAAGCCTGCACGAGCATTTCCATATGATTCCAGCTGCAGAGTGTAGTGGTTGTGGGGGAGAGGAGGCTATGGGGGGAGAGGAGGCTGTGGGGGAGAGGAGGCTGTGAGGGAGAGGAGGCTGTGAGGGAGAGGAGGCTGTGAGGAGAGGAGGTTGTGAGGGGAGGAGGCTATGGGGGGAGAGGAGGCTAGGCAGGGAGAGGAGGCTGTGAGGAGAGGAGGCTGTGGGGGAGAGGAGGCTGTGAGGGGAGGAGGCTGTGGGGGAGAGGAGGCTGTGAGGGGAGGAGGCTGTGAGAGGAGGAGGCTATGGGGGAGAGGAGGCTGTGAGGAGAGGAGGCTGTGGGGGAGAGGAGGTTGTGAGGGGAGGAGGCTGTGAGGAGGGGAGGCTGTGAGGGGAGGAGGCTGTGAGGAGAGGAGGCTATGGGGGGTAGAGGAGTCTGTGAGGAGAGGAGGCTATGGGGGGAGAGGAGGCTGTGAGGGAGAGGAGGCTGTGGGGGAGAGGAGGCTGTGGGGGAGAGGAGGCTGTGAAGAGAGGAGGCTGTGAGGAGAGGAGGCTGTGAGGGGAGAGGAGACTGTGAGGAAAGGAGGCTATGGGGGGAGAGGAGGCTGTGGGGGAGAGGAGGCTGTGGGGGAGAGGAGCCTATGGGGGGAGGAGGCTGTGGAGGAGAGGAGGCTGTGAGGGGAGGAGGCTGTGGGGGAGAGGAGGCTGTGAGGAGAGGAGGCTGTGGGGGAGAGGAGGCTGTGAGGTGAGGAGGCTGTGAGGGAGAGGAGGCTGTGAGGAGAGGAGGCTGTGGGGGAGAGGAGGCTGTGAGGTGAGGAGGCTGTGAGGGAGAGGAGGCTGTGGGGGAGAGGAGGCTGTGAGGAGAGGAGGCTGTGGGGGAGAGGAGGCTGTGGGGGAGAGGAGGCTATGGGGGAGAGGAGGCTATGGGGGAGAGGAGGCTGTGGGGGAGAGGAGGCTGTGAAGGGGGGAGGCTGTGGGGGAGAGGAGGCTGTGAGGCGAGGAGACTGCAGGGCTATCAGTTTTGTCTCCTTTCTTAAGGTGTGAGCCACATGCAGGCAGCTAGCCCCTTACCACACACACAGTATCTTCTCAATTTAACAGACGAGTTCACCAGGGCACAGAGAGCAGAAGGCTTGGCAGGAGACTCAGCAATGTGGTTGGGTCTCCCGGAGGGCAGACGGGAGAGAGGGAGCGGGAAAGAGAGCTGTGATGTGAGCTCATAACGTGAGTGAGGGGCCCGGCCTCCCCAGCACGTGGACGGGATTCCAGGGAACACTTCAGTGCTTGACAGAGCATGTGTTAGCATGAGCACCATCGGAAGACCGTTGTTCTTTTGATTGCCAGAGGACATTTGTCTTCTGCGGTTTAGACCAAGTCTGCCCACTCTCAGTCCACAGACCTGTGTAGTGGGATGACTCTAGCTGACAATTCATAAAATCTAA
This sequence comes from Apodemus agrarius, assembly GCA_964023405.1. Lineage (NCBI taxonomy): Eukaryota > Metazoa > Chordata > Mammalia > Rodentia > Muridae > Apodemus > Apodemus agrarius. Next base: position 2,956,395 of record OZ030021.1, read on the forward strand.
GTGTGATATTAGGAAGTAATGTTCAGGAGGCCTTAATGCTTTGAGTCACATGTGATGGGCGGACTTGTTTCCTATTCCTCGTTCACTTCATTTTTGCTGTAATTTTAGTGTTGCAGATATGTTGGTTTGTGACAGATCAGCATGGGAGAGCAGAGCAGGGCATCCATCATGGAGTATATAAGACGCGCTGTGTAGAGCCTCAGTGGCTGTGTGTGTGCTCACGTGTGTGTGCTCACCTGTGTGTGGAGGCCAGAGGTCCTCCTCAGTTGCTCTCCTCCTCATGTCTCGAGAGAGTCTTTCCTGAAGCCAGAGCTTGTGTTTATCCAGACTGCCCGGCCAGCGACCCACGGGCTCCTCCCCTTCCAGGGGCTCTAGCCTCAGGTCTTCATGCTTGCACGACAAGTCCTCTGCTGACTAAGCCATCTCCTCAGCCCCAGTGCATGCATGTTAGGGACTACGGGTCTGAAGTAGATACAGGCACAGTGTGTAACACACTCATGGGCAAGCAATTCCGGTTTTTAAAATAGTGGTGATGTTTTAAAAAGAGATGCCGGCAGGAGGGTCCCAGATTCAAAGCCATTCTGAGATGTGTCTGCATGTGACAAGTTACCGTTAACCCTGCTCAACTGGAGCTCAGGTGAGCCTGAGGCCAGCCTGGGCCGAATAAATCCTGTCTCAAAGAAAGCATTTAAACATCTTAACATATTATATTTAAGCATATGCAAGTACTGTCCTAAGCGGTCCATGAATGTTGACTCCTCTGTACAAATCCGTATTCGGTAGGAATTAAACCATTACTGTCACCGTCATTGTCAACACTGTCACTGCTGCACAGAAGACTAAATTGACTTCTTTTTTTTTTTTGGATTGGATATTTTCTTTATTTACATTTTAAATGTTTCCCCCTTTCCAGGTCTCCCCTTTGGAAACCCCCTATCCCCTACCCCTGTCTCTATGAGGGTGCTCCCCCAGCTCCCCCATCCACCCACTCCTATACTCCCACACTGGTATTCCCCTACACTGGGGCACCAAACACCCTCAGGCCCAAGGGCTTCTCCTCCCACTGATGTCCAACAAGGCCATCCTCTGCCACATATGTGGTCGGCGCCATGGGTTACAAAGAATACATGGGTGTATTCTTTGGCTGGTGGTCCAGTCCCCTGGGAGCTCTGGAGGGTCTGGCTGGTTGACACTATTGCTCCCCCCATGGGGCTGCAAACCCCCTCAGCTCCTTCAGACCCTTCTCCAACTCCTCCATCAGGACCACCCTCCAATGGTTGGCTGCAACTAAACTGACTTCTTAATTGCCCTCAGCCCTCACGTGCGTGCATGCGTGTGTGAGTGCGTGCGAGTGTGTGCATGGAAGTGCACGTGCACGTGCGCATGTGTGATATATATATATACACATATGTGTGTGTCGCATATATATGTGTGTGTGTGTATGTATGTATGTATGTATGTGTTTGTGTTCGTATATAAAACACAAACACTAACCTGGGTCCAAGAGGCATTATCCCTCCTTGATGATTATCAGTCAACTCGGGACAAGCTACTATGTTGCTAAGAGGGGTGGCCACAGAGCTCCTCGTAGTTGTTTGACACATCCTTCCCCCATCTTCCTCTTCCTCACAGGTTGCAATTCCCATGAGGTTCAATGGTAAATCTGGTGTGGAAGTCCGACTGCCGAATGACCTAGAGGACTTGAAAGGATACACGTCTCTGTCTCTGTTTCTCCAAAGACCTGACTTAAGAGAGAATGGGGGTACCGAGGACATGTTCGTAATGTACCTTGGAAATAAGGACGTAAGGACATTAGGACGTTTACTCGCTTTACTAACAAAATGGTTTGGGGTGCCCCCTTGAGACCCGAGTCATAGCTGTGTCAGTGCAATTTATTTGCTTGTCCTACAAAGACAGTAACAAATTCCACTACCCACCACCTCCTCTTCTGTGCTCTGGAGGTGCCTATGAGAGACCTCCTGTCCGTCGTGGACACAAGCAGCTGGTGGGAAGCCTTACCCAATGGGCTTACGATGTAGGCACACGTGTGTATACATGTGAGCACATACGTGTTTACAGTGGCAGGATCAGTGCTTTCTCCCAGATATAGGCACTAACAGTGGTTGTTCCTCTTAGCACTGTGTCTCGTTCTCTTCCTGGGAAGACACAGGCACGGATGCCTGCCCAAATCGGCGTGTGGGGTCCATATAGAAATGAGGCCTGAAGCAGAACAAAGCCTAAACTCCCTGTCCCCCATTCTTCATCCTGGACTCTTCCTTTAAGCTGCCATTACCAGCATTTCAACAGCTGACTGTAGTTCTCAGTCCCTCCTCCCAAATATGCTTCTTCAGTCTAAGGGAAAGATAAGTACTAACTGGGCTGACGTCAAAATATCTAAAATATGGGTCTTGGACTAATCTTTCTCATAAATATATAAAATAATATGATTCTTAGAAACTCTCTCTGGTTAGAGAATTCTTAGTTATCAGCAGTGGACATTACAGTGACTATTCTTAGCCCAGCAGTATTGTTAATTTTAACTAGTTTTTCACGCCTCAGGGTGGAAGTCTTCATTTGGGCTACATGGAGTGTTGTGGGCCAGTCTGGCCTACATGAGACCTTGTCACAGGCTAAGCAAAATGAGAGAAACCTTGCACCAAAAGGATCCTCAGAAGTGCAGCATACCAAGTATTTACATTACATTCCCATTAACTGAGGTATTATAAGCAGCCTGTGTTTTAGAGCCTACGGGAGCATGTGTACAGGTTGCATGCAGATGCTGTGCCATTTGACATGACTGTCTGCAGAACTGAATGTTCCCAGGCGTTCTGAACCAGTCCCCTTACTGATGCAGAGGAACAACTGTCCTAATTATGTATTAGAGTTGATGTTTATGATAAACTAAAATTTACTTCTTAAATGTCCCCAGTGCCAGCATACTCTTAAAAATGACCAAAATTGTTAGTTTTAGTATCTATCCATCAGTCTGTCTGTCTGTCTGTCTGTCTGTCTATCATCCATCTTTGTGTGTATGTATACATATGTATATTTGTATGTTTGTTTCTTCCTTGACATTCTCCCATTCTAATAGAGAAGAAGCACACAAATAACTCACTGTGGCGATGGGGAAATGTCATAGCTGAGGCACCACAGAGTGCTAAGAGAACATAGCATGGCCCCTGGGGCCGAGAAGTGGTTCATCCTTTTTACTGACCAACTCTAATGAGCAGCTAAGTCGGCTTGCTCTGTGGTAGGTGCTGGTAAACTCTAAGAGCAGTGGGAAGAGCTGTAACTCGGTCCACTACAGGACGAGGAGACAGTGCCAGCAAGAGACTCAAGTGTTCTGTAATGACCCATTAGTGAAATATTTAGGGTCCTCTGGGGGTGGGCATTGAGAGTTTGAGAAGATCTAAGGGTTCTGAGTTCTTGTCACACCCATGCTGCTCTGGGATGTGTCTGTCACACCCATGCGCTGGGATGTGACTGTCTGTCTGTCTGTCTGTCTGTCTGTCTGTCTTTCTGTCTGTCTTTCTGTCTGAATGCCTCACTGTCTTAATCCTCGTGCTAAAACTCTGCTTTAAAAATTCTTCAAGAAATCCCAACGCTGTTTCATTTTGAACGCAAAGAGTTCTAAGGTGGCCTTTTTGTCTCCAGGCCTCCAAGGACTACATTGGCATGGCAGTTGTAGATGGCCAGCTGACATGTGTCTACAACCTGGGGGACCGAGAAGCTGAAGTCCAGGTAGACCAAGTCCTGACAGAGAGTGAGTCACAGGAGGCCGTGATGGACCGGGTGAAGCTTCAGAGGTACAGTCAGCCCTGGCCGTGTGTTAACTTGACCAGCCCAGCAAATCTCCCACGGGCGTGTCACTCAGCTTTTAGTGACTTTGAATTCTTTTATTGGCTTTTAATTCTTTCATTTTCTCCTATATTTCTTATTGTCTAATTTTCAACAGAATATATCAATTTGCCAAGCTTAATTACACCAAAGAAGCCACATCCAATAAACCCAAAGCTCCTGGGGTCTACGACCTAGAGGGCAGCAGTAGCAACACACTCCTTGATTTAGATCCCGAGAATGCCGTGTTTTATGTTGGAGGTTACCCACCTGATTTTGAAGTAAGTATCAGTGTTGACTCACCCAGTGGAATGCTTTAATTTTAATGTGGTATAATGACTTCATGTCTGTGTTTTAATTCTATAAAAATAATTCTATAAAAAAACGAATTAACCATATACTCTCAAGGCACACCCAGTAGTAACAGCTAAGATGTACTTTCTTTGTTCAGTGTTTTAAACTTTAGAGCATTAACTTAATGTACTGTGTTGATAAGTATTAATATCATCTCCATTTTTCTGACGAACACACTCAGGCAGGGAAGATTAACAACCAACCTGAGTTTAGATGATTCTTAAATGTCAAAGCCCTGAACCACGTTCTCCCCTCTGATGAACGTTCACTGTTGAAAGTCTTAGCGCTACGTGGTCACTCTCCCCTCCCGCTCAACTCACTGGAGCTTCATCTTGTCTCTCTCACAGCTTCCTAGAAGACTGAGGTTCCCTCCGTACAAAGGCTGTATCGAGCTAGATGACCTCAACGAAAACGTCCTAAGCTTGTACAATTTCAAGACAACTTTCAATCTCAACACCACTGAGGTGGAGCCTTGTAGGAGGTAAATGAAGCCTGGAGGACATTGTCCCCAGGGCTGGCCGGGAGGTGGACAGTACTGCTGTCTTCCAGGGGTGGGCAGGTTCTTGATGTTACAGTTCATTGCCTTGGGCCAGTATTGCTTCCCCTATGTGTACAGATAACACCCACAATGCTCCATCCCTAAGATTCAAATAACACGCATCCTATCCTAGTTTATATACCACATTAGGATAGTGGTTTTCTAGGCTTTTAAAAGCATGAATCTTTGGGACTATGAGATGGGTCCGTGCGTAACAATATGTGCTGTACAAGCCTAAAGACCTTGTTTTGATCCTTGAGTCCATGTAAATGTCAGAAGGGAAAACCAACTCCACAAAGTTGTCCTGTGATCTCCACATGTACCACTGTAGCATACTTACATTCATAACACACATGACACATATACGTGATAATAGTAAATATAATTTTCAAAAACAGATCTTTTATTTTTGGTGCCTCCTACCATAAAAATACTCAATATTGGATTATTTAGGCACATACTTATGTAATTAAACTTTATACTATAGCAGTCTACAAAGTGAGTGACTTTCTAGGTACTTTGTCTTCTGAATATATTTGAAAATTGCTCTGTCTTATTCAATGTTCTATTGCTGTGAAGAGACGCCATGACCACAGCAACTCTTATAAAAGTAAGCATTTGACTGGGGCTTGCTTACATTTGAGATTTAGTCCATCATTGTCATGATAGGAAGCACACAGGCAGGCATAGGGCCAGACAAGGCAGCGGGCAGAGAGACAGAGAGTCACTGGATCTGACTTGGGCTCTTGAAACCCCAAAGCAACTCCCAGCGGCACACTTCCTCTAACAAGACCACACATCAGCAAAACCATGCCTTCTAAGGGTGTCACTTCCTAATGACCAAACATTCAGACATCTGAGCCTATAAGAGACATTCTTATTCAAACCACAACGTGCTCTTGCAAGCTTGTAGTCAGTCATTCCTACAATTTAAAAGATTTTGGGTATTCCTATCTAAGAAGAGCAAGAATTTAATATTTAGGAGAAGGTAACACTGAAAATTAATGATTTCTTACATTTAAATATTCTCAGCTAGTTAGCCGCTTTCTTCTGAAGAGACGTCTCTAGAACATTCATTCTAGGACATCTCATTCATTCTGTTTCCTCTCTGTCTCTCTGTGTCTCTCTTTTTGTCTCTGTCTCTCTCTTTGTCTCTGTGTCTCTCTGTCTCTCTGTATGTGTCTCTCTGTTTCTCTCTCTCTCTCTCTCTCTCTCTCTCTCTCTCTCTCTCTCTCTCTCTCTCTCTCTCTCTCCAGGTAGAGCCATCCATGTGTGCACATGTGGCAACCAGAAGTAGACACTGATCCTTTTCTCTATAATTCCCACCTTATTTTTTGAGACAGGGTCTCTCTCTGAACTTAGAGCCCACTAGGCTGACCAGAAAGCCCTTAGGTACACCTGCTTCTACACCCCTGCCCCAATCCTGGGGTTACAGATATGACCTGCCACGCTCAGCTTTAATTTGGGTTCTGAGTACCAAAACTTGAGGTTTCGCTCTTATTCTTTGCCCACTGAACTATCTCTTCAAAACAGGCTTTAAGAAGAAGAAAAGCTGACTAGACATGTTAACAGGGTTTTCCCGTTCCCTACAAAACCGTGCCTGTGTATTCCCTGTTCTGTTGTTTGATCAGTAGTGTCTGGTTGGTGTTGACAGGAGAAAGGAAGAGTCCGACAAGAATTACTTTGAAGGTACTGGTTATGCTCGCATCCCTACTCAACCCAACGCTCCCTTCCCAAACTTCATCCAGACCATCCAGACTACGGTGGACAGAGGTTTACTGTTCTTCGCAGAAAACCAGGTAACTTAGGCCAAGCAGTCAGAAACCACTTCTATATCCACTGTATCTAGCAATTTTGGGGTAAGTGGGCTGTTGTAAACAACCCATCTAGATTGGAAAGCTGTGGTATATGGCGTTGGCCAGTCATGTTTTCTTTCCGTTGAGGTGAATTTTAACAAGGTCAAAGGATCAGGAATGTGAGGACTTACCCCCAAAATGAGACAGAACCACCCTTCTAGCCGGTCCTCATGTGGGTCTTAGACTTTAATAATAGCTGTTTTGAAACAAATGAAGACTTCCTAGGGTCCCCAAACCAAGGTGGCTGGACTTCCTGCAGGTATGAGCTTGATTTGGCTCGGGGCAGACTGTGGAGATTGTGTCTGTATGAGCCTGCAGCTTGACTTTCCAAGGCAATAGAAGCTTACATACTTTGAAGTAGCCTGGGCCAGTGGGTCATTCTTTACTTTTAATATTTTTCTTTATACTGTGTACAATGAAATATGATCATATCCACTGCCCTGTTTTTCCTTTCTACCTCCTTCAAACCCCTCAATGGTCCCCTCCTCACTTCCTGGGTTTTTTTTTTAATAACTTGCTAAGTCCAACTAATGTTGCCTATAGGTATAGGGCCATCCAGTAGATTATGGGAAATCTACCAAGGCCACACATTCAAAGGAAGATCAATTCTCCTTCCCATAGCAGCCACCAGCTGCCAATATCTACTCAGTAAGGGATGGGGCTGGAGAGCACCTCCCCCTCCCATGCCGTAAGTTTGACAGAGATGATCCCTGAGCCTTGGTACTTAGGAGTAGATGGTGGCGTTGAGAAAAAATGGTCCTTTAGGACTGAGCTTTTATCTCTTGTTCTTAAAACTTGACTAGTTGTGTATTATCAGCCTTGGCAAAATGCTTCTCTAGCCAAGGTTGAGAGAAACCTAGGTCTATAGAATACAGTTTGACTATATGAGCATGTAGCAAAATAATGTATTATAAGAAAAAAATGATAAATAAGTTGGCCTTCCCTTCCAAGTCATGGGCTTTCGATCAGGATCTATATAACCATCAGGGAAATGCAGATCACTTACTTCTGCATTGGTGCAGTGAACTACAGGATGCCATCATTCCTGTCAGAATGGCTGTACTTGGGAAAACAAATGATAATAGATGCTGGTGTGTATGTAGCGAAAGGAGCCCTTAACTCCTGGTAGTAGAAGAATAAACAAGTGCAGTCAACTTTGGAAATCACGTTGGAGGTGTCTCAAAGAAACCAAACAAACATAGAACTGCCATATGATCAATCTATCGACACCAGGCGTAGGCCATGCCTACATTTCTTAGACTGGGAGCATGCAGACATGGTTATGTTCAGACACAATGGCCAGTGCCCTCTGCTCGTTCAGGGAGAGTGGGCATGAAGTTTGTTCCAGTTCTTCAGCATTGGGTCTTTGTTGGACTGGCCTCCAGAACAAATCTTGTAGAGTTGCTCTCACAAGCAGAGTTCCAGAAAAATATTCCAGGGGAACCATCTGCAAATGGGATGCATGGCTTGAGGATTTTTCAAACCTCTGCCTGCCAAGTAGGAACCCCAGCTCACCTCCACTCCTCCTTCTGAGGTTGATCTGATCCCTTTGCTCTGATGGTTTGAGAGGGTGCCAATCATCCCACAGGCTGGAGAGAGCTAGCAGGAAGCATCGTCAGGCCAAGGCACTTGGATTCCAAAACAAGTTCTCCTCAGGTCAGGTGGAGGACCTTTTTTTTTTTTTTCCCAAAATGTTTGGGATGTATAGTGTTCCACATTTTGGATTGTTTTCCACTTTGGAACACTTACATATGTATAAATAGAAGTCCTGACAATGTTCTGGCTCAGCTAGCTTTTCCTACTCTTGCACAGTGCAGGGTTCAATACCACGAAAAGGTACTGCCCAGGTCCAGGCTGGGTTTTCCAACACCAGTTAAGCCAATCATGACAACCCCATAGATGTGTCCAAAGGCCAAACCATCGTGGACAGCCAGTCCCTCATTGAGACAACTCTTCCAAGGTGATTCTAGGCGCTGTCAAGGACCCATGTCTAACATGAACTCCATGTACGCTTGTAAATGTATACTGTATACATGCAGGCTGAAGGTGATTGCATGCAATGTACTTTTAACAGTTTTGTACACAGAGCAAGGCTTGCGTATCCTAAACTATCAGCACTGTCGTGCTGGGCTGACACTCCAGCAAACTGTTTTAGATTTTGAAGCATTCCCATTTTGAATTTGGCGTTTGGGGATGTTCAGCTTGTTTCCCATTTTGAAGCTCTTGGAGACTAAGAACCAGAAATAGTATGTCGTCTGGAGGAAACTTGCATAACACCATTGTGTAAGAATCCTTAGAGCCTCTGCTAATGAGTTCATATTGCTGCCGCTACCTGGCTCAAGGGTGGATGACTCTCCAGGGCATGGCTTGAGAATTCACATTAAAAGCCTTTTGGGTGGAGACTTAGGCCCTGGATATCACAGGGAGTTCTTAACATGGAGAATTCTGTAACAGCAACCAGTTAGTTACTTAGTTACTCCATGGCCAAGAAACAATGCTGACTGGGATGAACCAGATCCTGCCCTCTAGAGGGGCATGCTGGTATTGCACAGAGGTGCACTGCCAATCAGTGAGCCACTGCTTCCTCCAGTGTTGAGTAGTGTAGAGGGGAAATGAAGAAGTTCAGTCTCAAGTAGAAGATTCCTCCTCTGAAACCCGATGAACATGGAGAAGGTGACCCTGGCAGAGGATCCAGCAGGGACAGGGGACAGAAAGGCCTGGCAATGAGAACATGCAGGGATAAAAGGTGGTCGATGTGGTTAGGGTGTGGCCAGTGAGGCATGATGAGAAGCAAAGTGAGGAGGTGTCCAGTGCTTCAAAGCATCTGCTGGGGGTCTAAGTTTTCCCGGGAACAAAGGAAGTCAGTGTGCTCACTGGCAACTGCAGAAGGCTGCCCTGACTGCATGGTGGCAGGTGATCTGTGGGGAACAGGGAGGACTGTTCCACTGCAGGAGAACAGGGGAGGACCACTGCGGGAGAACAGGGGAGGACCACTGCAGGAGAACAGGGGAGGACCACATAGGAGGAACAGGGGAGGACCACTGCAGGAGAACAGGGGAGGACCACATAGGAGGAACAGGGGAGGGCCACTGCAGGAGAACAGGGGAGGATCACTGCAGGAGAACAGGGGAGGACTACTGCAGGAGAACAGGGGAGGATTACTGCAGGAGAACAGGAGAGGATCACTGGAGGAGAACAGAGGAGGATCACTGCAGGAGAACAGGGGAGGACCACTTCAGGAGAACAGGGAAGGGCCACTGCAGAACAGGGGAGGACCACATAGGAAAACAGGAGAGGACCACTGCAGGAGAACAGAGGAGGACCACTGCAGGAGAACAGAGGAGGACCACTGCAGGAGAACAGGGGAGGACCAATTAGGAAAACAGAGGAGGATCACTAGAGTAGGGCAATATGGCTGAGGTTGTGGCATGAGACAGTTAAGGGGACATTCCAGTGTTCGATTGGACTGATTGGATGAGAAGGGAGGAAATTACTCCATGTGTGGTTGTCTGGTTCTGGTTGTGATAAAACAAAACCAGGATGCTGGCTGGCCTGCCTGAGTTTGTCCTGAGTGCTGGGAACTATGCTGTCCCACACTGCTAATAGTGGTCAGCCATCGACTGCCTCTGAGCACGAGGTCTCACAGTGCTCAGCTCCCGTTAGCTCAGGAGGCACCTGAAGCTAAGGGCGCCCCGCGCATCAAGTGTCCCTGGAGATCAGAAGTTTCCTCTTCTTCAGCCAGGCCTTCTGGTAATCTTCCCCTTTCCATCCTCCAGGATAAGTTCATATCCCTGAATATAGAAGACGGCAATCTCATGGTGAAATACAAACTAAATTCAGAGCCACCCAAAGAGAAGGGAATTCGAGACACCATCAACGATGGGAGAGATCATTCGGTATGGAGTCGGTTTATTTGAGTTTTTAGAAGTCAGTGAACCTTTAAAATGAAATTAGTGCCCCCTCCCCCCCAAAAGGCAGAATGACACACAAACACTATTACAGGATGAACTTATTAACTGTGCGTGTGCCCTTTATAATTCTGAATATCTAGGAATGAAATATAACAAATATATAGCATATGTAAATTGTGTAAACCATGATAAATTTCAAATGAGAACATTTCTATTACAGTGAGACTATTTCTGCTAAGATGTTTTAGGGCAGTAGTTCTCGACCTTCCTAATGCTACAGGGGTAGAGGGGTAGAAAGGCGCAGCTGAGAACCACTGCTTCAGTAACTTGGAGAGATGTCTCCGATTGTACTCAGAGCTTCTCAGAAGCTAAGGAGAAAAAGCTAGGCGTGGTCGTCCCAGCAGTAAGGATGACACAAAGGCAGGCAGGTCCCTGACACTCATCTCAGATCAAAGGTCAACGGTGGACAAGGAGCATTGCCTATGGATGTTTCCTGACCTCTGCATATACATGCACACATATGAACACATGTGGACGAACATGCAAAAATGTGGATATGCACACAGACACACAGACACTCACAGATGTCTTAGTATCAAACTTACCACACACTGCTACTGGTCAGCGGTCTGCCGTGTACGTAAACAAGGGAAACAAAGGCGCAGTTACTCGAGATACTTCAGACAGGGTTGTGTCTCGCAGTTACTCTGGATACTTCAGACAGGGCTGTGTCTCGCAGTTACTCTGGATACTTCAGACAGGGTTGTGTCTCGCAGTTACTCTGGATACTTCAGACAGGGCTGTGTCTCGTTGCTCCCTGATTTGTTTCCCATTCCTTTCAGATTTTAATCACAATTGGAAAATCACAAAAACGCATGTGGATAAATATGAATGAACATAGTATAAGAATCGAGGGGGAAATATTTGATTTCGGCACATATTATTTGGGAGGAATTCCAATTGCAATCAGAGAAAGGTAAGATGAAGTCGTGGGGTTCTTCTCTGAGGAGGGGAACCCCTGAATGCACGAAGATGAGAGGACCGCTCTCTCTCTCTCTCTCCACCCTGTGCGTCCTGGGCGTCAGGCTCCGGTTGTCAGGCTTGACAGCAGAGCCCTCAGCCCCTAAGCCATTTTGCCAACCCGATGTTCTGCGTTTTAACTAAAGCAGAACACCTCTTATGCTGGCTGGGAATGCTACCAACAAGTCTAGGCTCCCGTGTTTAATATCAGCCCAAACAGTAAACTTTGCAGTATTAACAATGTAGTCAGGAAAGAAAAAATGGACTGTAAGAATTGAATTTTGGGACTGGCTATCCAAAATGTGTGGAGTTGCGTAAAGTGTGTGGCAACTCACCATCCCTCCTTGTCACTCTTGGAAGGACAGAAACCACAAAGAATCCAGCTGGTCCGATAAGGGATAGGAAAACAGAAGTAAGGCTATTGCTTTACCCATTAAAGAAGTCCATGAGCACATATATAATAAGAAGGTATATGCAGAGAGGAGAAGGAGTGGGTGGCGGAGGGAGGAGGAGGGAGGGCGTGTCTGTATGAGAATTAGCTTTCCTGGTAATCTGACTTATGCTTCCAAACAAGAGGCTACCCCCACCCCCTCCAGCTTTCTAGATAAATTTATACTTTTTTCCCTAGTTTTAATTAAAATCACAAGAGCAGAGAAATTAGCAAAGGGGACAGAAGGCCGTGGAAATATTTACCTGACCTTTCGTTTCCTCAGAAATGAGCTGCTAAGTGATGTCTGTCTGTCTGGCCTGTCTTAGCTGTCCAGAAAGGCATTTGGTCATCCAGTGAGCCCCTGCAGCTGTCCCTGATGTGGATTACTGGGACAGGGTGGTTTAGAGCCCTCAGCAGAACTCTGCAGGGGGGAGCCACACAGTTCTTCCCAAGGAGCCCCAGTTTAGTGGAAGGGCCCTGAGGAGACTAGGAGAGTTCACACCTGATGGGACCTCTCTCAGTCTTCTGGAAACGAGGACCCACATCTTTGACTCACTTGAGATTATAATCAGGGATCACGTGTCTGTTAATCCAATCTACAAGTCCTATCTGAAAAGGCCAGAGGGCCTGACGCTAAGCTCTGAGTATAACATAAAACATGAAAGCAGTGTTTTCCTGGGACAGTGACGGTCAGCTGGGGTGTGACAAACTCTCAGTTCAGTACCACTGTCTGCTCTTCTTGCTCCATCAGGTCTGCGGACCCCAGCAACTGGGTAAGCTTTTGTGGGTAGGTAGCCCGGAGTATAAGCATGGCCCCACCCCCCATGCAGGAGGTCATTGACTAAGAGTACCCGCCCAGACATAGTTAGCTTCCTCTGGCTAGTAAGCTCAGACCTTGAATCCTGGAGAGAATGTGGGAATCTCGACCCTCAGATGGTCCAAGACAGTGGGCATGAACTTGTTTGTAAAGATGCCAGCCCCAAAATTTGAAACAAGCTTCCCTCCTCTCTCAAGGTGCAAGCCGTCTTTATAAGGTAATTAAGCCACAGTGCCAACAAGGATGTTCGTTTCCTTTCAATGAAATTTAATTTTATGCCTGTTCCTCGTCATTCTCCTGTTTATAATGAACTAGACCAGAATAAAGGCACACACCTTTCCATTTAGATAAATGGAGCTACCTTGGGGATTTATAATCAAATCAGGAGTGGATTTTCTTAGCATGTCATTTGATTATGAAACATTAATATCTGCCTCAGTCAGTCTGTGCGTGTTAATGCTTTACACGAATCTGGCTCCAGACAGATTAGGCGGTAAAGTCAAAGGGGCATGCCAGGGCGCCACACAGGAAGATCTGTAGAGAAATTGCTTGTGTGGAGACTGGCAAAATGGAACCTTCCATAAAGGGCTCACTGAACAAGCGTGAGATTATGAGTTCTGTTCTCTAGCACCCATATCAAAAAGCCGGGAATGAGGGGGCTGGTGAGATGGCTCAGTGGTTAAGAGCACAGCTGCTCTTCCAGAGGCACCGAGTTCAACTCTCAGCAACCACAGGGTAGCTCGCAACCATCTGTAAAGGAGTCTGATGTCCTCTTCTGGCAAGCAAATTCATATGCAGCAGAGCACTCATACAATAAATAAGTTTTTTAAGAAAAAGAAAGAAAGGCAGGAATAGTAGTATGAGCCTACAGTCCTAGAGGATCCCCCCAAGGGGCCAGCCAGTCTAGCTTGTTATTGGGTCTCAGTTTCAACAAAAGACCTTGTCTCAAAAAATGAGGTGAGGGCAATACAGGAAGAAAGACATCCACTGTTACCCCCTGGCCTAACAGGACATGTGTACGAACCCACACCCACAGGGATATATACACACATGTACATGCATACACCACATAGCCAGACGAGGTTGCTGGGATAATGAGAGAGTATTAGGTGGAGGCAGCATGGGCAGGGTAAACAGTGATGTCCCCTGCTAGTGTGTGCATAGATAGCCCTGCTGCCCTGCAGTGAGCCCTCGGGATTCCCTAAGTGCCATTTGAGCGTTACATATAGTAAGTTAATCACATGACAGACAGACAGACAGACAGACAGACAGACATGCGATGCAGAAGAGCAGGTCTGCACTTTATACCAGAGCTGCACAGAGAAGTAAAGTTGCTTGGTGAGGCAGACGCAGAACTTGAGCCCAGACGGCCCAGCTCCGGAGCCCACAGCCCTCACCCACTCCTGAAACTCGTGACACACCTGCGTGTTCATCCCTGCATCCAACGTCACCCCAAGCTCTTTCTGAGCATCCCTGGGTTTAATCCTCATAACGATGACTTGCTTGGGTAGCATGGTTGGGAGGTAGCGGATAGTCAGCCTAAGGATTAAACCAGCTGTGTTTTCCAGAATTTAATAAAACTAAAAACTGACCATTTCTTCTGAGTTCACATGGTGAATAGAAAAATAGAGTCTAAAGGGTTTTTAGCACATTCCTGGCTCTCAGTTTTCTGGGACTGTTTCTATAACACCCGCAGTTTGCAGCCTATCCATAGACTTTCCTATCCACTGTGAAGTACCAGGAAGCCAGCATTTCAGGGGAGCCCAGCCTCACAGGTCCCCCTTTCTACATCCCATCCTCAGGTTTAACATCTCGACACCTGCTTTCCAAGGCTGCATGAAGAATCTGAAGAAAACCAGTGGGGTTGTCAGGTTGAACGACACTGTGGGTGTGACCAAAAAGTGCTCAGAGGACTGGAAGGTAAGCAGGATTCGGGACTGCGGGACAGATCTCGTCCCAGAGAGCTCATGGTGAGGGACTGAGCTGGCTTCATGCACTGAATGTGTAAAGGTCACCAGATACTCACGAAACCTTACGGCTGCTCCATCACTGACTGCATGGCAAAGCACAGAGGTTGTCTGTCTGAGATGCACTAATGGTGGTCATCATTCCCAGGGAAGGGGTGCAGTCTGAGAGTCCATATCTGGGTATCCAGGAAGTGGCTACAATGCCAGTCTTTTCCGTGCTCCTGTTTCAGCTTGTGCGAACTGCCTCGTTCTCCAGAGGAGGACAGATGAGCTTTACAAACTTGGATGTGCCCTTACCTGACCGCTTCCAGCTCTCCTTCGGGTTCCAGACCTTTCAACCCAGCGGTACACTACTAAACCATCAGACACGGGTAAGACACAGTGTGTTCTTAGTAAGATAAAAGCCTGGCTCTGCTTTCTGCCAAAAGCAGCAGAGAGATGTTGAAGGAAGCAGAGTTTAGGAATTTTATCTGCCATAACAGTTCTGGCATTAGTAATTCTCCACCTGGGGAGATCCTGAGAGAAATCTGGTTAGATGGCACATAATAATCTATAGAGTTTGGTTTGTGTGTATTGAACAATCATTTCCATTCTTTACAGATATGCATTAAAATGAATTATAACAGCTATAGGTGATAATGTGATTTAGAAAAATATTAAGATTTCTCCTTGCTATTTCTTTTTGCTTACATCCTCCAGAGAAGGTTCTTCAGATTCCTTTATTGTAGCAGGTACTCCAAAGAAAATATTTGCCCTGGGAGAATTAGAGAAAACAGCGTCTTGTGCTCTCTCTTCTGTCCAGCCACAGAAATTCTCTCTGTGGCTTGGGAAGAAGGCCTGACAAGCCGAGTACTCACTGTGCAGATCAGAGAATTGATGTTTGGATCCCCTGTGACCACGTGACAGCCAGTGGGCATGGCAGCCTCCCTATAACCTCAGGTCAAGGGAAGCAGACAGGACATCCCCTAGCAGCCTGGAGCTCAGTCTCCTGAGCTAGAACTAGCCAGCATGGGAAGCTCCGGGTTCAGTAAGACTGAGTCTGCATCTTATAAGGTAGACAAGCAGTTAGGGAGGACACCTGAAGTCAACCAGCTCATCCACATACATGTGCATCCACTATACAGGCATGCATAAAAATGAATCGTACAGAGAGCAAGAGAGAATGAGAGAGAGAGAGAGAGAGAGAGAGAGAGAGAGAGAGAGAGAGAGAGACGGGGACAGACAGACACTGGGACTCTGTTCCACAAGAAGATGCCCTCTACAGCCCCAGTGATGTGAGAGTCAGCTTAGAAATCCACTAATGGGAAGAAGGGAACTTTTAAATAAAAATGCTTTTGGTTTCTTTCTATAGGCTGGGTTGCCAGTCACAGCAGATACTTGGTGTCAGATCTAAAAGATGGCAGTGGCTGGCTCTGTGGCTATGCTCATAACACAGTCTCTTGCCATCTGGTATCGTGTTTACCAGTCTTTGTAGATTGTTTTTAAATGATTCCTAAAGAGACATGTGTCATAAGCCAGTAGAGGTCATCTATCCAAGTTGGATACTTTGGCCCAGTGTCCATTTGTTCCCTCCATCCTCTATCCCGTCTGTCTGTCTGTCTGTCTGTCTGTCTGTCTGTCTGTCTCCTTCTCTGTCTCTCTCTGACTCCCTGTATCTATCTCTCTGCCTCTGTCTCTCTCTGTCTCTGTCTCTCTGTCTCTCTGTCTCTCTCTCTCTCTGAATGTGTGGGCCAAAGGACATTTCCTGTAGCATTCCTTAGGAGCCATTGTCTTGTTTGAGACAAGGTCTCTCACCAGCCTGGGGCTCACCAAGCAAGTAGACTAAGCTAGCTAACCAACAAACTGTAGATCCTCCTGTTTTTACCTACCCAACCTTGGGCTTATAAGCATACACTGTTCTACCTAGCTTTTTCTATGTGGGTTCTGGGTTTAGAACCCTTTGTAGGACAAAGGTTCTCGGACCTTTGTCCTTGTGTGCCAAGCACTTTATTGACTAAGCCACACCCCCAGCCCTGACCTAGCACTTTATTGACTAAGCCACACCCCCAGCCCTGACCTAGCACTTTATTGATTGAGCCACGCCCCCAGCCCTGACCTAGCACTTTATTGACTAAGCCACACCCCCAGCCCTGACCTAACACTTTATTGATTGAGCCATGCTCCCAGCCTTGACCTAACACTTTATTGACTAAGCCACGCCCCCAGCCCTGACCTAGCACTTTATTGACTAAGCCACGCCCCCAGCCCTGACCTAACACTTTATTGATTGAGCCACGCCCCCAGCCCTGACCTAGCATTTTATTGACTAAGCCATGCTCCCAGCCTTGACCTAGCACTTTTAATTCCTCGTCCTTCTTTTTTCTGTCACGCATAAGTACAGCTAGTTTACAATCCACAGGATGATCAAAAGCAGATGTAAGGATTAGATTAGCAACAAGTTAGAGCAACCCAGTGCTGTAGAGGGATTCTGGAAATGTCCAAGGGGCGTTGCTTTCAAGTCCATAAAGTGTTCGTTAAGAAACACAGTCTACCCATTCAACAGCAGCAGAAGCCATCACTTCTGTAGACATCTGTGGCTGTAACTGCACTGGACAAATTGCTGTAGATGAGAAGCCCCATCATATGGGAAACTTCAGACATTAGACTTGATAAAGAAAACTGGATGGAAGTGAAACGGCGAACATTCTGAGGATAGGTGTTAAGTTACTCATTAAGGCAAAGGGTCAGTCATCTTGCCAGTGTTTGGATGAGAACAGGTTGGCATGGAAATTTGGGCTTCCTAGAAATAATGACCAGAACATAAAACAGTCATGGAAATCACAGAAAAGAAGTCATCATTGTAACACCACATAGGGGGAAAATCCTGAAGATAATGAATCCGTAAAACTTATGCAGAAGAGAATGAATTCTGATAGAAACAATTTCATCAAAAGGAGAGTAAAAATAGGGGAAATTAGATGTGATTTAAACATTCTGTTCAGCTGATAGAAAATTAAATGGGCTGAATAAAAGTAGATCTAGAAAAAGACTGACACATTCATCAATGTTGAAGTAATTTGCATAACATCTTTATATTCATAAACAATAAGGCAATCTATTTAACAACTATCTTTTGATCAAAATGGTGAAGTCAAAGTATTTGGGCCAAAATGCCCTCTCACTGCATTATGCTGAGTTCTGGTCATTTGTCATCGCTAAAAGCAAATTAATTGTTGATGGTGTATTCTGGGATGCTTACAGACAAGCAGCCTGCTGGTCACCCTGGAAGATGGCCACATTGAGTTGAGCAACAGGGACAGCAGCAGCCCGATTTTCAAGTCTCCGGGGACCTACATGGACGGTCTACTGCATCATGTATCCGTAATAAGTGACACCTCAGGGTGAGTCCTTTGTGTCTGCTGCCGGGGTTCAACTGAGTTCTCCTGTCCAGCTCTGCAGAGTGACTGTTCCTGGTGCTGATACTAGTCGGATATTCTGTGTTGGCATTTCCAGACATCTGTACTGGTGTCCTCATTAAATCAAATCAGTGGTTGGTTGTATGTGGATAGATAAAACTTCAAAACGGACTACTCATTCTAACTGTGTGAGGCCCCATTATAAACCCGCACATGGAATAGTATGGATGTGCCTCCAAAAATGCCTGTAAAGAGACAGCTCACATAAGAATGTTCCCTTGTGATTTTCTGTCCACAAGTTTAAAAACAAATCAATTGTATCAGAATCCTGGATGTTCGTTATTCTGGGAGATGGAAGAGAGCTAGGAAGTATAATTAACACAAAGAGGGGTTGGGGGACCAGACCGTTTGGTATCCTCCTATGAATGTGAGCTATATTGATATATACATGTTGCAAAACTTCCTTGAGGGGCCAGAGAGAAGGTTCAGGGTTTGTAAGAGGACCTGGGTTCCTCTCCTAGAGTCCACACGATGGCTTGCAAGCTTCCGTCACCTCAGTTCCAGGGGACCCCCAGACATGGCACCTCATATGTGCGCTGTCAGTCAAGGCACACATTCATGTAAAATAAAAAGAAATATGCCTTTTAAAGAATTACTTGAGCAGATATTTATATTAACTAAAGTATTATGTGTAAAAATATATAAATACTATTTTGTACTCTAAAAAATACATCTGATTTGACTCGTCCTGTTTGTTGGGTCAAAGACAGTAGATTGCTCTCTCAGAGAGTGTATGGTTGTTGTCGGTGTTGCGGTTGTTGTGTTGTTGTTTGCTAGAGGTCTCACCCTTGTCTTGCTTCTCTTCATTTCCAGCCTGCGCCTTCTCATTGACGACCAGGTTCTGAGAAGGAACCAAAGGCTCCCTAGCTTCTCTAGTGCCCAGCAGTCGCTCCGCATGGGAGGCGGTTATTTCGAGGGTTGTATCAGCAACGTCTTTGTCCAAAGGTGGGGGTCCTTTTTGTCTGTGGTTATTGGTAAGAGCCAGACCACCAGCAGAGTACCGCACCTCTCCGGTTACTAGATTAGATTTGTTAGTGTTATGAACAGCTTCCGTTCCAAGTATTTTTTAAAATGCATTAAAGCCAACAAGCCAAAGCGCCTAGCGACCTTGGAGCTTGGAAAAGATCTAATGAAAATTAACTT
Organism: Apodemus agrarius; assembly: GCA_964023405.1. Lineage (NCBI taxonomy): Eukaryota > Metazoa > Chordata > Mammalia > Rodentia > Muridae > Apodemus > Apodemus agrarius. The sequence goes on from OZ030021.1 coordinate 2,975,723, forward strand.
TCCAATCATGGCCCTTGAAAACATATTCACTTTAATCCATACCATTTGGTTGGGTCAGTTCCCCATGGCTTTTAAGGTGAAGGGATTTCAAGGGTCTGTGCAGTCCTGGACAGACTTTCAGTAGAGTGGTGTTCAGAATTCCACTCCTATGAGCTTTAAATGTTATCTCGAATCCAGGACACATTAGATAAGGGCCCCAGTCCTTCCCTGCAGCCGTGGGAGGTCCTGGCTCTGGCTGGGAACCTCAGACTGAAACTCGCAGCCTCCCTAAATGGCAACATTACCCCCGCCCCCAATCTGGCACGAATGTCCTGGGCCAAACTGAGGCCCAAGCTTTCACTCCTGACCACAGTCAATGAAGCAGCTCTCTTGAGCATGTAGCCACATGGCTGGAGCAGGGCATGGGAGGAACTGAGAAGACAGGAAGGAGCTTAACTGCAGCCTCTGCTGAGGAGAAATCGCAGTCACACAGATCTTTCCCCAAACCCACCATGGTGCCCCCGTAATGTTCAACCTCCTCCCTGTGCCGTGTCACGGCTGCCACGGCTGCCACTCCCCTCCCCTCTCTGCAATTTGATATCCATGTTCATGAACGATGCCCATTTCAAGGAAAAGAGAAAACAAAAATAAGTATTTCAGCCCTGTTACACTTGAAGCCCGTAGAAGTTTCCAGAGCTCTTCTATCATGCAGATGTGACTTGAAGAGGTGAAAGTTTGTGTAGGAATCCTGACAGTGACAGTATTCCTGTAGGAACCATGACAATGAGAGTGTTCCTGTAGGAATGACAGTGGGAATGTTCCTGTAGGAATGACAGTTGGAATGTTCCTGTAGGAATGAGAGTGAGTGTCCCTGTAGGAACTGTGACAGTGAGAGTGTTCCTGTAGGATTGATAGTGAGAGTGTCCCTGTAGGAATGACAGAGTGTTCCTGTAGGAACCGTGACAGTGAGAGTGTTCCTGTAGGAATGACAGAGTGTCCCTGTAGGAATGACAGTGAGAGTGTTCCTATAGGAACCATGACAGTGAGAGTGTTCCTATAGGAACCGTGACAGTGAGAGTGTTCCTATAGGAACCGTGACAGTGAGAGTGTTCCTGTAGGAACCATGACAGTGAGAGTGTTCCTATAGGAACCGTGACAGTGAGAGTGTTCCTGTAGGAACCATGACAGTGAGAGTGTTCCTATAGGAACCGTGACAGTGAGAGTGTCCCCGTAGGAACTGTGACAGTGAGAGTGTCCCTGTAGGAATGACAGTGAGAGTATCCCTGTAGGGATGACAGTGAGAGTGTTCCTGTAAGAACTGTGACAGTGAGAGTGTTCCTGTAGAAATGACAGTGAGAGTGTCCCGGTAGGAACTATGACAGTGAGAGTGTCTCTGTAGGAATGACAGTGAGAGTATTCCTATAGGAACCGTGACAGTGAGAGTGTTCCTGTAGGAACCATGACAGTGAGAGTGTTCCTATAGGAACCGTGACAGTGAGAGTGTTCCTGTAGGAACCATGACAGTGAGAGTGTTCCTATAGGAACCGTGACAGTGAGAGTGTTCCTGTAGGAACCATGACAGTGAGAGTGTTCCTATAGGAACCGTGACAGTGAGAGTGTTCTTGTAGGAACCATGACAGTGAGAGTGTTCCTATAGGAACCGTGACAGTGAGAGTGTCCCCGTAGGAACTGTGACAGTGAGAGTGTCCCTGTAGGAATGACAGTGAGAGTATCCCTGTAGGGATGACAGTGAGAGTGTTCCTGTAAGAACTGTGACAGTGAGAGTGTTCCTGTAGAAATGACAGTGAGAGTGTCCCGGTAGGAACTATGACAGTGAGAGTGTCTCTGTAGGAATGACAGTGAGAGTATTCCTATAGGAACCGTGACAGTGAGAGTGTTCCTGTAGGAACTATGACAGTGAGAGTGTCTCTGTAGGAATGACAGTGAGAGTGTCCCTGTAGGAACCATGACAGTGAGAGTGTCCCTGTAGGAATGACAGTGAGAGTGTCCCTGTAGGAATGACAGTGAGAGTGTCCCTGTAGGAATGACAGTGAGAGTGTCCCTGTAGGAACCATGACAGTGCGAGTGTTCCTGTAGGGACCGTGACAGTGAGAGTGTTCCTGTAGGAATGACAGTGAGAGTGTCCCTGTAGGAACTGTGACAGTGGGAATGTCCCTGTAGGAACCATGACAGTGAGTATTCCTGTAGGAACTGTGACAGTGGTAATTGTCCTTGCCACAGGCTCTCTGCCTACTCCTGGGGTCTCTCACCTGGCAAAATTTTGGTCATAGCTTTCATTTTGCCTTCATTCCAGGTTGTCACAGAGTCCAGAAGTCCTGGACTTGGCCAGTAAATCTACCAAGAAGGATGCATCTCTAGGAGGCTGCAGTCTAAACAAGCCACCTTTCCTTTTGTTGTTTAAAAGTTCCAAGGGACTTAGCAAGGCCCGGAGTTTCAATGTCAATCAGGTAAGTGTCAGAGCCTTCCCTTGGGTTTTACTTCTCCTGACCCCACCTAGAGGGAGAGATAGGGAAGGGAAGCTGGTGGCTGGTGCCTCTGTGAAGTGGCACCTGGGGTCATCACTGGGGTCAATTCACCGGCCAGCCCATCTAGCTGAATTGGTGAGCTCCGGGTTCAGGGAGAACACTGTCTCAAAAACCACGATGGAGAGCAATAGAGGAAGACGCGTGATGTTGACCTCTGATGTCCACACGCTCACGCATGCTCATATGTACAAAAACATATACACACATACACTGAAAATTCGACAAAGTGATTTTCTCTTCAACATTTTTTTCATGGTAAAAATTTGGCAGTTTTTCAGTCTCCGAAGAAATGGAGCTGTAATTGGACACAGAAAGTTCACCCTGGGAGCACGCCAGTGAGCCCAGCTAGGGGGCAAAGGGAGGGGCAAGGGAGGTGTGTTACTTGTGTCGAATAAGAATACTGAGCCCCGCTCTCCAAGTTCTCTCCTCAAACTGAGAACTAATGGGTCCTTACTGGGGAAGCAGCCGCACATTCATGTGGGCAATAGACCCATCACAGCAGACTCGAACATCATGCTGCTTCTTCAAAAATCCTTTGTACAAGAGCGATAGAACAGAAATACCCTGTGTAGAGAGGACTTTCATTATAATGAGATAATCCTGAGAAACGTTGACTCTGGGTCCTTAGAGGAGAGGCTGTATTAACCCAGCTCCTTGCAGTTTGCTTTGCAGTGATGACCTAGTTCCATTTCTGCAGCCGTGTTAAAATACCCTGCTAACGAGCCACTTACGGGAGAAAGGGGTATATTCTGGCTTACAATTCCAGGTTATAGTCCCATCGTTGTCAGGAGGTGGGAACTTGAAACAGCTTGTCATGTCACCTCCACAGTTAAGGATGGGGAGAAATGAATGTGTGCTTACTCGGTTGCTTGCTTGTGATCAGCTGGATTTCTCCACTTGCATACAAGTCAGGACTCTGCCTAGGGAATGGTACCACCCACAGTAGTCTGGGTCTTCCTGTGTCAATTAACATAAGATAATTCCCCGTGTTCGTGTCCACAGAGGGACCCACTTTAGACAACTCTCGTTAAGACTTTTTCCATGTGATTTGGGGTTGTGTCGAATTGACATTTGAAAAGTAAGCGTCACAAAAGCCTTATCTGAAACAAATAGACGCTCCGAAAGGACTCTTAGTATTTAAAGGTGCAGCATCTCACTCCCTAACCCCTACCCAAGCTGAGATGGTTATCCCTAAAACCACCTGTCTATCTGCTAACAGACTTTAACCTGGGTTCTGTAGCCAACGGGATTTAGACACTTGAGTGTATTTATTGGTAACAGGTATGGTGATTTTTCTCTAGACTATGTGAGCTCTACCCTTCTGTTTGTTTTGTTTTGGTTTTTTTTGTTTGTTTGTTTTGGGGGGTATTGTTTTGTTTTTTGTCTTTTTTGAGACCGGGTTTCTCTGTATAGCCCTGGCTATCCTGGAACTCACTCTGAAGACCAAGCTGGCCTGAACTCAGAAATCTGCCTGCCTCTGCCTCCCAAGTGCTGGGATTTTAAAGGCCATGTGCCACCATTGTCAGGTGAGCTATGCCCTTCTTATATCCCCATAAATGTCCCCTCTGTCCCCAGGGCAAGCTCTAGGACAAGGTATCCACATTCACTCAAGCCAGGGTGGCTTACCCAGACTGCATATTTTAAACACACAAGGAGTTTTAAAGTCCCAGGGCTCGATGACCAATTAGGTCAGAGGTATCTGAAAAGGGCCTCTGTACCTGTAGTTTGCAGGAATCTCCAAGTGATTCTCATGTGCCTCCAAGACCAAAAAGAAGTGATGTTGCTAACATGGAGGAGTGTGACCTTCGCCATGAGTTAAACACAAGCTTTGGAGTTAAGAAATCACTTGCTCTGAGCTTGGTTGACAGGGTGACCTTCCCATATCTGAGGTCACGATAAAGTGAATGGGCAGCCCCCGATCCACTAGGCACTGTGCCAAGCCCTGCATGTGGATTTTCTTACACCACCGGTCACACTTCACAGAAAAGGAGTCTCAGGCTGGGACAGGTGAGCCGTTTACACTACAGGTAGACGGTGGATAGAGGAGCTGTTCTCTCTTAGAGCAAGCTGCTGAGCCGCAGGGAGAGCTCAGCACAGAGCGCTTGCCGACAGTGTGTGACCCTGATTCAGCCCAAGTAGAGCATGCTGCTCCAGCTCGCTCCACCGCTTGTTACCATGGACTGTGCGCTCCTCGCCAGGCTGTACCCCCCAGCTGCACAGATAATGCTGCACTGTTTAGAAGGAATTCACTCCATGAATGCTCGGGGTTGTTAACCTACTGTGAGGCAAAGGCTGCCTTTAGAATTGTTCCTTCAGAAATGAAGTCATGCATTCTGCTTGTGTTAAGCAGATAGCTACTGAGACGAAGTCAGTCTGACAGCAGAGGATCTGGGAGGAGGGAATGGACCCTACGAGTGTTCAGAAGATAGAAAATATTTAACTCGGACAATGATTGGATTTGGAGAGAAGGGAGAGGCAGGAGATTCCTGGAGTATCCAGTCTGGATTGTAGACTACATAGCAATGCTGTGGAGAGTTTTATGGAGACAGGGGACAGGTATTTGGAGAAAAAGAGAAGAAATAGAGGAGTTTGTGGTATGTGGAAGGATAGGTGCCTGCGGGTCTTCTGAGTAGAGAGAATTGGTGGAATTGATGGTATTTCCAGGGGGAGGGGGAGGCTAGGCAGGTAGGGTACAATGGGGGACATTGTTCTGAGGGACATTAGTGAGCGTATTACCTAACTTTTCCCTCTTCTGTGCAAGCAAGTTCCAAATGAAATCGACTATATTATTTCTTTCTTGAATAGTTTGTCGGTGGAGAGACTATGACAAAGTGTATGTGATCTTACTGGATCCCTGGGTCAGACTGTCTGGGTTTGTGTCGGGCTTGTGCACCAACGAGGCGTGACCATTGTCCCCCATGTATGTATGTCTTTACTCCATGTAAATGAAAACAAGTACTAGTAAGCCCTTCCGATGCCGTTGTGAGGGTTAGGAAGGGCACGGATACAAAGCAAGCCCGGTCATACGTGTTCCTTCTTACTGTATTACACGGTAAAAAGAACCCAAATGCAAGGGCATGTTGTGCTACAGGGCGAGTATAGCAGACGTTTCTTACCATGGGAATCGGGGAGGCCCTCCAGGAGGAGGCTGCCCAGGAGCCGTGCTGTGTGGAGCACGGGCTGTGTTTAGATACGTTGCTGGTTCTGCAGAAGCCCCAAGCTGGGAAACAGGATGTTTCCTGAGGCACAATGTACTCTGCGTGAGTATTCTCTAATCTTTCCAAGGCTTCTGCCACTTTAGCAGGACTCTGCCAGCAGAGGAAAGTGAAAACTGCACGGGTCCAGATGTTAAGTTTCAGATTAGTGGGCAGGGTCGGGGTGGGGGTGTTTCTTTACAAGAAGCTTTTCTAAGAAAACCTGGTCAGTAAATTATAAGCCCAGAATTCACATCAAGCATAGTATCACCCCAATAAATGTGCTCTTCAAGTCTCCACTAGCTCGGAAACCTGCTAACACTGGGAACTTTGGTAGAGAAAGGAGGAGTGTGGACCTTACCCCGAGGCCAGGTCAGGCTGTGACATAATGTGACTGGATCATTTTCAATAGTCAGTATCAAGCTGTTGAAAGAGCACTTTAAGTTGCTCAGGGGATTAAAGCTAATGAAGCAACCTGCGTGCTGGCATGTCACAGGAAGATAATAGGCAGAGTCACTTTCTGACGGGCATGCTAGAACATCTCCATTCAACAGTGTGCAAGCTTGGCTTGACTTTTAGTAGTCTGTCTCTTTCTCCCCCTGAATCTGGTTGTGTGTGTGTGTGTGTGTGTTTGTACTGCCAGGCAAGCATCCTACTTCTAGAATACTTCCCTAATCTCTTTCCTTTCCTTTAGAGACTATGTCTTACGATATTGCTTAGACTGTCTCTGAACTTACTTGCTGTCCTCTTGAGAAACAGGCCTTTCAGGCCTATGCCAACAGGCCTGGCTTTGGTATATCAAGTGTACATTCTGGGGATCATATCTGTCTGGGATTGGGCTGGGGAAGAACTCCTGATAATGAAGGAAGTTTTAGGGAAGCTATTTATGATTGGTTCCAGAAGATCCCTTGCAAAATGGCTTAAAGCAGCACAGTGATTCTTCCTGCCATAGGTCATCTGTGGACTTGACAACTTAGAATTACTTAGAAGAAAGCCTCGATGAAGGATAGCTGTCAGGTTCACTTGTGCACAGACCTGTGTCGATTGTCTTGATCGCCTTAACTGGTAAAGGAAGAGCCAGCCTAAAAGTGAGGGGCGCCATCTGTTCCCTGGGCTGGAATCCTGGCCTGTGTTAGAGTGGGGAGAGCTAGGTAAGCAGTTAGCGCCTCACAGGCATCTCTCTGTTCCTGACTGTGGGCATGACATGACGGGCTGCTTCAAGTGCCTGCCTTGATGGCCCCTTTCTCTTCTGAGTTGCTTTTGTTGGGGTATTTTTATCACAGTAAACAAAACAAAGCTTGGATCCCACCCAGAGAACAGTCCAGTAGGAGGCGGGACATGAAGCTTGGCATCCCCCTATAGGAAAAACGGGCAGGCCTCCGAGTACCTGAGTAGGGATGGTGGGCACCCGTGTATCTGCAGAGGGAAGGCTGCCTGGTTAGTGGGGGGAGGGGGGGCTTGCTCAGAAGGCGGGGCCTTTCTGGTGCAGTCCTGTGTACATGTAGAAGAAGCCTGGCTGGGAAGAGTTTTGGTCCTTTCCAGTGGCTAGAGACGCTGAGGACTATCCCATGCTCCTACACGGCGGGTTTTGATAAGAAGAGACAATCCATAGTTTCAAGGCTTTATTATAGGAAAGTAGGAAGAAAAAAAGAGATAGAAAGTAAAGAGAGAAAGAAAAGATAGAGGGGTGAGAACTGGCCATAACCATGTGGAAAGAGGGGAGAAAAATGGAGAGAGAAGGAGAACAGGGGGACAAGAGTGTAAGGCCATAGAGAAAAGCAAGAGAGCTAGGAGGGGCCACGAAGCGTCCTTTTGTAGTGGGCGGGGTTTCTGGCTGTTGCCAGGTGACTGTGGACAGGGAAAACCTGGCTGTAGCCAGGTGACTGTGGGGGTGGAGTCCAGCCAGAACACTGGGGGCCTGGCCCTACGTATGATAGCCACAGAGTTATGGAGTTGAGGAGTCAGGAGTATGGAGTTGGTGTCAGGAGCCTGAGTATCTGGGAGCATGGCTCACCGGTTCCATCCCTTGTAGAATATTCTACTGGGTCTCCAGAGTAAGCCTCGCTCAACCAGGCCACAGACTGCCTTTCATGGTCCCACCCACCCCCAGCCCCGGCCCCACCTCCAGCCCCAGCCCCAACCCAGGTCTTTCTGCTCTGTCTGGCTTGCTTGGTTCTGAGAAACACTTGTTTGAAGAACAGAGTCCAGCAGGGGAAGGATGGTTTCTGCCTGGGTTTCTCTCTGCTAGGACAGCATTTTTATCAGCTGCTCTTCCCAAACAGTGCCCCCTCAAGAGTCACTGCCAGGAGCAAGGGCCATATGTTCATTCCTAGGCCAATCCTCAGCCTTTACTTGGGCTGAGCCGATCCGCCACTGAGCTCTGAGCCCCGTGACCCAGACCAGGACTCTGCTGCAAGACAAAGGGGCGATCTGGAGACTCACCTTCTTCCCCCACCTTCCCTGGGCTCATCTAGTGCTTGAAAGCGTTGTCCAACACAGGACAGACGTTTATGATGTCATTGATACTGATAGCAGTGAGGAGTGGTCTGGTGACCCATCCCTTTGCTTAACTTAAGTCTTTCACTTGCTTTGCAAGGGGAGGTGGCAGGTTTGGGGCTCCATGTCCTACTCTGGCTGTCTGCTGAGAACATTGTGGTTCTTCTGATGGTCACTGACGGCATGGAGTACTGACTGGGTCCCTGCAGGATCCGGGTGCAGCTGTTTGCCTAAAGACACTGGACTTGTATAAGGCTCGAGTTACATATATTCCCCCCGAAAAAGAAAGTAAGAGAAAAAGGATATTTAGACTCTCCAAAGCCATGTCTTCCAACCTCATTCATAACTTCCTGAAGGAAAAGGCCTCCAAATCACAGCCACACAGACACTGAATGGGGTTGGGTGGGTCTGCAGGAGAGTAAGGATGCTGAGAATAAATCTTACCTTTTCTTGTGTCTCCACACAGTAAGTGGCACACTGGAAGGACTCTTGAGGGTGGAGGGACTGTCCCTTCCCATTGGGGCTATTTGCTAAGTCTCCCATTTCTCTGCTGATTTCATACCTTAGACTCCAGAGTGATAACTGAGCACTGGGCCAGGCAGACATCCTGTCCTCCCAGCCCCAACTGGTTCCTCATTTCCTCTCCTCTCTCTCACAGCTGTTGCAAGATGCACCGCAGGCTGCAAGGAGCATAGAGGCTTGGCAAGATGGGAAGTCCTGCCTGCCACCTCCGAACACCAAGGCCACTCAGAGAGCCCTGCAGTTTGGGGACAGTCCGACCAGCCACTTGCTATTCAAGCTTCCCCAGGAGCTGCTGAAACCTAGGTATTTCTCCTTTTCTTCTTCCCTTTAAGAAAATGTCTTCTTGTTCCATCTAACACCAACTGAGAACCAGCTTTCCAGTCTCTCTAAGGATGCCTAATCCCATGACATCATGCTCACGAAGGAGGTGCTGTCAGGTTTTTGGAGACAGTCGTCTGCATAAGACTGTGGTGTGGGGGCTGTCACATGCCTTCCCTCCCTCTACAGATGGAATAGACATGTGGCTGCTGCTGGTACTCAGGACCTAAACAATTAGCTCAGCTCCGGCTGAGAATTGAAGGTGTTCTAAAAATAAGGCTGTTATCCCACCCCCAAAGCTATTCATTATTTATGTGATAAATCACCTTTCTTCTCTTTAGTTCGGTTCTGAATAGGAAATCATTCTCTTAGGTAGCCCTGGTGCCAGATTCCTAGAGAATGCTGTTAGATTTTTTTTTTTATGCTAACAAGTTTCATCCCTGTCAGCAGGGAGGGGCTGAGCAGAAATGCTAATGATGTCAGAAGAAAGAAGGAAAGCAAGGTTTGTCCTTTTCAGGTGTCTTGAAGGAGACATGAAGGGAAGGATGCTGACCACTCCTTCAGACTTATTTTAAACAGAGGCAGAGGGCCCAGGAGTCAGAAAGGCCAGCTTGAACTCTGGCTCTCAGCCTTACTTAGCTACACAACGGCTGTCATAGGCCCGGTCAGCTCCTCTGTGGTATGGGTGCTAGGATGGGTCTGGGATAGGCAAGAAGTTTAGTATGGGAAGGCGTGCTAAGGTGGGGGCGGGGAGCAGGCACTGGCTGGGAGAGCTGAGGCCAGCTTGGGCTGGGCCACTTGTGTGCAGTGGAGTCGGTCTCAGGCTACAGCGCAGCCCTGAGGAAGCCATCTTGTCCTGCAGGGCCCTGAGGGAAAGACCACCTTAGAAGAGTCAGATTTGGGCATAAGAGTCTGTGTTCTAGTGTGTCTGCCACTCTCAACAGACCCGGGGATGCGACACCCGGGGAACTTCTCTATGCTCCTGTAGCAAACCTTCTGGAAATGAGCACATCCTGGCCACCTTTGTGCACAGTGTGTCTTTTCTAAGTGTACAGACCATTTCTGGGTCTGCCTGGCATTTTAGAGATTGGTTACATCTCTCTACCCTCCACTTTCTCATTGGTTAAAAAAGGGTAATATTGATTTCCTGACGTTGAAGAAAGGTTGATAGTTTAAATGAGGTTGGCCCTTGGAAGTCCACTCAATGAAACACAGGATGACTCCGATCTGACAGAAAGACCTGAAGAAAAAGCCTTTGTCTCCAGTGACCCTGCCCTGCCCCCATGGAAAGCCTAAGAAACTGCTGAAATTGGGCTTGTAGAAGACCAGAGTGGGAGGAGGGGATGGCCTTTCGTCAGTTCTTCTGATGACATCATCACGTCTGGGAAGGGAGGCCCAGTCTAGCCTTGCTCCTTGGTCATGCTGACCTTAGTGACAGCAACTGCTCATCTTAAAGAAGTGACACCTGTAGATGCTGCCCTGACTGCCCCGTCCCCAGCCTTCCCCAGCTTCTCTCCCAGCTCCCCCCACCCCGCCATTTTCTTCCTTCCTACATTCATCATGTTGACTTATCTGCCTGCTTGTGAGTCAACCCTGATACTTTCTCACCCAGGTAACATTTCATAGGTAAAGGGTGGGGTGGTGTGGGGTAGGGTGGGGGGCAGAAAGGCAGTCACTACAGCACCAATTACTTTTCTCATCTCTGTGACAACAACAACTTAAGAAAGGAGGGTTGATCTGAGTCCCAGTTTGAGGGGACAGCCCACTGTGGCAGAGAAAGCATCAGAAACATGAGGTTGCATCACACCCACAGTCAGGAAGCAGAGAGATGGGGGACCGGGGTGCAGCCTGCTCTCTTCATTTAGTCAGGGATCCCAACCCATGGGCAGTGCTTCCTACATTAGGGATAGTCTTCGCTCCTCAGCTAAACCTCTCTGGAAGACGTTGTGCTCCAGGGTGTGTGTGATTCTAAAACCTATCAAGTTTCTAGTCAAAATTAACTGTATATTAACTGTATAGTCACATTAGCATATGTGATTGAGCATAAGCTGTCCAGTCTTTGCGAAGCCTTTGGGAAGTTGCCAGCTCTGGTGTGTGCTGTTACCTGTGCTCCGATTCACCCGGATCTGTGTTCCAGCCATTTTTGTACAGACCCCTAAGCCGGAGCCACCAGGTCTGCCTTCGGTGAGGACTGTACTCTTGAGCCTCTCCGCTGCCATCCAGCGTGAGGAGGCGGAGCTCTGCTGCCAAGCTCTTGGATGTGAATCTGCTGCTTCCTTTTTGAAATGTTAGTTAGTCTTTTCTGAAAAAAAAAAAAAAAAAGATTGCCTTAAGAAACAGTCTCGGAAAGCGAATGTCAAGTCCGATCACTGAGCCCACGTATGCAAAGTGCTGTGTGCTCTGGAGCGAGTCCCAATACTCCTTTAAGTTGACACAGGCAACAGGCACGTCAGGAGAAACACGGAGCCGTGGGCCATCTGGGCGATTTCATTGAACAAATATGGTTTCTTTTTCATCTTGAAGAATGTTGTCCTCCAGGAAACCTGCTCCTCTGATGAACAAGTATGCATCTCAGCCTCACCATTTTGGAAAGCAAAGAATTAACAGTATAATGTTGCTATCCACATCCAGATTCTACCTCTGAATTATTCATTTCCTCCTGAACTCAATTTAGTCTCTATTTGTTGGAGGTGTGCTGTGCATAGGCCCTAGTCACATAGCTAATAGCAGGATAAACCTAGTCTCTGTGTTCTGGTGGGTACTTAGACGGGAGCCCCCGGGAATGGGTAGAAACATCTCTACTGCCTTTTCAAGTTGTACCTCTGTGAACCTGTTGGTGGCCCCACACACCATAGACTATTCAAGAAACAACCCTGCCTGAATCTGCAGTGCCCAGCATAGTGCTTTCTGCACGCTGAAGACTCAGTTCATTTGTTGGATGATTACACAGTTTTGATAGATGGTTTGGTGGATGGATGCATGGGAACCTTCATAGACAGTAAAGCTTGCTTAGCTCCATTTGGAAATGATATGCAACCATCACATAAGTCAACGCTAGATCTCAATTTTTGGCTAGAAATATTTTGTAATTCCTCTTCCGGGATAGTTGAGATCTGGGAGTCAGAGCAACAGGGAGCGCAGGAGAAGGCGAATCTGTACTCTGGAGCCTTTGTGTTAAATATGTCCCAAAGAGAGGAAATGCTCACCTGACATCCAGGTCACGTTCTCACTAGCCGAGGTGCCCCCTGGTCATCCTCCAGCTTCCCTCCCCATGAAGCTGTACAAAATAGAAACCGTGTTCGTTGGGTTTGAACAGTTTGTATTAGCGAAAGAGGTAATCCGGTCATGGAAAGAAACGCCGTGTGGTTCCATTTGCATGAGGTACCCAGAGCAGTCAGGTCTGCTGAGGCAGAAGTGGAAGTGGTCTAGACACCAAGCAAAGGAAGGCTGGCGAGCTGCTGGGAAAGGGCGGAGTCTGTCTCACCTGAGGAGGATCTCCATAGATGGCTTGTGCAACATGATGTATTAACTCAATCCTAATGAGTCGGACACTCAGAAGTGGTGGACGTGGTAAATTCAGATGAATTTTACCATATTTTTAATGCTGATTTAAAAGCCCCAGGATGTTTCTTCTTGCCGCGTGCTAGGACTTACACCACTAGCTAAACTTACCATAGACAACCTGTGCGATTCTCTAACATAGTAGAGAAACTGTACAGTGGTACCGTTAACAGCTAGTGTGCTCTGGGTTCTGGAAGTCCCATGTCTGAGAAGTGGGGTCACCCCCACTCTGCTGAGGGGGAGGACCTGAAGGTGTATGTTCCCCTCATTGGCCAGTTCTTCCCTTTTTATTTATTTATTTATTTTTTTATTTGGTTTGGTTGAGTTGGGTCTTTTTTTTTTTTTTTTTTTTTTTTTTTTTGAGAAAAGATATAACTGCTGTATACCTAAAACCCTCCAGGCATCCCTGGTTGGTGTCAGACTTGTAATCCCCCTGCCCCTGGGGTTCCTGAGAACTGGGTTCCTAGGCCAGCACGCTCAGGTCTTGTTTCCCATCTCTTTATCCACAGGTCACAGTTTTCTTTGGACATACAGACAACTTCCTCCAAAGGGCTGGTGTTCTACACGGGCACCAGGGACTCCTTCGTGGCTCTCTATATCTCAGAAGGCCGTGTCGTCCTTGCTTTGGGGGCAGGAGGGAAGAAACTGAGACTCAGGAGCAAGGAGAGATACCATGACGGGAAGTGGCACACGGTGAGAGCTGGGTCTGGGTAACGACGGTGTGAGCATGTTGAGATAACACAAAATACAAAATGATCCAGGCATTCTGAGCCAAGGCATAGGACCCCAAGTAGAAAATCTCCTGCCCTTCCTCCTGTAACAGGTTACAGTCAAAATACCGAGCATAGTATGCAGAATTTCTGTCTATATGTATATTAAACATGAATGGATTTTGTGTTTAGACTTGAGTCCTATCCAGAGATATCTCATTATATATATGTATATATATGTATATGTATATATTACATTATATATACATTATATGTATACATTTTTTACATTATGTGTATATGTATATGTGTGTGTTTGTGTGTGTGTGTATATATACATATACATATATGTATATGTATATGTATAAACATTCCAAAGTCAGAAAACAGACTATAATACTTATGGTCCCAAGCATCTCAGAGAAGAAATCCCCAGTCTATACTTCCAGCTGGTACAGAATCTACTGTTTCAGTGGCCAAAATTAAGAGTCCAGAATATTATCAGGAGCTCTACCATATGCACAGGGTTAGAGGTGTTGAATGCCCAGAATCTTGGGACAAAGACACACACACACACACACACACACACACACACACACACACACACCATGTATAGATAGCAGTCTGGATGTCAAGGAAGACTTAAACCACTGCTTCTATGATTCTCTCCCCAGCACCCTAGGCTGCATGGCTCCCCTCCCCATTTCCCATCCCCACACACTGGACAACTCTCTGCAGAACCAATTTCTGGACCTCTAAAGTCCTCCTCTTCCTCCTTCCCCTCCTCCTCCTCTATTCCTTTTCCTCCTCCTCTCATAGCACAAGCAGAAAGCCTCCTCTCCCTGCATCCTAGCACCCAAGCTCTTGCCTGAAGCCACTACAGTTATACCATAAAGCTAAAGAGAAGCCATGTTTTCTAATGATGGAACTGGAAATTAGAAAGCCTAGGTGACCTGATAAGTTCCATTCATTAATATTCAATGAATATTGCATAGGCTGCCCTCTTAGAGCACATAAGCACACAACCATCCTGAGTCTAATGCCAGATACTAGTGTTCTGGGAAAGTGTTAGACTGCAGTTAGGCCACAGGGAAGTCAGAGTAGGTACCACTGGAAAGACAGTGGTTATGAAAAGGCTCCTGGGGGTGGGGCAGCCATCATCACGTGGAGCCATGGGATTGGAGCTGGAGTTCGCTCAGTGAGCAGATCACAAGTTATAAGGACAAGATGGGGCAAGGATGGGCCAGGGATCTTTTAACATAAGCTTCACAGGACAAACTAAGGATTTGGGATATTGCTAGCTGTATGTATGTATGTATGTATGTATGTATGTATGTGTGTATTAACATGGCTAAACATTGAATCTAGAGCCTTGTAGATAGTGGGTAAGTGCTCTACTGTTGAAGTACATGGTTTCAGTTGCTTATACTGACCTCGACTCTGTAGCAATCCTATCCCAGCTTCCAGACAAGCTGTAAAAGATCACCAGGCTGTGGCTTCAGGCCTGGCTTTGTTTTCTTTTCTTTCTTTTTTTTTTTTAATTTGTGAGATAGGATCTCACTGTAGAGCCCAGGCTGTCCTTGAACTCACTTCACCCAGACAGACCTAGAACTTTTGACCTTCCTGTATCAGCTCCAGTAGCTTGGATTAACAGGCAGCTGGGACTTTGGGTTCTATTACAAGCGCCTGTGAAGCTTTTCAAGCTTCTGACACTGGTAAAGCACAGACACAGGAACAGAGTAACAACTTTGACAAAGTCTCTTTGGCTGAAGAAATTAGACTGAGGCCCAGACAGACACTGTTGCCCTTACCTAGAAAGGCCGTGGCAGGAGTCGGGAGCAGTGGGGTTGGGGCACATCCGGAAGGAAGAGCCACAGCTGTTGGCTTGCACAAGAAGTGAGAATGGAGGAGGAAGCCAGAGCTACTTCCTTTTATCCGGCCCTCTAGTTGCGCCAGTGGCAGGGCCAACAGAGAGGGAGGGAAAGAGGGTGTTATGAGTGAGTGAACACGAGTGAGCTGTCTGGGGACAGTTTAGACCTCTGTGATGTCACTGGAACTGGGAGTCTTTAGCTAAAGCCACCACCGTGAGAGCAGACACAGATTCAAACTTGTAGCAGAGAGAGCTCTTGCCACTCATGTTGCAGGACACATATCAGCTCCTGCCTGCCCCAGGATCCGTGCCTGCCCCAGGAGCCGTGCCCGCCGGACCTCCCCTCCCCTCAGCTCTCCTCAGATGGCTTACCTTCAGTCACAATCTGTGCCCTTGGCTGTCCAGCCTTTGTTTACAGTTCTAGATCCACTGTATCTGCCGAGTGTTCTATTTTCAAGCTGGTTACATAACTCTGCTTTTATCTCAGCTGTTTAATATCTGATAATTTCACCCCTCCCCCCCCAAAATGCTCATGCTAATAAACAAAAGACTTTTCTTGTAAAGCTACTGAAGGGCGGAAAGTCCCTCCCTTTTTTACGTTTCCTACGACTACTAGTGAAGTCTGGCCCAAGCCGACAGAGGTGTACCATTGATTCTTCTCTTTGTCCTACAGGTGGTGTTTGGACTGAGTGGAGGAAAGGCACGCCTGGTTGTGGATGGGCTGAGGGCCCAGGAAGGCAGTTTGCCCGGGAATTCTACCGTCAGCCCCCGAGAACAGGTTTACCTGGGGTTGTCACCATCAAGGAAGTCAAAGGTAAAGCTAGACAACCAGTTTTTCTCACAGAACTATAACTGTTATCATTGCACGAGCCATTTAAAACTTCTAAATCCTTTAAATGATTGTTTGATATATCTAATATTCAAAAGCCCACAGAGAAAGTGCCCACTGCATTCCCAAGCCTATGTATAAGGTCCAGGCTGAGACCAGGGTGTTGAGGAAGTGCCTGTGGGTTTCTCTTTCAGCCTCTCTTCCGGGGAAGAGGACAGAGAAGTGTGTTGGTTTTATTATTTTATGTGCGTGAGTATTTTGTACCCATGTATGTTTATGCATTGTTTATGCATCACATGTATGCCTGGTCCCTGTGGAGGCCAGGAGAGAGAGAGAGAGAGAGAGAGAGAGAGAGAGAGAGAGAGAGAGAGAGAGAGAGAGAGCCTCAGATTCCCCAGGGACTAGACTTATAGATGGCTATGAACTGCCATGAGGGTGCCGGGGGTTAAATCTAGTCCTCTGGAAGAACAGCCGGTGCTCTTAACCACTGAGTCATGTCTCCAGCCTGTGGCAGAGGTTTGGGGTTAGGGTGTATGTCCCAAGCTTTGGCAGTCTCTCCCACATTTGCAAAATGGGAGCAGAAGCATGTTCTTCCTGCTTTGCTGCCTATCAGCTTGCTGTTGAATCGAAATGAACTTCAACGGTCATGGAAACCCAATGTCCTTTATCATAAATAGTGACCACAAACGTCAGTACATGCAAATGAAGCAGCATCCTCCAAGTCTAGCCAGACAGCCTGACCTGTGTTTGTGAAGAAATCAAGAGGGCGTAAGGCATATTCGCACTGGCACAAAGCCAATGTGTTCCCTTTTCTAATCAGGCTCCAAAGAGTCATGAAGAAGCAGAAGGTTTGAGTGTAGGAGAGAGGATGCTTGGTGGGTGAGGGCCTAGGCTGGATCTTTAGCCACATGGAAAACACAAAGGCAGACCTTTATGCCTGCATATGCATCTTAGTGTTCTTCAGGGTCTGAAATGACCTGTATAGTATAAGCTTAAGATCCAAACTTGGTATATGGCTATGGGACAGTTGAGAGTCCGCCGACACGAAGATGCGTTACAATTTATTGTCCTTGTCAAGTTCAAAAGTCCGCTGTGCTTGCTCTCTCCCTCTGTCTCTCCTCCCACTCTACCGAGGTGCTGACCTCATCTGGTATGCCTACATATGTGACCTTTCCCATACCACTGCAGGTCAGTGACCCTGTGAGCAGCTCAGGTCTACATCCTTCACCCACTGTAGTCTCCGCCCCTTCCTCGGGACCCGGTGTGATATTTGCTTGCATTTAGGGAGGGCTCAGACTAAACTCCAGACCTGGAAAAAGATGTAATTAAAGTAGGCCTTGTGCCAGCTTAGATTTTAGTGTTTCAGTATGAGCCAGTCAAAGCCAGGAGCGCCCCATGGGGTACAGTGTGACCCACTCTTTGTACCAAAGCCACAACAAGGAATAAAGTAACCTTGTTTTCTACTACATTTACATTAGTAACATTGTTTTCTACTGCATTTACATGTAGTAACATTGTTTTCTACTGCATTTACATGTAGTAACTTTGCTATGTCTCTCATGAATGATTCCTACCACATATGTATGGTATGCAATATGGTGTGTGGCATATGCTAAGGGGGATCCTTACTGTTGGCACTGATTTTTCTTCAACCTCGAAACCTGTTTTCCTCTCAGAGAAAAATCACAGAGCAGAGAGACTACTCAAGGATAGGATTAGGTTTTTTACCTGCCTCAGCAGTTCAGAGCACTGGCTGTTCTTCCAGACGTCCTGAGTTCAATTCCCAGCAACCAGATGGTAGTTCACAACTTTCTATAATGTGATCTGATACCCTCTTCTGGCATGGAGATGTACATGCAGACAGAGCACCCATAAGAGAAAATAAATGAATAAATCTTTTTAATAAACAAAAACAAACAAAAAACACAAGACCTTGTTAATCACAAGGTATAGCTAGTAGCACCTATTTACAATATTGTATCTAAAGAACTTTTAGTCCACATAGTAATGGATTTTATGACATGGTCTCTTGGCCCAGTTGCTTGGGCCTGTGACAAGGCAGGACATCACAGCAGGGACTATCTAATGGGGCAACGCACACACCTTCAGGTGGCCAGGAAGCATAAATGAGAGGTGAGGACCCCTTGAAGGAGCATGCCACCAATCACAGGCAAGTATGGCCTTTGGGACAGCTGAGATTCCACCTGTAGGAATCTAAAATCCAACAGCGCTTCCAAACAGCAGATGTGCAGATCCGCTGTTGGGTCACAGCCTGTCCTGTTGTGTCTGCACTTGGTTTCAATACAGAACTCTGTCGTCTAATGTGACAAATGTATTTATCATGGAAAAAATATACAGGAAACTGCATTAAATACTTTCTCATTACTGTGGCAAAATGTCTAACAATTGTAACTTAGGGGAGGGAGGGTTTGCTTTGGCTCCCATTTCTGAGACACAGTCCATCAAAGTGCAGCTGGGTTTCCATTCTGAACACCTCAGCCCTCGGGGTTTCCCGTCTCAATTAACTCCATCTAGAAACCCCCTCACAGACATGCCCAGTGGATTACCTATTAGATCATTCCAGATCCTGTCAAGGTGCCAGTGTTAACCCATCTTCTGAAGAGGCCCATCTCCCATTGCCACCACTTCACACTGCCATGGCACCACGAGCCTCTCGAAGGTCACTATGCTCCCTTGAAGTTAGGGATTTTAGGAGTGTTTTGAGAATCTGACCAATGTGCTACAGACCTTTCCCCTGAGGTGGGGGACAGAATGTGCTATAAACCACAAGGTATTGTGAACCCTCAGAAACCTGGGTCCAGATTGGGAACTCTTATTCAAAGCCCCCCTCAGGCACACAGGGGGTGCCCCACAAGGTGATAGGGTGCACAGAATCTTCTTTGAACTTCATAGCACTCATGGTTTGTTGGCAGTGTGCCGAGCCTAGCTGTGTAGGAAGGTATCTTGATCTTAACATTTTGTCCCTGTTTTTAGTCAGCTGTCTGACCATAAGCTATCACGCTAGCTCACAGGCCCTAAGACAAGGTTTGCACCTACAAAGAACGGTGAGGCATGTGAACCGTGAGGGGGAATTTCCCCCCTGCTGCAGCTCAGTCTCCATGAAGCAGAGTCAGGCTGACCCTGCTGGTTCTTATCTGAGGATGGACTAGCAATTTCCAGCCACCCCCACCCCCAGCATTTGAATAAGTGACACCTTTAAACTTTAACATCCCACCAAGCCTCTGGTTTACAGGTTTCCCTAGACACTTGACAAGAAGCCAAAGGGAACAGTCGGGACCCCCTGACTCTCTAAAGCAGGAAGAAGGAATCTTCTAGAATCTTCTAGAATCTCTTTCCACTGCTCAGCTACATGCTCTTCACCTCAGCTTCTTTGGGAATTACATGCCATGAACTTTTCGTCCTCTGCTTCATTACAGAGCCTCCCCCAGCACAGTTTTGTGGGGTGTCTGAGGAACTTCCAGTTGGACTCAAAACCCCTGGATTCCCCCTCTGCGAGGTCTGGGGTTTCCCCCTGCCTGGGTGGCTCTTTGGAGAAAGGCATTTATTTCTCCCAAGGAGGAGGCCATGTGGTCCTAGGTAAGAAGAAGTTGGTAGAGTTCATGTCTGTGAGTAGGAAGAACTCGGTCCTCTCTCCTTGATTATGGTGTTTAACTGTTTCTCCTTCTTTCCTTTGGAAGCTGATTCTGTGTCCTTGGGGCCAGCGCTTAAGCTCACTTTCACCATTCGCCCACGAAGTCTCACCGGCGTCTTAATACACATCGGAAGTCAATCCGGACAGCACTTAAGTGTTTACATGGAGGCAGGAAAGGTATGCAGCCAGATGCTTACATGGGAGGGGAGAGGGAGCCAGAGTCTACTAACAGAGACAAACCAGTCAGAAGATAGGCACAGGCAGAGCCCAGTGCTATACCTGAGACCTGGTTTGGAGTTTAACTTTCCATTGTTTTTATTAGCAAGTCATTATCGTCGTATTCTCTGCTTCATCTTTAAAACTGGGAAACCTCAAACAAAATTTTGAATTCTGGTGACACTACTTAGTTAAAGGGTTGCCGCTCAAACTCCTTTGGGCCCAGTTTCAGTGTCTACAGAATATAAATAATAATTCTACCCTCTGAGTCCTGAGCAGGCCAGACCTTGCTTAAGGTCAGACAAGGTTGGATGCATTCAGGGTAGCACAGCCACAGACAAATGTGGCTGATTCTCAATCCTCAGGCTTCTGCCAAGGTTGGAGGGAACGCCACGCAGCCCACCCGTGCTTACACCCTCCCTGGCACCCTCAGTTCACATCCATGCCTGGGCCCTGAGCCGTGGGGTCCACTCTGGACCCTTTGCCCTCTCTGCAGGCCTTGAGCCCTGGCCTTCGGCTAAGCTGCTGGCTGGCCCCCGCACCATCGCGCCGTCTTTGCGTGGACCTTTCCCTCCACTAATGCTCTTCCACCTTATGTCTCCATCACTCACAGGTCAATAACCTAATTTCAACAGCCACATAATATGTCTTTAAAATGAAACTCTTCTAGGAATCTTCTCTGCAGCTGAGGCCCGAGTCAAAGATGAATGCTGTACCGTTTTACTTTCATTTTGTTCTCTATAACTTATTAAAACTGGGGGAGCGAGTCCTAGATGACAATAAAACAGCTCAAATGGCTACAATACCTTCTTTCCCCTTTCCAGGGATCAGATCCAGAGCCTCTGACACTGTATGCAAGGAGTCTATTTCAGGGCTAAATCCCTGGTCACGAACCCCTATGTCATTTTTTTGCAAGTTTTTTTTTTTTAATCATCATTTAATTATGCACAATAATGTGTTTCCCTCTGGCGTTTCTGTGTGTGAGGGTAGTAACTTCAGGTCATATTTACCTGTGAGTCTCTCTGGGCCCCTCTTGCTCCTCTCTTCTGCTCTCTGGTCTTTTCGGTGTGGGGGACTCAGTGAATTCATCTGGCTTTGCTGACAGGCATGGCTGAGCGTCATTTCCAGGAGCACAGGCAGCTTGCCAGTGCCTGCCTCTCTGACAAACAAAAGTGGCACTGCTGGTGGCACTCCTCCCTCAGCAACTGACAAGTTCCCATAGAGCCTCACGCTAAGCTGTAGACGTTAAGTCAGTGCCAGTCTCCAGTCATGCAAAGGAAGAAGCAACTGCCGGTGTGTGTGGAGGGCACTCGGGTGGAGGACACGTGGTGGCCGGCTGTTCAGTCAAGGATATTAGGGAGGATCTTCAGTGACACCTTCCAGAAAGGAAGTGATATCAAGAAAGCAAAATCAAGACTTGGTGACCTCCCTCACTGCAGGGACATTGGTCACCTCCCCTGCTTGAGAGCGGCCCACCCTGTGTAGTCAACAGGCAAATCAGATGTGAATGACATATAGACACACTTAGCCTTCTCGTTACATTCACTTTGATTCAACCTTTAGAAGATCCTGAAGGAGTCCCCAGCCTGGAGAGTGGGAAGGTGGGATTCTGCCACCAATGTATCGTGTGTCCGGCACCTGACACATGTCCTGTCAAATACAACCTATAGCTTAATGTCCTATATGAGAGAGCCCTCTGGTCTGCAGTGCACTCGAGGGTTATTATAAGTGGGTAGTCCTTGCAGCAAGTATGAAACCTCCACACTTTGGGTCTGTTGGTCAGCCATCACTGCTGCACCTAATGGTTGAGGAGAGTGATGGGTGCTTGTCAGGAACCTCTGAGGGCCGAGGGAGGAGGGGGAAGCCTATTGCTCTGGTCAGGAACCCTAGACAGGGCCTGGGCTTATCATGTGCTTGGTTTGCCTGGAAGAAGTGTGAAAGAGAACTCTTTGGAAGCTTCGGGCATTGTGTGGTCACCTGATACAGGAGTTGGAGGGCCAACGTCTAGCATGCTTCCAGGCTTCCTGTGTGCAGGGAAGATGGTAGGGGAAGACTGGCTCCATGTGCCCTTCTGAAGGAAACAGCCAAATGTGTGTGTGTTTCAGGTCACGACCTCGGTGGACAGTGAGGCAGGTGGGACCATGACATCAATCACACCGAAGCGGTCTCTGTGTGATGGGCAGTGGCACTCGGTGGCAGGTATGACGCCTTTGTACACACAGGGAAACCCTTCAACCTGTGTTTGAACTTCTCAAAGGCAGCCCCAGTCTGTCCACTGGGAGGGCTGGGCGGGACCGGGTACTGTAACCAGCCCCGCCCAGTGTTCATATCCGTCTCAACCCAACTGTGCTTAGATTATTTCGTCGCTTTTGTCTCTAACTCAAAGAGTGTGCTGAATGTGAGGTATGGAGGATTTTCTTCAGCCTGGCCCCACCCAGAAAACTGACAAGCCGCTTTAGTCTTTAAGACAGTAATAACATTGCAGCTTGCATTTTGAACTATATGCTTCTGAACTCCTCCTGGACAATGGAAACAACAAGAAGCCAAGTTTCTAGGGGTAGACAGATGACTCCATGGGTAAGAGCGTCTCTTGCCCTTCTAGAGGGCCTAGTGTGATTCCCAAAGCCCACACTGGGTGGGTCACAACTACCTGTGCCTCTAAATCCAGATTTGTGCCCTCTTCTGGCTTTGCAGACACTGTACTTACAAACATGTTCACACAGTCAGTCAGACAGATAGTCAGACACACACACACACACACACACACACACACAATTTAAAAGAGAAGCCAGCTTTAAGTTCCATCCCTTACACCTGTGACTGTGGACCACTTACTTTAAAACCTGCATTGCCTCAGTATTCTCACCTGTAAAATGGAGATAAAGATGGTATAAGTTTGTGTGAAAACTAAACGAAGGCGTATGTAAGAAGTGCCCAGCCTGCATCTGATCTACAGTGAGCATTCAGTAAGCACCCCGTTTTACTGTTGGATTTTTAAGGATCACTGTTAGTTTTTCAATAATCGTTAAATATTAATCCAAACGATGCAAACAGCACAGTGGTATAAAGTGAGCACGTTCTCTCGGAATCTGTTGCTTTAGATCTAACTTGTGGGTGTTAGACATGCACAGGCCTGCAGCGGGGGATGTGGCCCAGCTGGTAGAGTGCTTGCCTAGTCTGCATAAAACCCCGGGTGTGGTCCCCATGACCACGCACAGCCATGCTCACCTGAGATCACAGCACCAGACAGCAGAAGTCAGGGATCAGAGGCTCAAGCTGTCTAGAGATACTTAATAGGTCTGAGACCAGGATGAGACCCTGCCTGCAGGTAAGTAAGTAGTAAGCAAACGAACTTCATTTCTTGGCCTTTTGGCTAAGATCAAGTGTAGAAATGCCTGAGTCTGTATTAACTAAAATACCTTTTTATAAAAAGTAGTCCCTTCTTGGCTAATTTGAAAGCTGTCTTTCAGTTATATGCACTTATCAAGATGGGAGAGCTTTTGTGCCGAGGGTCAAAGTTTGTAGGGACTGACCCTGGCCTCTTAAGAAAGTAGCTGAGGGCTGGGCGGTGGTGGCGCACGCCTGTAATCCCAGCACTTGGGAGGCACAGGCAGGTGGATTTCTGAGTTCGAGGCCAGTCTGGTCTACAGAGTGAGTTCCAGGACAGCCGGAGCTACACAGAGAAACCCTGTCTCAAAAAACCAAAAAAAGAAAAAAGAAAAAAGAAAAAAGAAAGTAGCTGAGGTTAGATCACATGCACATGTCTTCAAAGACAAGAGACCAGAGCCTGAGTATCATCTCTTATGTGAGTGGGATAATAATGTGGTCTTTGTGGATTCACTGTGTGTGTGTTCGTGTTTGTGTATGTGCAGGTGTGTATGGGTGTGCATGTGCACACCTGTGGAAGCCAGAGGCTAAACTTGGCTTTCATTCCTCAGGTGCTAACCACCTCGTGTTTTGAGACAGGGTCGTATTGGCGAGGGGTTCACTAATAGTCTGGGCTGGCTGCTGAGCTTGCCGCAGGCATCCGCCTGTCTCTGCCTCCTGGGCACCGGGACTGCAGCAGTCTACCACCACACTCGGCATTTGTGTGTTTTCAGGTAGTCTGAGAGCTTGAACTCAGATCCTCACACTTGCAAGGCAGGCACTTAACCCCACGGAGTCACTGTAGGGATCCGATTTAGTAATGGCTGCTGTAGAACAGTGTGTCGCCTTTCTACCCAAGACGGAGCCTTCAGACAGTGCCCCCAACGGTCCAGTGGGAATGAGTTCAAACAGAGACAATGATGACGCAGGGGTACATACATCAGAACTAACCAGCTTCCTTTCATTTAGTCACTATTAAACAGCACATCCTGCATCTGGAACTCGATACAGACAATAGCTACACAGCTGGACAGCTTTCCTTCCCACAGAATGGCACCCAAGGGTCACTACATATCGGAGGCGTCCCAGGTAAATAATTCTAGTCCCAACTTTACACCCGTGTTAGAGCCCAGCAGCTCTCGACAGCTTCTCAACCCAGCAGCTAAGGGGTCCCAACATTTGAGTAAGGAGAAGAGAATCCCTGCCCAGTGGGGGTGGCAGGCCCTTTGTCTCAGCATCTAGGCACATCTCAGGCTAGTGCAGGCCACATGACTACTACTTCCCCTGGTCCCAAGCCTGTCATTTATAACCCTCCCTTAAGAGGCTTCATTAAGTCAGAAGCCTATGTCAGCAAATAATCAAGAAAGCTGATGAGAAATGATGGTCTCTCTTCCCCAGGCACTGAGTTAACTGTTGAGATCAAATGGGGAGAATGGGGCAGGCTGAGACAGTAACCTTCGAAGACTGGAATGTTGCCTGAAAGGCCCTTTTATTCTTTCTTGTTTTATGTTCTTCAGGTAGTCTGCTCATTAATTTTATAGTGCTTTCATAACCTATAAAAGGTAGCAGAGTTGAGAGTTATTATCTATTGATTCAAGCTGTAGGAGTTCCTTCTCTAGAGGCAAGGAACAGCTTTGCTACCTATATATCACGGCAGGCAGGCAGTCCGGAGATGGCCAGGTGGGCCGAGCAAGCCATGGGGTCTCTGGCTCTTTCTAATAATATTCTGTTTTTTATTAGATATATTCTTTATTTACATTTCAAATGATTTCCCCTTTTCTGGTTCCCTTTTCCCCGAAAGTCCCATAAGCCCTCTTTCCTTCCCCTGTTTCCCAATCAACCCCCTCCCACTTCCCTGTCCTGTTATTCCCCTACACTTCTGCATGGAGCCTTTCCAGAACCAGGGGCCTCTCCTTCATTCTTCTTGGACATCATTTGATATGTTAATTATGACTTGAGTATTCAGAGCTTCTAGGCTAACATCCACTTATCAGTGACTGCATTCCATGAGTATTCTTTTGTGATTGGGTTACCTCACTTAGGATGATATTTTCCAGTTCCACCCATTTGCCTAAGAATCTTATGAATTCATTGTTTTTAATAACTGAGTAGTATTCCAAAGTGTAAATATACCACATTTTCTGTATCCATTCCTCCACTGAGGGATATCTGGGTTCTTTCCAGCTTCTGGTTATTATAAATAGGGCTGCTGTGAACATAGTGGAGCATGTGTCCCTATTACATGCTGGGGAATCCTCTGGATATATGCCCAGGAATGAAATAACAGGGTCCTCTGGTAGTATCGTGCTCAGTATTCTTAACTCCACTCCCATGTGCATTCATTTCATGGTATGAGCTATCCACTGAGTACCTCTTCCTTTCTCTTTCAGACAAATTGAAAATGTTTACACTCCCTGTGTGGAACTCATTCTTTGGCTGTCTGAAGAATATTCAAGTCAACCACATCCCTGTCCCCATCACAGAAGCCACAGAAGTCCAAGGTTCTGTCAGCCTGAATGGCTGCCCTGACCACTAACCCTACCCAGCAAGAGAAGTCACCTTTGGAAGCACCATGAGCCCAGCGTGCCCCTCCCCCACTCAAAGCCATCAAGCCCCCACGTACACAGTGACAGAGCACTGTCATTTTGAGTTCCAACAACACCGATCCATCGCTCTGTCTTTCAGTGACACACCTGCATTTTACATCAAAATCCCATTTCATGAAGAAAATGATCAAATTGTTATTCAAACATTTACACAATGCTTTCATTAATATTATTTTTTCCACTAAGAATTAAATGCCTTTTAGAGAACTTTTTCCCCCAGTTGCTAAAAAGAACATCTTGTTTAGAGCACTTTATGAATACAAAACTTTAAAACATGTTAAATTGCTACAGTTCATTGGGATTAAATAAATACAATGCACTCTTCAAATTATGATGTTTTATAAGCAGGGAAAACCAAGGGCTGATGATCACTGATAATTATATAAATTCTTCAGCACTCGCTCAAGGTGTTATCTGCTACATGATTTTCTACAAATAATTACTGAGCACATGCGGAGAGGTTATTTGCATGCTCTGTGTGTGAACTACAACAAAGTTTAATAAGCAAGTCCTGCCCTTAGGGACATGCACTTCAACGTGAGAGACATATAATATTCATAAATTGGGAACTAACAAGTTGAAATACTGAACCCACTAATATTAACGAGGCTCATTGGCTTCTCAATCCTTGCCTCCCCACCCCACCCCCAATCTTCTACAAACCAGGTCTAAATTATTATCAATTTTTGAGACTCAAAACCATCTAAGTACAGGTGCTAAGATGAATGTATATGTTATAATTAAAGCTTTATGTATCTTTGTGCACATATATGGAGGCCAGAGCTCAGCACTAGTGTCCCCCTCAACCATGTTTCACCTGATTTCTGAGAGAAGGTCTTTCACTGAACCCAGGGCTCAAACTTTTGACTGGGCTTTGGTGCCTCGCAGGTCTTTCCAGGGTCTTTCCATATCCAGCCCACAGTACTGGGGTTACGAACATGTACCTCGAGTTTAGACAGGTGCTGCAGAATCTGGGCTCAGATCTTCACACTTGTACAGAGAGTATTCTACCTACCAAGACAGCTTGATGATGGAGGCCACCTAGCCAGCTTGATGATGGAGGCCACCTAGCCAGCTTGATGATGGAGGCCACCTAGACAGCTTGATGATGGAGGCCATCTAGCCAGCTTGATGATGGAGGCCATCTTGATTATGGCAAGCCAACAGGAGCCAGGCAGAAGGAGAAATCACTTTTATCTATAACAGAATGCATGATACAACAGACCAACACTATTACCCAGCACTACTTGTATTAACAAAAATCTATTCTTTTTTCCATAACAAAAAATAGAAATATTGTGTATAGGAAAATTTGGCATAGTAAGAAAACCTGGGTATAATAACCCTATGTTCTTCTTATAGCTGTATGCTCTCTGCTTCTGAACTTGAGTCACAGCCCTGTTCTTCCATGTTCTTCCCACCACAGTCTCCAGAGTATAACGGTCCACCAACTCCAGCCGTACATCTCTGGAGTATTCTCCTGAGAGGCAGTTAATTCCCTACCACCACAGATGCTTAGCAGAAGCAGAGTGGTAGGTAACCTTGAGGGACACTGTACCAGCTCTCAGACTGAACTGCCTGGCCATAAGTCAGCTGCTTCCGAATACATTGATTTTCAGATGAAAAAACAAAGCCTTATTGGAGGTCTTGGAGTCTACTAGAAACACCTCAGTGCAGCCCAGCAGCAGCAGGTCTTCACAATACACACGATCTCTCTCCTCAGTTCTCGATGTTACCCAACACTTATTAGTGCCGGATGATTGTAAGCGATTTGCACACGCATAGTGGAACAGACACCTATTCTTTTTAAATATTTTTTCACTTTTATGCACATTGGTGTTTTTCCTGTATGTGTATCTGTGCACCACATGCATACAGTGCCTGCTGAGGCCAGAACAAGGTGTCAGATCTCCTGGACTGGAGTTACATTACAGATATCTGTGGGCTGCTCTGTGGGCACTGGGAATCGAACCCACATCTTCTGGAACAGCAACAAGTGTTCTTGATCACTGAACCAGCTCTCCAGCCCTGGCAGTTCTTGATTGACAAATTGCTGTGATTTTTCTCTCCCTTCTGTAATAACAACATAGAGAACTGGCCACCCATCTGAGTTTGCTGAATAAATCCCAGCCACCAATGTCCAGCAGAGCATCTGGGTGAATTCAGCCAGGGGAATGTCAGTGTGGCTGTTCACCAGTTAGAGACGGATATCCCCTGTGAAGGATGTTCTGCCCCTGCAGTGGAGCCATTGTGGGAGCTGTCAACAACCAAGTGCAGTACAGATGTACTGTACAATACAAAGGTGCAGACATACGGTTCTCCAGGTCAGAGACTAGGAGGTGCTGTGAACTTTTATTAGGAAGTGGAGTTGAGAGATCCTTAGGCCATTGGGAGATATTGCTTAGAAAGTATTCTGGGACCACACCCATCCTTTCTGTGCTTCCTGCCTGGACGTGGCTGCCTGCTCTGCCTGACGTGGCCTCCCACCACAGAGGGTACCGCTGGCATTACCAGACTGAGCCGCTGCAGACATCACTCCCTCAGACTGTGAGGTAAATCCCTCCTCTCTATGAAGTCCGAATGCTACCTCATCCATTCACACCTGATGGATAGGGTTCCCTGTGAGGTTTGGAAACGGCTCATCTTAGGAAGCAAAGCATCAAATACTTCAAGAGCAACCCTATGCTCCTGTCAGCAATTCTCTGACCTGTTGCCCTCACTCGCCACTCCATCTCAGAGGCAAACAGCACACAGTAGAACACAACTTTCCCTTCTAGACAGAGGCGGTCTCACCCACAGAGACCACTGGCTCAGTCCGCTCCTGTAGCCACTCTTCCCACCCCTACTGTCAGGCTAGAAAACACCACAACCCCCGCCCCATCAACCAAACTTCTGCCCGTTCCCAAGTTCTCTGTCCTTGTTTGCTTTCTGTTGCTGTGATAAATCACTGACCAAAACCAAACCCAACTTGGGGATCCTCTCCATCATTGGGGTACTCTGGACAGGATGGAGGCAGAGGAATGTTGCTTGGTGGCTTGCCTGCTCTGGGTTGCTCAGCTACTTTTCTTATCCGACCCTGATCCACCTGCTTAGGGGATAGTGCTACCCACAGTAGACTCTCCCACATCAGTCAGCCATTAGGAAAATGTCCATAGATCCAGCCACAGGCCACTCTGACCTAGGTAATCCCCGAGTCATTCCGGGGTGTGTTAAGTTGACAGCTGAGTTCAGGTATGGCAGAGTTGCCCAGGAAAGATTTAGCTATTTTCTGACTTTGAGCCAGCGCATTAAAAAATCACCCAAAGGAGCCAGAGAGATGGCTTAGAGGAGGAGACTGCATACTGCTCTGGCAGATGACCCACGTTCAGCTCACGACTGCCTGCAACAACTCCAGTTCCAAGGTGTCCAAAATTCTCTGCTGGTTCCATGAGCACTGCATTCCCACGCACTAACTCCATCTCTCTCTCTCTCTCTCTCTCTCTCTCTCTCCCTCTCCCCCTCCCTCCCTCCCTCCCTCCCTCTGTCTCTCAAAAATAAAATCTTTAACAATTGCCTATAATCCCACTAACTCAGAAGTCTGTTTATATTTACCCATATGTCCATTAATCTTTTTAAATGAACATGTATTTCCTTACGAGTATGCAATACGCTCTCCCTGTGGCTTTAGAGGCTGTTTTCAGGCCTTTGCAAAGCATATCATTCCATCGTATAAAATTTCCACAAGGTAACCATCATGTAATGTCATTGTTACTTAATTGGTAATTTCACTATTTTTGAAGTTGTAAGTAACAGTAAATGAATATGTCTTATGATATAAATTTATTCTCTTATAATAATTTTTTTTAGAAGTCAACCCGGTAGTCAAAGGACATGAACATTTTCATGGTTATATTTAGCGATTGCCAAATTGACTCCCAAAAGAAATATTTATCTCAGGTGAGATAGATGGTCATAGCTCTTGGGTAGATCTCCCCTCCCAAGGCCAACTTACGGGCCATCACACTGGGAGCATCCCTTTGAGCAAGGCAGCCCCTGGCAGTCCAGCCTGACCTAAATCACCTTCCCAGAACACATGGCTAGTTGATGGATGCTTGGCTCTCAGGGACAGACAATTCTACCGACGCTGTGAGAAAATGCACTGTAACTGGAGTCTCTGGAACGGGCTCAGTCACAGACCAAGAAAGCCAGGAGTGCAGATCTCTGTGCCACTGCCAAGATCAGGACACTTCTAAATGGAGCAAGACACCCACAAGAAGATTTGGATGTTGTACGGTTCTCTCTCTCAGCAGCCCTGGGTTTTACTAGTAGATCCAGTCACCTTCTCCTCCAGTGTGCAAGTTTGCATTCACTGTGACTAAAGTTCTCACAGCAGGTCTTTTGGGCAAAATTCCAAATTTTAATATTGTGTGTGTGTGTGTGTGTGTGTGTGTGTGTGTGCGTGTCTGTGTGTGTGTGCATCCATGTTGCATGATCATGCCATGGCACGCACACGAAGGTCAGAGGACAAGCTGCAGGAGTTGGTTCTCTCCCGGCGTGTGGTTCCCAGGTATGGATCTCAGGTCATCATGCCTAGCAGCAAGTGTCTTTACTTGCTGAGCCTTCTTGCCAGCAAATTCTAAGATGTTCACTGGTAGAAGCCCAAGGCTCCATCCCTTCAACTGCTTTGGTCTCTAACAGAGAAATCCAAAGCAGAAACTCTTGTAAAAAATTTAAAACTGATAACTCACTACAGCTCTTTATGGGGTACTGTGTGATGATTCAGCACATGTGTGCAGTACTGTGTGATGATTTAGCACATTTGTGCAGTGTACAGGGCTCAGCCCAGGGTGACTCATGTCACCACCTCTTTACACTACACACAGCTTTTCCTAGAAATGGCTCTTCCAAACTCCTTCTAGGTCATTACAACATATGCAGTAAGTAAGTAAGTGGCTGGGAAATAGTGTCACCTGATGTGCTGTGGAACACAAGGACCTTCCCCAACCTCCTCCCCCCCTCTTCTCTCTTCCTCCTCCTTCCCTCCCAGCTCCTAGCATAGTGAGCACCATTTCACTCTCTACCACATGAAATGAAGAAGAACTTGTCTTTGCATGGCTTATTTTCTTAACGTCCTCCAGTTCCATCCATGTTGCCACAGATGGATTTCAATGGCAGGATTTCATCCCTTTTCACAGCTGAATACTACTCCATTTTGCAGCTCTGGCACACCTCCTGTATTTGTTCACCTAGCACTGGACCCTAACGGTGCCTTGGTTCCTGTGGATGAGCAGCAGTGCACACTGGACGTCTCCCTGACGTCTCTCATACCCCGACCTTCTCCCCTTTGGTTACCAAGCCCAGTAATGGGCGTGCTGGGTCAAATGGCCATACTGTTTTCCATAAAGAGTATGCAGTAATTTACTGGGTAGTCATGTATATGAGTGCCCCTTTCTTTCCATCCTTACTAGCATTCATTTTTTTATTGAATATATTCTTCATTTACATTTCAAATGTTATACCCTTTCTGGGTTTCACCCCTCCCCAAAGACCCCCAACCCATCCTCCCACCCCCTGCCTCCAAGAATATGCCCTTCCACCTGACCCACTTCCACCTCCCCCTCGATTTCCCCACGCTGGGGCATCTCTTGAGCTTTCACAGGACCAAGGACCTCTCCTCCCACTGATGCCTGACAAGGCATTCGTCTGCCACAATTGCGGCTGGAACCATGTGTACCCTTTGGTTGATGGATTAGTCTCTGGGAGCCCTGGAGCGTCTGGTTGGTGGACATTGTTGTTCTTCCCATGGGGCTGCAACCCCCCCCAGCTCCTCCAGTCCACCCTCCAACTCCTCCATTGGGAACCCCGCACTCAGTCCAATAGTTGGCTGCTAGCGTCTGCCTCTGTATCTGTAAGGCTCTGGCAGGGCCCCTCCAGAGACAACCATAACAGGCTCCTTTCGGTATGCACTTCTTGTCATCCATAATAGTGTCGGGGTTTGGTGACTGTTTATAGGATGAATCCCCAGGTAGGGCAGCCTCTGGATGGCCTTTCCTTCAGTCCCTGCTCCACACTTTGTCTCCGTAATTGCTCCTGTGAGTATTTTGTTCCCTTTCTCAGAGGAACCAAAGCACCCCCGCTTCGGTCTTCCTTCTTCTTGAGCCTCACCAGCTTTCATTTATTGATTGGGTGTAATCATTCCAACTAGAGTGAGCTCACGTCTCCCTCTGGTTCTTGCTAGCATTTCTCCGATGCGGGCTAGATACTGAGCCAGGGTTGAGTTCTCCACGGCTGCCCCTCTGCCTTGCCAGTCGTCTCTTTACTCTGCTGGGTTTTTCCCTCCAGAAGTTGCTTAGTTTGTTACAGTCCTGTTTGTCTATTTTTCTTCCTGTTATCTTGCCTTGAGATTATGTCCTAATATTAACATACTGAAGTGTTATCTTCTCGTAGTGTCAAGTCCTTGGCTCATTTTGAGTTGACATTTGTACACAAGCTTCTAATCAATCTTCTGTACATCACAGCACTAATTATTGAAGAGACTATGGTTCGTGCTGTGCATTTGAAGCATCTTTGTCAAACACTTGGCTATAGGTGCATAGATTGTGTCGCTGCCCTGTGAGCCGGTTTTTATATCAGTGTTGTATTGTACAGTGTGGGTTAGGGAGCTTTGAGGGTGTGTCACGTTACTAAAATGCCTCCTGCTTCATGCCTCGTGCTCATAGTTGATTTGGTGATATTTGGCCCACCATGATTTCTCTCTCCTCTGTGTCTCTCCCACTCTCCCTCTCCCCTTTTCCCATGAGAGACGCTGGCGACTGCACTGGTGGGCTGTGATAAATGTCTCTAGTTTCCTCACTCTCCTAACAATATAACTCAGCCCACCAGCAGAGGGGCTCCAGAATTACATCTTCATATTTGGCAGGGAGGCAGAAACACACTTGGAATGTCCCCATTAACTGTCCTTGGAACCCACAGCAATTGTTCTCTTAAGGAGGGGACAGTCAGCTGACCAGTGCTGGCTCCTAGAAATTGTTTCCTGCCATTCTCTAAAAGGCACCGGTGGCCCAAGAATGTGTAGATTCAGTTGCACATGAGTTTTGAGTGTGTGGTTTATTTTAAGTCCTGGCTATAGTTAACACTGAGAGTGGCAGTAGAGAAAGGTACAGAACTTTCTGAAACACTGGAGTCTCTCCATGAGTGTGCGGAGGGCGGGGTGCCCACTGGTTAGGCCCTCTGTCAGCAGGTGTTTGCCAATTACTTGGTAAGCTTAATTATTTTGTACTCACATGTGCATCCCTGGTTATAATAGAGCTATACATGGTAGACCCTGGCATAAAGTCTGTAGTATGAATATATTAATAAATCCCAGCACGGAGTTCCTTCCCACCTTTGACCATTTATGTTCCCAGATGAAAGAGGCATACACAGCCTTTATATTTTAATATGCCTTAAGTAGCACAATAGCTGGGCAGCTGCCTACCCTCCGTGCTGCTCGAATCTACCTCCCACCGATAACTCCGAGTTATTACTTACTAATTTCTATGTTCCATCTTGGCTACTCTTGACCCAACTGAGGTCTTTTACATGGTGGCTCTCCTTCTCCCTCCCGCATACCTCCTAAGGCATGGTGGCTCTCCCTTGCATGTTTTTACCCTTCCAGGGTGGCGTCTGTATTTCTCCTCCTTCCTCCTTATGGTCCCAAGCCCAGGAAACCTAACCCTACCTCTCTCTCTTCTCCCAGGTATTGTCTGCTGGCATCTCTATTTACTGATCAGAATTGACTGGGGGCAGGTTCCCAGAAGCTACAAGCAGACACTCTTGTGCAAACAGTTTTGGGAGACCAAAGTTAGCGTTAGAAAACAAGCAGCTACTCAGCTATTCAGAAGACAAATCTCAAGCTTTTGACTATCCCTCTAGCAAAATAAGCTTCCTCTAAAACAAAGCCTAAACTCTGGGACGTAAGTGGCAGGACCTATTTGGCCTTCTACTGCAATACTTATGTTGATACAATAATGTTCTTGGCATCCATGGTTTCCAAGAAAGACATGTCTCTGTGATAGGGAGGCCTCTACCAGAGCCCAAAGCACATGGTAGAGCTTCCGGGTCCACCAAAGACCAGCTGTGACAAGCCAGCTCCCAACGGAACTGTCTCCTGGCCCTTAGTTCTCCTTCTGAAGTCATTGCAACCTGAGCGATTCCTTGCTTCCTTGAGCTGATAATTCTGGCTGAGGCTTATGCACACGCATACATCCTTTTCCTCTTGTAGCTTGGGATACTTTAGAATTTTGGGGAACAGAAATTACCTCTGTTATTTCGCAAGCCCTTTCTTAATAACTAAGGGAGAATATGTATGCAAAACTGTGATGAAAAAGTATTGTTACTACTGCTACTACTATTCACAACACTTAAACATGGGTCAAAGGTTAAATAGGGGCTGGGGTACAGCACACTTGGTAGAGGGCTTGCCTAGCATGCATGAAGCCCTGAGTTCAGACCCAGGCACACCTGTAATTGTGCCTCTGGGAAGATGCAGCTAGGAAGATTACAAGTTTAAGGTCATCCTGGCTTCATATCAAATTCAAGGTTAGGCAGGTACACACAAAACCTTGTTCTCAAACACCCAAGAATTAAATAAACATGAAAAGTATGGCCACCAAAGATCTCATGAAGATGTCTCCTGATGGCTGACTTGATCTCTTTCCCTGACCTGCTCTACTAAGGGGGCAAAGAAGGAAGGGAGTTGTCCCCTGGGTGGTGTGTGGTACTGCTGCTTACACATGCGAGGTGGACTTGAAGTTAAGGAGAAACCTTAATAGTAGCGTCTATGTCCTATGCTATGTCACTATCCTATTTCCTGTGACTTTATCCTATTTACCGTGACTTTCAGTGGCCAGCACTGGCCTTTCTTCAACTGTACCTTTCTCTGGCTCGTGAATTCAGCTTTATACATCTTTGCCACAGGTCCCGTGTGAGGGATTAAGGCTCCAAGTGAGTCCTTTCCAGGATAAAACACGGAAACTGGTGTCTTGTTCCCTTAACCCTTCCGACACACTCACCATGCTGGTGTGGCAATTCTCCAAGTTAGTACTCCAACTGCCTACAGTGATACTGTCTTTGCAACACTCCATTGTGGATTGCCCCTTCCGCTTTCCCATGACTGGTGCTCCTCTAACCTCCCAAAGAAACAATATGCCCAGGGTCTACTGCAGGGAAAACCAAACCGATGTGCCTTCCACAGAGTGGGGATCTCGTCCTATTATATTTGTGATGTAAATAATTTTTCTAAAGACAGAGTCTCACTATGTAGCCCCGGATGGCCTGGAACTCATTTTGTAGAGCAAGCTGGCCTCAAGCTCTCAGAGATCTTCCTGCCTCTGACTCCCAAGTGCTAGGATTAAAAGTGTGCACCACCAACTAGGCCATAATTCTTGTTTTCATAAAAGCTATAGGAATTGTCTTGTATGCTGAACTAGTATCAACCATATTCTGCTCCACGCCAATGTACTTTGACTTATTAATAATGAGGCTGTGACATGTATTTTGACTTGCTTTATCTACTGGATAAAATATATATTGGTATTAATGGTACCTATATATTTGCAATTTAGTTTAGAAATATATTTACAGGATATTCTCTCTTTACCCATGGGAGAGAAGGAAGCTGATTTCTAAGGTGGCTCCTGCTACCTAAACACAAATAAGCACTGAAGTCATCCCTCCTGTAATCCCCAGGCCAAGTGCAGGCAGACACATCATTCTAACCGCACTGGGAAAATGAACAGTCTAGAGGCTTCTGGGAACAAGAAGCGGTTTTCTTCTGGCACCTTCTGTCCCATGTGGTGGAGCTGGCTGAACACTTGCCTTCTCTAGCCCACATCCCTCTTGTGTTGTTGTTTAATCTGCAAGGAGGCAGAGTGAAATGACAATTTACTATTCTCAATCTGACATCATACTGTCCGCTTGAGGTGGGGTACCTGACTAGCCATTTGAAGACTGAAGTAAAGACAGAATGTTAGCTCACATGATACGTCAAAATTAACTTGAGACATCTGAAGGTTCAAGTGAGAGAACTGAAATCAAGGAAGTGCTAGAAGAAAATGACGCTGGATGTGACCAGAGGGAACTTGGAAGGCAGGACGATGTCATGACAGAATGGGACAGGGCAAAGGAGCAGCAGCTGGACCTCTCAGCTCGCACAAAGCCTTCTTAATCTCAAATACCCCACACCTACGTACACAGCGCAAGTGAAGGGAACTTTAATTCCTCCTTTGTTTCCCTAGAAGGCCAATCAGGGAAAGAAATCAACACAAGAAATTAAATGTCTGTATGGCAAGAAATGCAGTTAAATCAAACACCGAGAAAATATTTGTGAAATGCACTACAGAAAACTTTCATCCGTTGAGAGCTTTACATAACCACATACACGGAGTGCAGCACTGACTTCGGAGGAAGAGGCAGGAGGGTCTCCAATTCCAGGCCAGCCTGGGCTATAGAGAGAGCTCTATATGGTAAGGACATGAAATGATAAAATAAAAGTCTTTACAAATAAACAAAGGGAATAAAATTACCAAGGATACGCATATTTACCGAAAGAGAATGGCAAATAGCCCCTAAGAATAAGACAGCCACCTTCAACCTAATCTAATTAATAATCAAATACATGTATCAAATGTAGAATTGTTATCTGTAGAATGGACTAGGTTATCTAAATAGTATGGTAAGTAAATAAATGCATAAAAAGTAATTTGGTCATAGACCAACAGCCTTCTGAGGGGAGGAAAGCATCACTGTGGCAGTAAATACAAACTGTAGATGTGTCTTCTCTGTCCGTGTTTATTTAATTAAGAGATGCATACCACAGCCATTTTTTTTTAAAGACAGGATCTCACTGTCTAGCCCAGGTTGGCCTCGAGCTCAGAGACCCACCACCTGGCTCTGCGCCCCGGGCTCAGGGACTAAATGTGTGCACCACTAGCCACAACCCACAGGCAACTAGACTGTAAGGCTATCCATGCCTCATTGCTTTGCTTGTTATGTTACAAATCAGTCTATGCTGTGTGTATATGTGATGCCCATTTAAACTGGAAATAGCCTCTCAGTGAGCAAGGATGCTTAAATGATAGTTCACTATGTGTGGATCTCCCAGAGACAGGCACCACATCTCCCTTCCCCCCTGCTTCCATTTCATTCTACCAATGTGACTATGTGTTTTCTGACTTAACCGCCAATGTATATCCCATCCCTGGTGCCTAATGTAAGAGAAAGACTACATCATAAACTCCTGCTTTCACCAAGAATCACCATCAGGGACCCAGCTGGCAATGAAGCAAGGAGGGGGACAACCATAGAAAGCATAGTTAGTTCCCAGTGACCTGCAGACGCTCTTTGACAACTGGCCGGCTGTAACTGACTAATGAGCCATGTAACCCAAGACCCTGACACTCAGAGTCTGAACAGGAGCGGAAGTGCTCACTGGTGTGCACCGTAGGCTTGGGATAGAATGATAGACCTGCACTGAAGAAGTCCATTCTTGGAAGAACTGGGGGCATCAGCCAGGAACTGGCCCAGGAAGAGGCTGTAACCACACCCTTAGTTTTTCCTTCACTGTGGTATTTCTCAACTGCCCCATCTTCTCCAGTAGAGCCTGCATAGTGTTGTTCTTTCAATGGGTAACTGTCACATTGGCAGGTTAGTGAATAAGTCATAGACCTATCAGGTGATGACCAGGTCCTACAACACATGCCATGAGCGGGCTTTCTCTGGTCAGCCTGGAGCCCTGTGTATGGGAAAGATGCAGAAATCCATATTTTAATAAGAATGATTCTCATGCTGGGCAAATATAGAATGTTGGGCAAATATACCGTGTTGGAGGAACAGATAGTCTCTTTAAACCAAACGTCACTTTTCATTCATTTCAGATAGTATTCCCTAGAAAACGACCCTGTTATTAGCATCCAAATCCAACAGTTCCAGAGTATTTTAGGACAACACAGATAACAGCAGCCCCAAGCAAGTTCTCAAACAGAATTTAAAGAGGGAAGTAATGGGGAAAAGCAGATTTATTCAATGAGATGAGATTGGAAAAGACAAAAGGATCAAGTGCCTCCCCTCACACTCAATCCATCCACAGGGCACGGGTAAACTGAGGAAGACAGAGGCCAGGCAAAGGTGCCATGATTCAACAGTTCCGTGTCCCTTGTCCCAGCTCTGGTTCTACGGGGTGAGTCATCGGGGGCCATATTACTCATGGGACAAGATTTTCTCAGCAGATGACTTCTGCTTGCAGACAGTCGGCCTCGGCCCTCTTGGGTAACTGATTTCATCTGGGTGTGTGTGTTGGGGGGCGGGGAGGCCCATGGGCTTTGTCTTTACAAGGCTGTGCTGTTCCTGGAAACTAAAGTGGGATCACAGGCTTAGAACAACAGCCTGTCTCTGTGCCTTTAGCCCCAAAGCAGAACGAAACAGCCTGGACAGATGCTCCGTGACTGGTGTGGACCTGCAGAGATGAGCAGGCATGTGGCTCTGCATGTGAAACATAAGTATGGGTTTAAAACTCTCAGCCCTCAAATGGTGGGACTTTGGGGGAAGGTTGCAGAACCTTCAGGAGGCAGAGCCCTGTTGGAGAAGGTTGGTCACAGCAGGTGGGCCTTGAGGCTTTAAAGCTCAATCTTACTCCCTCTGGGCTTCCTAATTGTGACCACATTGTGACCACCGTGCAGCCTCTGCTCCTCCCGACACACCTTCCCCACCATCATGATACGGTTTTTAACTAGAAGCAGGATAAAGCTTTCTTCTAATTGTTGGTTGTTTCAGCAAGAGAAGTGACAGACCCAGCAGGCAGCCAGGAGTCAGAGAGACACATACAAAGTGAGGACAGAGAAATCAGGCTTTTTGTCCACCTTATGGCCCCAGTGAGGGGGCAATGCTTCTTAGCAAAATCACCCTAAATAGAACCGATGGCTTCACCGACAGAACCAGCACAAAGATCTAATGTGGCCTTAGAATGCCAAGCAGCACCAAATTCCTGTGCTGCTACAGCCGGGGGACATCTATTAGTGCAACACAGGAAATGTGAGAGAATCCCTTGTGCTTCCCAATGTCAGAAGACTTTTTTTTTTCTTTCATGGAAAGCAAGAAATAACTCTTACCACCTCAACAGAGCGAGGAAGTACCCAAGCTAAGTTGTGTGAGACATAAGAGTAAAGGCGGGGAGGAATGTGCATCTCCTCGGGGAGGAAAGGCGGGCAGATGGGAGGGAATGAGCAAGAGCGGAGGGAAAACAGAGTTGGCCTAGGGGAACTGCGGACAATGCTGAGTCTGGGCAGAAAGCCTGAGAGCAGGGAGCAGCCCTGGGGAAGAGGAGCTTCCAGGGGGTCTGAACGGGTCTGTGGAGACCATAGCCATCCCTGACATCCCCACAAGGCAGCAAACTAGTTAGAGAGAGGCCGTGGGTTGGTGCCTTTGGTGAGAGCAATTCCAACCTGTTGCTGGAGCCAGAGGCCAGTTGTATGGTTATACACTGAGGAAGGTAAACAGAAGATGAGAAGGGTCAACAGTCTGCCTTCATTACTCCCTGAGAAGTTTGGTTATGGTGAGAAGAAGGAACTTCAAGGACTTAGGATGAAGGTAGATTTGGTTTTGCTCCGAAGAAAGCCGGACATTGTTTTGTCTATTGGGAAAGATTTAGATTCTAGAACAAAATTTGAAAAAGAAAGAAAGGAAGGAAGGAAGGAAGGAAGGAAGGAAGAAAGAAAGAAAGAAAGAAAGAAAGAAAGAAAGAAAAGACAAAGGAAAGGTGAAGGGAGGGTTTGAACCTGGAGGATTCTGGAAGGAGGTGACCTTGAAAATGGGCAAGAGATCTCTTGTTCTGATGCTAGAAGAGAGAAAGGGTGCAGAGAAGAGGACAGGGAATGAAGGAAGTAAATTAGGAGAGCCAGTTTTCTGGGGAGGAGGGAGGAGAGAACGTGCCAGTGTGCATTATGGGTAGCATAAAATGGCCTGGGACGAAGGTAATGGTTACTGGATAACTTGGAATTTTAATTAACACTTAGGTGGATGGAGAAAAAGACTTGAGAATTTTTTTAAATTTCTTTTTATTTTCCATCTTATAGGAGCCAAGAATGGAGTTATTCTTTGTGTAGTTTGCAGCCTGAGTAGCTTACCCTGTCTAGTGGTCCCTCAGATTACAGAGCATAGGCAAGGCCTCTGAATAGTTGTCTTCAGTGCAGATGTCTACACGCAACCCAGAGGTCTGGTCTTGAGTGAACCAGGAACTCTAATTACTAAGACGTTCTAGCTGGGATACTAAGACGTCCTAGGTGACCTCAGCCATGTTCAGGAAAGGTGCTTTTTCCAGTTCCCCAGTGAGGATAATTGGACATTCTTAAGAGATGGCCACTTAAATTTTAATTTAAAAAATGTCTTTTGCAATACATGGAATTTTACAGTAAATTCATGTAGCTTTCTTAAGATTTAACTTTTTGTTATATATAGATGTGTCTGTATGAGTATGTGTGTGTATGAGTGCGTGTGTGTATGTGTGTGAATGTATATGTGTGTGCATGTGTGCATGAGTGTGTATATATGTATGTATATGAGTGTGTGTATTTGTGTGCGAGTGTGTGTGCATGTGTGTATGAGTATGTATGTGTGTTTGTATGTGTATGAGTGTGTGTGTCTGTGTGTGTCTGAGTGTATATGTATGTGTGTGTATGCATGTGTGTATGAGTGTGTGTGCATGTGTGTATGAGTGTATGTGTATGAGTGTGTGTGCATGAGTGTGTGTGCATGTGTGTATGAGTGTGTGTATGTGTATGAGTGTGTGTGTTTGTGAGTGTGTCTGTGTGTGTATGAGTGTGTGTGCATGTGTGTATGAGTATGTGTATATGTAGGTGTATGAGTGTGTATGTGAGTGCGTGAATAAGTGTGTACATGTATGTGTGTGTGTGTGTGTGTGTGAGTGTGAGTGTGTATGAGAGTGTATGGGGGTGGAATCTGTGCAGGAGCATGGGTGCCCAGAGGTCAGATTCCCTGGAACTGGAGTCACAGGCAGTTGTGAGTTGTGAGATATGGGTTCTGGCAACTGAGCTCAGGTCCTCTCCACGAGTATAACACACTCCCACATGCTGAACCATCTCTCCAACCCCAGTAGCTTTTAAAATGTCCTTTTCCAAGCTACTTGAAATGCATGTCCGGCTATGTCATAATGAAATATAATACAATGAATATATGCAAATACAGAAAATTTAGATTCATTAGCCTTTGAAGAACATGAAGTATCTTTTCCCACAAAATGTTTGAGTTTCTGAAAAGTCCAGCCTCTTTCAGCTACTGTTCTCAGTCACTCGGGAGCTACAGCACAGTGTGGTTCACCCTGACTCAGATCACAGCGACAGCCTCCACTAAAGCAGCTTCTCCTGTGGGACGCCATGAAGGTCCCACAGGGCGCTGTTCACACTAGCATTGAGTCCTCCTGCAAAGGATGTCAGAAAGGTTTTATGCCTACCAAGTTGCCTCACTCATATTGAAAACACACACGGAGAGAGGGAGTGGGCCCAAATGATGCGACCTTCATGGTTACTTTTGAAATGTGGGAGGTGGAAAAACACGCAATTGTCTCAGACAAGGCCTCCACGGGGCTCTCAATCTTATCAGCTGCTTTTGACCTTGGGAGACGCCTCCACTGCAGGTTGTTAAGACAGAGTGTGATCGAAGTGAGAGAAACAGGCTTTCATCAGGCTCCGTGTATTCCCCTTGCCACTCCTCCCCTTTCTACCTCTGACCCGTGCCTGGGTCCAGCAGAGGTTCTCAACCTTTGGGTCACGACCCCTAAGGACCATCAGAAAATATAGATATTTACGTTATGACTCAGAACCACAGCAAAAGCACAGTTAGAAAGTAAGAACAAAAAATAATTTTATGGTGGGGGGGTCACCACAAGAAAGGTTGAGAACCACTGGTGTAGGGGAAACTGGTTCCTTGCCTGCCCGGGTCCTCATTCAATTTGCAGTCTGCTACAGGCATTCTTTGTAAGCATTTGCAAGTTCCCAGCCTGAAGAACACATTAAAAGGCTGGGCTTTTACCAGACACCCGGGAAGCCTGTGAGCAGAGAACTCCCGGGCACCGTCACTGGCATCCCTGAGGGCTGGTGG
Organism: Apodemus agrarius; assembly: GCA_964023405.1. Classification (NCBI taxonomy): domain Eukaryota; kingdom Metazoa; phylum Chordata; class Mammalia; order Rodentia; family Muridae; genus Apodemus; species Apodemus agrarius. Next base: position 3,017,716 of record OZ030021.1, read on the forward strand.
TACGCCAGCAGCATGTACAGGTGAAGGGGGAAGGAGAGAAGACACTGTGCAAGCCCGCGTGCAGGCTCCCCCAAGCCGGTCCGCAGGAAGGAAGTACTTAGCTAGCACCCGTAGGCCACGCCCCGCTACTTCCGGTATTCGTTTCCAAGATGTGGTCTTGCAAAGCGCGTAATTTGACCTACTCGGCCAGAACCCGATTTGCCTCTGGCGATTTGCGACAGGGGGTAAGTCTGTTGCGAGGGCCCAGACAACAACAGATGCTTCAAAAACTGAGGGTCAAACAAGGGTCCGAGGCCATGGTGACCGCCATTGATGGTCTACGCCGCTGGGCGCTTTCCCCTGTCAGCTGCAGCTGCCCCTTGTTGCTGTGTCGTCTGCTCTGTTGCTGGTGCCATTACTGTATTTATGAGTTCTTGAAGTTCGTGAGTTCTCTGAAGTGGGTCTCGTTAGGGAATCTATCGTGGAAGAGGAAGGTCTGGGTTTCGTTTCTGCAAGGGTGAGCTTGAAGTCTGGTCTGGACTACCCATGAATGGACTACCACCTTGAATGGTTTTCTATAGAATTGAAAAACAACGACACATACATTCCAGGGTCACGTCTAGCCCTAGGATAGAAAGAGCACAGGACTCAAAACTGAGACCCAAGGAAGTCATCAAGGGGGTTGTCCAGGCCTTACCTCCAATAGGAAGCTATACTCGAAAGAATGTTCTATACACCAAGGGGAGCTACAGTAGACCTATAGACCCTGGAAGGTGTAGGTAGGGCCTGGTGCCTCAAACCAGTCAGAAGCGCACTGACCGTGGGTACCATCAGCTGTGCCTCAAGATGGAGAAGTTCAGCTCCGGAAGGCTTAAACCTTTTGCCGAAGCCAGGCTCACTGACTTCACTGCAGATATTATCCGCGCGGTGCTGAGAGTGGGTGGCCAAGGTGCAGCCGATACTGAAAGCGGTACAAAGTACCAGATACTTCGATTTGGTTGGTGCTTGGATGAAGGGAACTTCTGGGGACCAAGTTTAGACAGATCTTGGCCTGTTTTGTTTGTTGGTTGGTTTTGTTTTTAATGTATTTGCTTAGAAGAATTAGGAATGCCAATAGCTACAACCTTTAAACATTTTTTTTTCAATTGACGTGGTATTCAAAACAATGATTTCTTATGAGCTGGAGCAAAGCCACCTGCCCCGTGTGTGTGATTACTGGGCAGTATGCACCAGAAACAGCTTTACATTTTCATCAGGGTTTGTGGCTTTTACAAATAAGGGCTGTGGTATCTTAACTATGTGAAAGGCGGAGACACTGTACATCCTTAAAGATTTGGAGGGGGGGTGCACACTCGTGTATAAGAGAGAGAGGGAGGAAGGGAGAGAGAGAGAGAGAGAGAGGAGAGCACACTGTGTTGGTGCCCATGGAGGCTAGAAGAAGGCATCAGAGACAATGGAACTAGAGTTACAGGTGGTTGTGAGCCACCCACATGGATGCTGAGACCCAAACTCAGATCCCTTTTAAGAAGAGTGTTTGTAACCACTGAACCACATCTCCAGACCAGACACTGCACACTTTAGAAAAAATTTACATAGCTTTCCATTTCTTTTTTTTTTTTTTCTTTGAAAGATGGAAGTACAGGGGCTGGGGAGATGACTCCATCAGTAAAGTGCCTGTGTCACAAGCATGGGTCCAGTCTGCTAACACCCATGACAAAGGGCGGGCATGAGGCACACACCAGTAATCCCGGTGCTCTGAGGCCGAGCCTAAGATGACCCATCTCATCTCTTGTAAAGGGTCTCCCCCACCTCTGCCACATCCTCGGCACACCAACCTTCCTGGCAGTCCTCCCTTCAAGTCTGCACAAGGAATGCCGGGAAGGCAATTCTGTGATGTTGTCGTCTCTTAGGCTCTCCCGTGCTACGATCGCTTTTACACGGTGAAGTGCAGAGTTGCCCAGTACCTGCCAGGCTCTTCAGGGCCTCAGCTCTGTCTCTGTGGAACACAGCGTGCAGTCCTAGCCTGTAAAGAGGGTCCATGAGTCAGACCCTCCCTTGGCATCTGAGAAGGGTCAGTTAGTGACGGGTATTTGAAGTGCTGTTGTTATGCTGTTAATTATTGTACTAGTCTAAGAGCTTCTGTCTCTTTGGTGTGATGACAGTGCAGAATAATTATGCTGGATAAAGGCCTCAAGTGAAAAGGTAGATTTATGACAGAGGAGATTAACTGCAGTCTGTAACAGCCATTCTCTGGTTCTGGTCTCATCCAGCTGGATGTCTCTGTATTTCATTCATTATTTTCATTTAAGCACTTAGAGAAATGGAGACGTCACATAAGAGCAAACACTGGCTCCCACAGTAAAGCATTACTTGTCCTGTTCCTTCCATTACAGTTTTCTATGTAAATTGCTTCCTCACAGTGTCTTGGGCATAATAAATATTCATTGAAGGAAAGAAAGGAAGAAATTGCACATGGGAGAGGAACTTAAATGCTAAGATTTCCAAACCTAACTCTTCCTAGCACCACTTGTAAAGGCTAATGGGAAATTGATCCACTTGTCAGTAGATGGAAGACTTTCAGAGAAGGCAGAGTTACTCATCTATTTGGTGAGATGTATGGAAACAACTTACCCTCTCGGGTTTCCAGGATAAATGCATTCGGCACAATCTATGGACTCAGAAGAATGACTGTCACATCTATGCCCAGTGCTGCTGTGGGTATTTACAATAATAGAAAAGAAAAAGAGACTTCTGGCCACAGAGGAGACCACTTTCCAGTCAGGAGAGCCAGATGCTGGCAGCACCCGTGCCCTTCAATCATGCAATGCCAGGGAGTGATCCTCCTCTTGTATCTGTTTCATGGTCCTGCCACTTGTAATAAAGACATGTGCAGTAGATCGAGCACTGGCAGCTGCCTGCACTTCTGATCCCTGCCTTGTGTATCTCATTCACACCGGTTTGAAAGCCGAGGGAGGAAATTGAGACTCAGAATAAGCCCCCAAAGATACATGGCCATTCCTTATATAATTGGATCAGCCAGGGGGTCTCTGACACTAGCGTGGGATTTTGTTACACATGGAGCCAGCTAATGCCCTGAAATAAACGGAGATCACCTGTGAGCGCCTTTTACGGGTATGAGCCACACTCCTAGCCAACACTGACACTGAACGTTCCCACCCAGGACCACTGTCCCACTGCGCTGCTCACCCCGGGGTGAGGACCAGACGACCATGAGTAGCTGTGACATTCTAGAGTCTGCTGACATTACTCAAACTAGCCCATCCCAAGCCTGCCTCCTGAGCACCTTTCCATGGAATCCACAATGTGCATGCACCCTTATGGCATGCTCCTTCCTCTTGAAATCTTGAGGCACTACAAACTATCTTTTCAATCAAAAGCCTACTGTTGAATTAAATAATTAATCTCAGTCAGGATTTCTACCCTGCCTCTGATCATTCAGTTTCCAGATAAAAGACACACAACTTTTATGTTTAAAGTAAGTCTTTAATTCACTAGGGTTGGGCAGATATCTACCCTCAAAGCTATTAGAATCTATTTCCCCATTGTCATGTCCTAGTCCTAGCTGCCTGGAAGTCAGTCTTCCACTAGCAGCCTTCAGATGAAGATGTAGAACTCTCAGCTCTGCCTCTACCATGCCTGCCTGGACGCTGCCATTTTCCCACCTTGATAATGGACTGAACCTCTGAACCTATAAGCTAGCCACAATTAAATGTTGTCTACGAGTTGCCTTGGTCATGGTGTCTGTTGACAGCAGTAAAACCCTAACTAAGACACCCATCAATAGCCCCGGAATTATAACTCACCATGTTCCATCTGACCAGCCCTCATGGCCATATTTTCATGATTAACCTAACCCATGATATCTTCTCTATCCACCTTCTTTCTCTTGCTTCTTCTTGTAGTCTCTCTTCAGATCCTAAGCTCAGGAAGTCAACCCTCTCTCCTGCCCAGCCATAGGCTGTAGGCATCTTCATTCACTGACCAGGGTTAACTTGGGGGCAGGGTTCCATAGCATCACTTGAGTCTATGTGTGGATTCTCTCATTCCTGGGGGCAACCAGGCCTTGTGGGCCAGTATGTAGCATTACAATACATAGCAAAAGACCAAACCTCAACATCCTACATTTTATTTTGGGTTTGCATGATATGTAGAGGTGTATACTTGTATGCATGAGCATGTGGTAGGGTCTTTGGCTTGCCTGGAGCTCACTGGTTTGGCTAGGCTATCTAGTAAACCCCGGGGGTCTGCCTGTCTCCTCTTCCCCAGAGCTGGGATTATGAGTGCATGTCATTGTGCCCATCTTTTAATTTTTTAACATAAATTCTGGGGTCAAACTCAGGTCCTCACACTTACCCCTCACTTTGCAACTGACCCATCTCCTCAGACCCTGGACTGTGCAGACACCCGCACTTATGCACATACCTTCCCACACACATGTAATTCAAAATAATGAAAATAAACATTTAAAAAGCAGGCTATACCATTTAGAGAAAGTCTCACACTTTGTTTATTATTGGTTGGCAGTCACAAAGACAAGACTTCACAACTCATGTTAGCTTCCTATCACTGTAGCAGATACCTGAGATAACCAAATTTAGAGAGAAAACATGCTTATGCTGGCTCAGCTTTAGAGGCACATGTCCATGATGGATAGCTCTATTGCTTTGGACGTGTTGCAAAATAGTGTGGTATCTTTACGGTAAAAACATGAAGTCGTACACACACACACACACACACACACACACACTCATACACATACTCATACACACACACTCATACACATACACACACACTCATACACACTCACACACACACACACACACACTCACACACTCATACACACACACTCATACACATACTCATACACACACACACACTCATACACACAGAGACACACACACACACACACACACACACACACACACCTGGTGAACCAGGGAGAAACAGACAAAGGACTGTGGCTAGGTTTCTGAAATCCCCTTCAAGGGTATGTCACAACAACCCAAGGACCTTTTCCAAGTGTGAGGACCAGGCTTCAAACTTGTTGGCCTTGGGGGGAAACTCAGGATCCAAACAAACCACAGTGGAACCTAAAGACAAAGAGCAAGAGTAATGTGACCCACGAGGACTGTGCAAGGGCCAGGGAGCGACCATTCCTCCTTTACTGCTTAGCTTTGATGATGTCACCGTGGCAAGGTAGGTTAGAATGTGTAGTGATGTTAATTTACAGTCATCAGAAGTGCTTAGGAAAGGCTGAGAAAGAAAGCTGCACCTCCCCTCGGGGGTATCAGCATGTGTGCCTTAGCGTGTTTCCCAGCTCCTAGAGAGGATAATTTTACAGTTATTGTATTGTTTGAGAATTTCATTCATATATACAATGTATTCTGATCATGTTCACTCCCTCCTCTCCCCCCAGTTCCTCCACCCCTCCTTCCAGATCCCACTTCTAACTTCAAATCCTTTGTTTTGTAACTTAGCAAGTCCAATCTGTGCTGCCTTCATACTCCTAGGTATAGGGTCATCCTCCGGAGTGTGAGCCACTTACCTAGGCCACACCCCTCTCCCAGCAGCCTTCAGCGCCAAAAGCATCTCAGCTGGAGTGGGCTTTAAGACCCTCCCTCTCTTGTGCAGGAAACCACAGTTAGGGGTCCGTGGGTGCAGCGGCTCCACCGAGTCCAGTAGACACTGCTTCTCAGCCGTCCTCGCTGTTGTCTGGTTCTCGCGGTCTCTCCCCCCATTTAACCCCGGGCAGAGGGGAAATACAGAGGCCACAGCTGTGCTCTGCACCTTGACCTTGTGACTCTCCGGATTCACTGATTTCCACTACAGGAAGTTTTCCTCTGTGTGCTGAGAGCTGTACTCAAATATTGAGAATGCAACTTGACACCATGCCCATTTAGCAAAATAAGAGTAAGAGTTGCCCCACCCTGTGGCCTGTGAGCGCCTCAGCCATAGGGGCTCAGCCAGGCATCCAATAACAGCCACAAGTCCTCTCCTCTGGCACAGCCCCTAAATCTAACCTGAGACCAGTTATGCCATAACACTCACGCCTCTGTTACACTTGTGGGTATATCTTGCTATATGTGCTGGATAGTTTTATGTCAACTTGATACAGGCTGGAGTCTCTGGAGAGGAGGGAGCCTTGTTGAGAAAAATCCCTCAGTAAGATCTGGCTCTAGGCAGGCCTGTAGGGCATTGTCTTAATTAGTGAGGGCTCACTCACTGTGTGTGGTGCCCTCCCTCAGCAGGTAGTCCTGGGTTCAGTATGGAAGCTGACTGAGGAAGGCTGGGAGGACAGGATGGAGGAGAGGAGAAGCTGTGATCAAGCAGAATGTAAACTAAATAAGTTAATTAAAAAGAAAAAGAAAGCAGGCTGAGTAAGCTATTTGGAGCAAGTCCATCAGCAGCACCCCTCCATGGCCTGTGTCAGCTTTCGCTTCCAGGTCCTTCCCATTGCGTTCCTGTCCCGACTTCCTTTAGTGATGAGCCGTGATTTGGAATGTATGCTGAACCAACCCTTTCTCCCAGTTTCTTAGGTCATAGTATTTCATCACAGCAATAACAACCCTAAGTAAGACACCATGTCAGTCATTGTTATCACTTACATGGTTCACATCTAGGACTGTTGATGTTGAAGTGTTCCTCCCAACCCCTGGCCGGTGACCTCCATGGCACCTTCCAGTACTATAAAAGCCAGCCAGCTGGAAAGAAACTTCTAGTTCAGAACCAGCTTGATCTCTCTGTGACCTGTGACCAAAGTGTGTGGCATCTTTAGGAATTAAGCATTACCAGTGGATGGTATCTTTTAAGTCAGGAGTGAAGTTAGCTCAACAGACAGCTGGCCAGATCAGCATGCTTATAACAGGTAATTACTCCAAAGGCTCCATTTGGAAACAGTAATTAATTACCAAAATAACCTGATTCAGCCAGTTTCCCCTCTGATCCAGCTCACACACAGGACCATGCATTTCTTGGAGGAGTTTTGTCCTGAGAAGCAGCTAGCATTTCACTGGGCTTAGTGCTACACTCTGGCCCTGTAGCTCTCACCCCTTCTTGTTTGAAGTGACTTCTGAGTGTGGGCAGGCAGAAAAGGAGCAAGCAGCTCTCCAGATTCCCAGCTAAAACAACCACCCAAGCCCCTCACTTTTTGTCAGATACACTTTTCAAAGGAAGCTTAGTCACCCCAGTGTATCGCCAGCTTTCAGCGATCTGAGTCACACATTTAGCAAGGCTTAGCTGTCCATGCTGAGCTCTGGGTGTCACTGTTAATACTTTGTGTCTAAGTAATTGATATGGGGGTATGTGCGGGACCTATCCAGTGAGATACTCTACCACAGGGCACACCTAGCCCTCACTGTACTCATACATGGGGTATGTGCGGGGCCTATCCAGTGAGATACTCTACCACAGGGTACACCTAGCCCTCACTGTACTCATACATGGGGTATGTGCGGGGCCTATCCAGTGAGATACTCTACCACAGGGCACACCTAGCCCTCACTGTACTTATACAAGGGGTATGTGTGGGGCCTATCCAGTGAGATACTCTACCACAGGGCACACCTAGCCCTCACTGTACTTATACAAGGCTTCCAAAAGAGGATAACGTATAACAGGCATACTGTTTAACATTTCTCACCGTAATGAAATACCCAGCACAGGCTACTCGTGAAGAACAAAAAGGTTTCTCTTGGTGCACAGTCCAGAGGTTGAAGCCCAAGGTTGTGTTTGAGGCTCTGAATAGTGTTGCAAATGGCAGTGGTGAGGGGCATGTATCAGAGCCATGCTCAGACCTCAAGTCAGAACAGAAAGATAGAAACTGAGTTGCACAGTCGACTGCAGGGGCATGCCCCCAGTGACGTAAGGAGTTCCCATATGCGCCACATTCTAAAGGTAGCCAGAACTATAGTGCCTGGACCTACACTTTTGACCTTTGGAGAGTACTCATGCAGCCGGAAGCATCTGGGCAGGTAGGTTGGAGGGTTGTTCCTATTCCTGTCAGATCACGTCTTGTAAGAATGAGGTGGTAACCAAGTCCAGTATGGAGTGCCTAGGCTGGACCACACCTGCTCTCCACATAGATCTTTTTTCACCTGCCAGTCTAGTGACTGGCGCCTACCCCTCTCCCTCTTTTGTGTTGCCATGTTTCTCCCAACTAGACATCCTCTGCAGAACGTGTGCTTCTGCTTGTCCCAGATGCTTCAATTTCTGTACAAAGTATTGTCCCCTACGGTGCCACTCAGTTTATCACCCCGTGTGTGTGTGTGTGTGTGTGTGTGTGTGTGTGTGTGTGATTCCTTCAGCCAGCCCTTTCAGTACTGCCCCTTGCTATATATACGCACCTCAGCTCTGTCCTGGCCTGAGCGTCTTCAATAATTGCCCCATATCAGGTCATCCATCTTTCCCAAAGGCCACCCTCGCCAGGCTCCTGCATCAGTTCTAGCTCTCGTAAGTCATTCATCCCACGACAGACTGTGGGGGTTTCTCGGGGTGTTTGTTTGTTTGTTTGCCTCCTCAGACAGATCATGTCTGTCAAGATTCTTTATTGAGACAAATTGTTCAAGACATCTTACAATGAATCTGTCTTTGTCATTTATTTTAATCAAATGAAATGAGAGAAAGACTTGATACTTTCTTGGAAATGAAGTCCAGATCACCTGGGGATCATAGCAGTAGGCAGAGGACAGTTTGTATGGCAGTCAGTTTTGATGTTCCTGTGGACTCTGTTTCATTTAGATGCTACTGCGCTGTGAAGGGCTGCACCATTCATAAGCTTTTGTTGTGACTTGTTTCACTGCACGTCACTTAGAGAATGCACTCAGGACTGCTTGCTTGCAAATAAGGACGGTGCCAGAGTTCTGTCTCCAGACCCTGCTCTTCACCTTCTGATTGGAGGCAGGATCTCACTGAGTTGCCTGGCTGTCCTCGAATTTCCCATGTAACCCAGACAGGCTTTGAACTTGGTTTCTCTTGCCTTGGCCTCCTGAATAGCTTGTATCTTGCTCAAAATCTTTCACAAACTAACCAGGACACTGTCATTATGGGCATGGACAGGCTAAGTCTCAATCTGGTACAATGAGGTCTTCATCCCAATGCTGGTGAGTAGTGACGTCACCCTGGTGTGGGTTAGGAATGGTATGGTAGCTAAATACAGTGGGGTGTGGGTTAGGAGTGGTGCTTTAAGAGTATATAGTGGGCGTCTTGGTAATGAACTATAAAGAGCTTTCTCTCTCAGGGCCTTGATCTCTTGAGGAATGTGGGTTAGGAGTTAATATAAGTATATAACAGGGTTCAGTGGCCTAGGTACCCCTGGGGTGAGTATGTTTCCTCTTTGCCCCTGCTATGCTTTCTTGGCAACCCAGGTGTTGAAAGGTGTCAGGACTTGAAGCAGTTTGATCATACCAGCTGTACCTGAGCGGGTCCCCAGTGAGCTTGACTCAGTTATCCTATCAAGTACCAGGCCAGGATGCTTGCCAGATTACATCAGCACCCGGAGGCCACAGAGGGGACAGACAATAGGAAGAGATTTTAGTCATCCATCTGATGACTTCTGTAAAGGTTAAGCAAAATTGAATTCAAGTTTCTGAGAAGTAACCTAGGCAACGGTGGTCACAGTGCACGTCAGAGGGTTGTCTAAGTGGGAGGCTAATCGCGTGTTGCTCAGCTGTGTGACCTTCAGCACGAGTGATTTCTGAGTTAACAGAGCAGAGGCAGTGTTTGGCCTGTGCTCCCCGCCTCCCCACAACTCCCTCTGTCCTTTTCATTCGGGATAGCTGTCTCATACCCCACTAGTTCTAGCTTCACTTAAGCTTTAGCTCCTCCCTTCCCCATTTGCAACAATTCTGGCCTTAAGGGCTAAGCTTTTGTTTCATGGCAACTCTGCGGGAGACCTGCTTTTGCTTGGTGCCAAGTAGAGGCCTGGAGTCTGTTTGCCTCTTCTGTTCTGGTGACAGTCCCTGTTTGTCTTGATGGATGACTGAGGCCTGTGTCTGAGGCTCCAGCAGAGTTTGAATAACTGTTCCGATGGCCTGGTGAAAATCACAGGTCTTGCAGTTTTCCTATTCCATGGGAGTGTGTGGTTGACAGTGACCTGCAGCCACTTGCCTCTCCTTTGCTTAAGATTAGTGTGAAGTTTCTCTTATAATAAAGCACCTTCTTACACCAAGGCCCCAGCACAATGGTCTGTCCAGCCTAGTGCCCCTGTAGTGCCACACCCCACTCTTCAGGCCCCTGCCTCCCTCCCTTCTCTTCACCTAACTCTGGAGGATTGTCCTGGCCTTGCCACTGTAGCCCCGTGCTCTTCCATAGCCATTTTCATGGCTGATCCTCCAGGTGTCAAATGTCAGTTTGAATGATCAATACCAGCTAAAGATGTCGTGCTCTGCTGCAAGTGACAGAAATCCAGGCTGGCTGCAGGTAGCGTTAAGGAGATCACAGTTTGACTGTCTTCATTCAGACATCTTTTTTAAATGACTGATTTCAATCGGTCCTTTTAAAAAACAAAAAACAAAACAAAATAAAAAAAACTTTGATGTTTGAAATGTTTCTTTTGTGAGATGAGGGCAAGGGGGTGTGTGGAGTGTCACAGTGCGAGCGTAGAGGTCAGTCCTGCCAGACGGGTTCCAGGCATCCATCCCAGGTCATCGAGGTTGGCAGCAGTGCTCTCCTCCTGGGCCACCCTGCCAGTCTTACACGCCCATCTTGACAGGCAGCTCTTGGACTTGCTTCAGCTTCCCGGCAACACCGTCAAGGCCCCAGCCCTTTCGAGGCGTTGGCTTTCCCACACGTTGCCTGTCCTCTCTCACGATGGTGCCTCATTCATTTCGTTTGAGGAAAGGAGTACTAACAGATTGGACCAAGGGTCTTAAGTTGGGGAACATATCCTGGCTTATGCTCGTGGGCCCAGCCTTTTTATATAGGCCCTAAGTGTAGGCCTTTTCCTGTGCATGAGCACAAAGAGCCACAGAGACAGGACTGGTGGGGTAGGTGTGACGCTCATCGGTTTTGAAGGCGAAAGAAGAGGCCACGTTCCAAGGAATGAAAGTCAGTGGACTATTGAGCTTAGGCTGTCACCTAGAGTCTGGTGGGGACTTGACTGAGCTCAGTAAACCACCTGTGTTGGGTTCTGGGTGACAGGACCATGAGAGGTTGACTGTGCTGTGCTTAGTCACTAACTTGTGTAGTTATAACAGCAGCCATTGATAACTAAGAGCCAGTACTATCACATGCCTTAGCACACTGCTCCTCCCACTTTCTCCCCCTCCTAAGGCCTCCCTGGTGGACTCAGCCCCACCACCCTGAGCAGGCGCTTGCATGGCTGCAAGGAAGCACATGGCCCTGAGAGCACTGCTCTCTGGACTTTTCTCAGGGCCTCATAGGACACCCAACGCAGGCAAGATGATTTTTTTTATTGGCTTCCAGGGTTCTTATATTCCCCTACCCCTGCACCTGACCTTCAGCAAGTGTAGAAATCATCCAGGAAGAGCTAATACTCTTACCCCAGACTTCTGGAGAGTTCACAAGTTTAAAACCTATACCTTTCGCAAGTAAGTAATTAGCATGGTTCCTCATGGCCTTCTGGCAACTTAGAGACGTCATCATTTCAAATTACATAGACTTATGCTGTTGGAAGGAATTCGGCGCTCTAAAGAACCATGTTGGGTTTGGCGTGCAGATGGGTTGGTAAATGCTTAGTGTGTGTCCAGTGTACAGACAGCTCTGGGTTTTGTTCCCAGCACGACACAAACCAGGCTCCTGGCAGCTCATACCTGTAATCCCACACTAGGGAGGTAGAGGCAGGAGGATCCTTCAAGGTTATCCTTGGCTACATCATTTGAGACCATAGTTTAATTTCTGGGAACCCCATGTTGGAAAAACAGAACCAACTCTCAGTTGTTCCCTGACCTCCACATGACTCCATGGCATGGGAGAGCATGTGTGTGTTTTCATGTAGAGGCTAAAGGTCAACATCAGTGTCATTTCTGAGATAATATCCACCCTCTGTTTTGAAATAAGGCCTCTTACTGGCCTGGACCCACTAATTAGGTTATCCTGGCTAGCAGCCAGCCCCAGGAGTCTACCTGCCTCTGCCTCCCCAGTGCTGGGATCGCAATGCCTGAATATGTATTAGTCTTAGTCAAGGTTTCTATTCCTTTACAAACATCATGACCAAGAAGCAAGTTGGAGAGGAAAGGGTTTATTCAGCTTACACTTCCACATTGCTTTTTATCACCAAAGGAAGTCAGGACTGGATCTCAAGCAGGTCAGGAAGCAGGAACTGATGCAGAGGCCATGGAGGGATGTTCTTACTGGCTTGCTTCCCCTGGCTTGCTCAGCTTGCTTTCTTATAGAACCCAGGACTACCAGCCCAGGAATGGCAGCACCCACAATGGGTCCTCCCCCCTAGATCACTAATTGAGAAAATGCCCCATAGCTGGACATCATGGAGGCATTTCCTCGAGGGAGGCTCCTTTCTCTGCGATGACTCCAGCTTGTGTCAAGTTGACACAAACCAGCCAGTACACATATATTCTGGGAGCTGAACTCAGGTTCCCATGCTTGCAATGCAATCAGTATGCCGGACGAGGCATCTCCCCATCTCTGCTCTGAAACTAGAAATGAAGGTCATGCCTTCTACACATGCTAGCACATACACTGAAATGCACTGACATAGTTTACATATTGACTTTCTTTTCTGTTACATTAACCGTCTTGACTGCACATAAGCACTAAATTTAAAAATTGTGTATAAGTAAAGGAATCCCATGCCCTTTGGAACAGTTACATTCAAATGAAGCACAAGAGCTGGGCGTGGTGGCGCACGCCTTTAATCCCAGCACTTGGGAGGCAGAGGCAGGCGGATTTCTGAGTTCGAGGCCAGCCTGGTCTACAGAGTGAGTTCCAGGACAGCCAGGGCTACACGGAGAAACCCTGTCTCGAAAAAGCCAAAAAAAACAAAAAAAACAAAAAAAACAAATGAAGCACAAGCTCTCAGTCAGAGTCTGGCTGTGTGAGGCCCCTGTGCTCAGAACTCTGGCCAGCACTTTTCAAGGCACAGCTGGAGTACTGAAGGGAGATCTGAGGAGGGAGAGCCGTCAGCCAGGCTGTTCTGTCCAGACAGCTAAGAGGAAAAATTAGGGGACTGGTTCTCAGTGACAGTAAGGATGCATGATTTTTTTTTTTAACACAAGAAAAAAAGAAAAAGAAAAAAGAAGTTCTCGTGTTAGATATTTCAGAATGAAAATGTTGCAGAGTAACGTAGTAGATACAGACTGTGTGAAGCCTGTTCCTCGTGTTACAGGGCCAGTGCTTTCAAAGATATTAGCCCACTGCTGTTGAGTGTGCTACCAACTGCTCTTTAAAGGAGTGATGTTATTGGCGTGTGATCAAATGTGAGTATAAATGAGCTTGTCTCTTAACCAGGGCAATGATCATGACCTTGGAATGATCACTAAATTGTGTCTCTTGTTCCTAATGTATATAAAGCCGAAGACAATGCCCAGTTGGGCGTCATGGAGCTGTTTTGGTGGTTAGATGAAAATGGCCTGTGCAGAACCGTGACTGACACAGATGGAAGTCTGCAGGAAGCAGAGGGCAGCCGAATTGCTGGAAGAGATGCTCTGACCTGCTGAGCTGCCTGCAGGCTGTGCAGCATGCTCCAGGTTCCTAGCTTCGTGAGCTGTCGTCCATGCTGGGGTGGGCTTTGGTGATGTAGCTGTCTTTGAGTCATTTCTGCTCCTTTAAGTAACCCTTCACCCATATTCCTGTAAGGAACTCCAGTGAAACTATTGGCCCATAAAGTTGGACTTTGGTGATATCCGTACTCGGTTCTGCTGTTGGCTCCACATCTAAGTCAATGTTTGTTCACAGCTCCGCTGGAATAATGTCACATGGTACAGTGCGACAGAATAATTCGATATCCATGTGCTCAAATGTAACTTCTACAAGAAAACATTTGTTTAAAATTGAGGTTAAGCTAGACAAAGGCTCCATAATTGTGGCACCAGAATTATTCAGAAAAGAAGCTGACCAGTTGCATTTCATCAAAATTATTCTCATTGAAAGGGAGGAAGGGCAGGAACAGACTGGGAGAAGTAGTTGTAAATTGTTGGTCTGAAGATAGAACTGTAAACAGAATTTGAAATAGCTCTCAAACTCTAAAGATCCAGTAGAAGCATCAGCTAGGGGCCTGAGAACTCTTAATGATGAAAAGAACTTGCTGTTCTTGCAGTGGACCCAAGTTCAGTTCCCAGCACCTACATCTGATTTCTCATAACCAACTGTAACTCCAGTTCCAGGAGATCCAGTGCCCTCTTCCAGCCTCTTCAGACACACACACACACACACACACACACACACACACACACACATCTTAATCAACTCCCCAAAACATCAAAGAATTGAACAGTTTACTTAAGTTTTTCATGTCAGTTAAATATGTGAAAAATGTGCTCAACATTATTACCTAAAAGAAATACAGAGAGTTACCCCACAAAGTGGAAACGCTGCACACCTCTTGGGATAACTAGACATTGGGCATGCCAGGCATCGGTGTATTTGGATGTCCGGCTAATCCAGCATGGTTTGGAGCTAGAAGTTTCTGTGCCACTGTTGAAGATGGAAAATGATACACTTGAGAGGATGATTGACAGGGTCTTTGGAAGTTAAGCATGTACTGATCACATATTCTATTCACCCTGATAGCCATAAGGGAAGGAAGTAAATGTCTATAGATACAAACACTTAAACACCCACAGCAGATTTATCTGTAAAAAGAAAAACTGGACAAGACCCACAGATACGTGACTGTACCGTAGTGTATTCATTTAATGGGACACTACTCAGCCACAAGGGGTGAGCTATCAATACTTGTTCCAGTTGGATGCTCAGGCTGAAAGAAAGCCATACGAAGACTATAAAGAATCAGTCCTGTAAGAGTCCATTGATATAACAGTGACAAAGCAAATGTGTGGTGTCTGGGGACAGTGGAACAAAGGGATGACCGAACAACTTATGGAAACTGTTGAGGTGATGCTCATATTCACCGTCTGGATGGTGGCAGTGGCTTTCCTGACTTACACATAGTCGAAGATATCAACTAGTTCCTTTGCACTCTGTGCAGCATGTGCCATGCCAGTGCAGAGGAGCTAGGTGCAGGTCTCCCCAGAGCCCAGGAAGTAGCTGAGGTGAGCTGAGAAGAGCGTCCTCCTCCATGATGTGTTAGAGCAGTGGTTCTCAACCGTCTTATGCTGTGACCCTTTAAAAACACTTCCTTGCCGGGCGGTAGTAGCACACGCCTTTAATCCCAGCACTTGGGAGGCAGAGGCAGGCATATTTCTGAGTTCAAGGCCAGCCTGGTCTACAGAGTAAGTTCCAGGACTGCAAGGGCTACACAGAGAAACCCTGTCTTGAAAAACCAAACCAAACCAAACCAAACCAAACCAAACCAACCCAAACCAACCCAAACCAACCCAAACCAACCCAAACCAACCCAAACCAACCCAAACCAAACCAAACCAAACCAAACCAAACCAAACCAAACCAAACCAAACCAAACCAAACCAAACCAACCCAACCCAACCCAACCCAAACCAAACCAAACCAAACCAAACCAAACCAAACCAAACCAAACCAAACCAACACTTCCTCATGTTGTGGTGACTCCTAGCCATAAAATTATTTTTGTTACTACTTCATAAATGTAATCTTGCTACTGTTATGAGTCGTAAAGTAAGTATCTATGTTTTCCAATGGTCTTAGGCAAACCTCATGAAAGGGTCATTAGTCCTCAAGGGGTTGCAACCCACAGGTAGAGAACCATTGTTTTACAGTCACACCTCTGTGGATATGATTGATGTCATATACTAAGCACAAATAGGTCACTGTGTCATTTTCCCCAGGTCTGACTCAGGAATTCACTGCAAGCAGCAGAGAGGGCATCGTGATTGTGTAGTTAACCTGGCTGACTAAGGCCTCAGTGAATAGAAGAAAGTATGTTTGAAAGTTCTATTGTACAACTGAAATACTGTGGCCATTAGCAAATGCAGATGGTCCTACCCACAGCGTGCCCATTTCCCCTTTGTTTGTATGCATATGTATGTGCCTTTGCGTGTATATGTATGTGTATACATGTTTACATGTGTGCAAATATATGTGTGTGCCTGAGAATGGAGGCCAGAGGACAGACAGCCTTGGGTATTGTTTCTCAAGTGATATCCAAGTGATTTTTTTTTTTTTTTGAGACAGTCTCTCACTGGCCTGGGCTCACCGAGTAGTCTAAGTTGGGGGTCATTTAACCTGTCTCCTCTTCCCCAGTGCTGAAACTACAAGTGCTCCATGCTGTATACCACTTTGTTATGTGGATTCTGGGGACTGAATGGCGGTCCTTGTACTTCCAAGTGTTGCGTGACAAAACTTTTTCTGGGGGAACGGGTACAATACACACGCCTACTTACCCTAGATAGGAAACTCATGGCACATCAAAGTAGGCCCAAGTATACACCCAAGCCAATCTTAGTGAACCAACGTATTTTCTTGGGGTTGCTTACAGAAGTATGGATGAGAGATCACTTACATGATTAGGGACAACTCAAGGACAGGTGTGTCACACAACCCACTCCAGGATGGGTGCTAGCTCACAGAACTGGGAACCTAGAGCACACTGCACAGCCTGCAGGCAGCTCAGAACTGGGAACCTCGAGCACACTGTACAGCCCGCAGGCAGCTCAGAACTGGGAACCTCGAGCACACTGCACAGCCCGCAGGCAGCTCAGAACTGGGAACCTAGAGCACACTGCACAGCCCGCAGGCAGCTCAGAACTGGGAACCTCGAGCACACTGCACAGCCCGCAGGCAGCTCAGAACTGGGAACCTAGAGCACACTGCACAGCCCGCAGGCAGCTCAGAACTGGGAACCTCGAGCACACTGCACAGCCTGCAGGCAGCTCAGTGTATTAGAGCGTGACCTCTCCAGGCACCTCGGTTGGACTAACCCCTGCCAGGCGGCTTGGCTGGTGTCTGCGTCTTGCAGGCAGCTGCTCTGGCCTCATCTTTTCTCCTCTCCACGACTTCTTTGCAGCTTAGCTTCATTCAGACGGAGGGGATGCTCAGTTTTTATTTCTTACTCTGGAGGGGAGGGAGCTAGGGAAGTGGTCAATTTCAGGGGCTCCTGAAGCTGTTTGAGTTGGTTGCCTTCCTGCTGCAGGAGCTTCCTTGCAGAGTGGAGTGTTTTAATCTGGGAGGAAACTGGTCCTCAGCAGCAAGTCAAGTCCGTCCTCAGCTGAGCCGGCTCCCAGCCCCGCAAGGTTCCGTGGCACAGTGGCACGAGATGGTGCATGTTTCACAGGAGCCACACCTGACAGTGTGCATTGTGATTTTCACCGTGGCTTTTCGTCCTGTGCTGTGGACAGTCTTGTGAGGTTTGGGGGAGGCAGCAAGCCATAGCTTCCAGTGAGCACGTGGCCACAGAGGGAGCCAAGTCCTGCTGTGCAGTGTGCTGAGTGAGTAGCTAGCCTTACTTAGGGGTGGTGAAGGGACGCTTTACCTGAGGGGACTGTCTCCACCTATATTTAGTCATTTATTTGTGATGTCCTAGGTGTATGTGTGAAGTAGTGACCAAACCAGATGTGTGGTCACTTTCTTCCCAAAGCTTGTAGAGAAAGGGGATTTAAAAATAAATGCACAATAAGTTGAAAAGATTTCGGATGCAAAGTGACAGAGAAAGCTGCCGGGTAATTTCAGTTTCTCTAGAAACAAAAAAAAGGGCGTTGCTTCAGTGCCCTCTAATTGTAGCTGCTTTTCTGTGTTGTGCAGTAGTAGTGATTATGCTTGCCATTGTCAGGCTCAGAATGGGAGACCTGCCTGACGAACAAGGCCTGCTCCTCCCTCTCTAGAGCTACCGAGTCATTGGCACCTTGCCAGAGCTTGCTGCCAGCCACTCCAGGTGGCGGCTTGGTTCCCGGACACAGGGGGGCCAGGGCAGTCTCACCTCACACACCGCCAGAGCCAGAGCCAGAGCCAGAGCCAGAGCCAGAGCCAGGGATGCAGGCTTAATTCAGTCTCCTCAGAGGAGAAATGAGGGTTTTGTTTCGGAGTTCACACTTATTGCCTGGCTCCCTTCCCACCTCTGGCCTCACAGGAAGAACAATATCAACCAATCAGAGCTCCCAGGACTAAGCCATCAACCGGGGGGGGGGGTGAATACACATGGCTCCAGCTGCATCAGTAGCAGAGGATTACCTTATCAGGCATCAATGGGAGGAGAGGTCCTTGGTCCTATGAAGGCTCGATAGATGCTCCAGAGTAGCAGAAGTGAGGGCAGGGGGGTGGGAGTGGGGTGGGTGGAGGAACACCCTCATAGAAGCAGGAGGAGGGAGGATGGGATAGGGGGTTTCCAGAGGTGGGGAAACTGGGGAAGCAGATAACATTTGAAATGTAAATAAAGAAAATATCCAAAACAAAACAAAATAAACAAGCAAACTGTGCTGTGAAACATCAGCAAAGCAGGAGGCCACAAATAAAAACATTGTGACCAAAAAAATAAAGAGATTCCCAAGGAGGATTGGGTAGAAATACATACATCAATGTTAAGTTAACATAGAATATCTGCTATAGTATGACATTTTCAGATGCTTGACAACGCTTGTAGCACCCATAACAACAAATGTCAAAAAAGTTAGAACTATGGCACCCAGACCGTAGTCTGCCTGCGTGGTGCAGGGGATCAGGCCCAGAGCCTGCACTTGCTGTGCTGCCCAGTCAGCCGTGTCCCCAGCTCATAGCCCTCCCTTACACAGCAGGTGATTTAGAGACACTCACTCCGTGGCCATTGCACGTGCACTTGTTTGACATGTATGAAAATGGCAAAAGTGAAGTCACCACGAATTTCTGTCAAGACTTGTGTAAAGCTCAGCGTACAGTGTCCAGCCGTGAGGTCGGAAGGTCATCCTCTACCCACCCCCACCCCCGGAGCTGCTGTGAGTGAAATGGGAGATCAAAGTTCACTTCCCATAAATATTTGAAGAATGTCACAATTAGCAGTGGTATTCTGGGTAATTGTTATATTGCATAGGAAAATCAAAGCCAAAACTCTTTTAAAAACGAAGTGACAATCAGCTCACTTATCTTGGGAAGCAGTTTGGAGATACAAACTCCATTTGCTGTGTGTTTGAGGGGTCCT
This sequence comes from Apodemus agrarius, assembly GCA_964023405.1. Taxonomy (NCBI): domain Eukaryota; kingdom Metazoa; phylum Chordata; class Mammalia; order Rodentia; family Muridae; genus Apodemus; species Apodemus agrarius. The sequence goes on from OZ030021.1 coordinate 3,036,893, forward strand.
AACATCACTGCCTGTCAAGTAGAAAGCTTCATATTGTCAGAAACAAACGGCTAAAATTACCATGGCTTTTTCTGTCTGAGACTTGGCTGGGGAAGTTTCACTTAAAAATACATTCATGTATATATATTTATATATATTTATGAGTATGTATATATATTTGTATGTGTGTGTTTACATGGTCATACATGTACATGTATGTGTGGGTGTACATGTGGAGGAAAGGTTTCTATCCTTCAGAGCTGGAGTTACAGGTATTTGCAGGATGCCTGCCCTCTCCCATGAGTGTTGGAATCCAAATCCAGTCCTTATGACTCTTCAGCTAGTGCCTAAACAACTGGGTCATTTCTACTGTCTCCTGGGGAAACACTAACACTAACAGGTCCACCAATCTCTCAAAGGTTCCGAAGTTGTAGAAAGAAAACATTGAGCAATAAATGAAGTTTGAAAATTGGGAAACAAGCTGGGCGGTGGTGCGCACGCCTTTAATCTCAGTGCTTGGAAGGCAGAGGCAGGCAGATTTCTGAGTTGGAGGCCAGCCTGGTCCTCAGAGTGAGTTCCAGGACATCCAGGGCTATACAGAGAAACCCTGACTCGAAAAAGACAAACAAACAAACAAACAAAAAAAAAAACAAAAAACAAAAAATAATTGGGAAACAATCTGTCTATGCTTTTATGATGAGTCCTTAGGTATTTTGGCCAAAGACATAGAAAAAAATGTAAATAAGTATTTTTTTCAATAAACACCACTTTGTTTTTGTTCCTTAGTGCTCCTCTTTTGAAGTGAGATAGAGACAATTGAATAAGCTAAGGCCATCAGGTTTTGTGTCTATAATCAGTGAGTTTGGCAGATGTTGTAAAAAGCACTTGGGAAATCTGTTACGAACTGTAAACAGAAAACAGAGAGATCTTTGTATTTGTCTAGGAATTTGGAGAAACAAAGAGAACTTAGACCCACAGCTTTCCTTAGCCTGACTTAATACCACACGCTTCTCTGTACCACACACCTGCCCATCACCTGGCTCTGCCCGCAGTGACTGAAGGAAACAGCAGCCTTTAAGAAGTCTCATCACTGGCTCAGGGTCAGGGCTCTAGAAGCATGTCACTGTGCTGCTGTGACGGATGGACACGCGGCCTGCTGTGCTGTGCCTTGACGGCTGTGGTGCTTGCTCTCAGAAGCTATGAACGGCCTCGTGGGAGAAGACCTTGGCCTTGGCTGCACTAAGTCGTCACTGGAGGACTTGGCAAATGCTGATATCTGCACTCCACCCTCAGAGATCCTGATTGCTTCATTGTCTGCTGGTGGCCTGGATGTCAGGAACTGCAGAGTCTGAGGATGTGCCAATGTTTTCTCAGGACAGTGATTCTAGTGCCCTGTGTAGGTAGATTTATACAGTCACTTCTGCAATTTAAGACCCAAAATGGTTCCATCCACCTGAAAATCTCTTTTGCACTGCGCCATCATGGCATGTCACCCATTCTGCTTGTAGCTGCGTCCTCCACCTGCATGGTGCCTTGATGACCAGAGCCTCCCATAGGTTTACATATGTGCACACTTAGTCCCGAGGTGGTGGTGCCTTGATGACCAGAGCCTCCCATGGGTTTACATATGTGCACACTTAGTCCCGAGGTGGTGGTGCCTTGATGACCAGAGCCTCCCATAGGTTTACATATGTGCACACTTAGTCCCGAGGTGGTGGTGCCTTGATGACCAGAGCCTCCCATAGGTTTACATATGTGCACACTTAGTCCCGAGGTGGTGGTGCCTTGATGACCAGAGCCTCCCATAGGTTTACATATGTGCACACTTAGTCCCGAGGTGGTGGTGCCTTGAACGACCAGAGCCTCCCATAGGTTTACATATGTGCACACTTAGTCCCGAGGTGGTGGTGCCTTGATGACCAGAGCCTCCTATAGGTTTACATATGTGCACACTTAGTCCCGAGGTGGTGGTGCCTTGATGACCAGAGCCTCCCATAGGTTTACATATGTGTACACTTAGTCCCGAGGTGGTGGTGCCTTGAACGACCAGAGCCTCCCATAGGTTTACATATGTGTACACTTAGTCCCGAGGTGGTGGTGCCTTGATGACCAGAGCCTCCCATAGGTTTACATATGTGCACACTTAGTCCCGAGGTGGTGGTGCCTTGAACGACCAGAGCCTCCCATAGGTTTACATATGTGCACACTTAGTCCCGAGGTGGTGGTGCCTTGATGACCAGAGCCTCCCATAGGTTTACATATGTGCACACTTAGTCCCGAGGTGGTGGTGCCTTGAACGACCAGAGCCTCCCATAGGTTTACATATGTGCACACTTAGTCCCGAGGTGGTGGTGCCTTGATGACCAGAGCCTCCCATAGGTTTACATATGTGCACACTTAGTCCCGAGGTGGTGGTGCCTTGATGACCAGAGCCTCTCATAGGTTTACATATGTGCACACTTAGTCCCGAGGTGGTGGTGCTTTTGGGGGGGAGTTGTGGAACCTTTGGAACAGGGCCTTGCTTGAGGAAGTGTGTACTGGGGGTGGGCTTTGGTTGTGCACAGTCTTACCTCACTTCCTGTTTTCTCTCTGCTTCCTGATCCTGCTCTCATGTCTGTCACTTGCAGCCATGTCTCCCCTCCAAGATGGGACTCCTGTGCCCCTGGATAAGCCAAAATAACTGCTCCCTCCCACAAGGCACTTTGGTGATGGTGTCTTATCACTAAGACAGCCTGTGTCTGGGATTCTGCTTTCAGTCTGCCGTGTCTACAGTGTTCTAGAAATGGAACCCTTCAGTGGGTGCTCTTTCAGGTTGACTTCTCATCAGCATAATGCACTTGTATCCCACCATGTTGCTGTGATGGTCAATTTCATTACATCTTACTGCTAGATGTATTGCAGTTTGGGACAAATAAAAATAGTGACTGACCTGGAGATTTCTGTGTAGGAACCCAAGTTTTTGTTGTTGGACAGCATGTCAAGTACATGCCTGGCTTAAAGTGCCAAAGTTTTCAGGAGTGGCTGTGCAGTTTTGCATCAGTACGAGCTATCTACTTGACATCCACTTTCGCCATATTCTTGTCAAATGACTCTCTCTCTCTCTCTCTCTCTCTCTCTCTCTCTCTGTGTGTGTGTGTGTGTGTGTGTGTGTGTGTGTGTACCTGAATATAAAATGTGCAGCCCCAAGTCTCAGTCCCCCAAATCAGAGATTTTCAAGGACAAGATTTTCTTAGGAACTGACATTGTGATTTCATGTTCTCTAACATTTGAGAACTCCTTTGTTCCAGAAAGACCAAGGCTTCAATTCTATGTTTCAGGTCATAAGTGAAAGTCCTCTAGGTAGAAATGGGATATTGCCTTGAACCACTTTAGGACAAGGAAACCTTTTGTTCTTGTTGAGGGATGTGGGGAACAGCGCTGGATCAGGCAGGGTGCTGCAGGATGCTTCGGGGTGCTGCAGGGTTTGTACACATGCTGTAAGGGTTTGTTCTGACAGAGTCTGTGTGGGCTGCTATTGCTATGATGAATCACTATGACAAAGAAACTTGGGAGGAAAGTGTTTACTCAGCTCACACTTCCACCTCATAGAGGGAAGTCAAGACAGGAGCTCACACAGGGCAGGAACGTGGAGGCAGGAGCTGATGCAGAGGCCATAGATGAGCGCTGCTCACTGCCTTGCTCCTCATGGTTTGCTAAGCCTGCTTCCTCGTAGAACCCAGGACCAGCCCAGGGATGCCGCCCCTCACAGTTGGCGGGCCACAGCCACATCAATAGCTTATTAAGGAAATACTTGACAGGCTTGCCTACAGCACAGTCTCAGAAAAACATTTTCTCAATTGGTGTTCCCTCCTCTCAGATCACTCTAGCCTGTGACAGGTTGGCATAATGTTAGCCACCACACAGAGCAGGGCTGACAGAGAAGCGTGACTGTGGTTTAATAGTTTTATTGAATAAAAATATTGTAGCACAACTGTGCCACAATGATTTGAAGCAGTTAATATGGCGACAGTAGTGCTCATTTAGGAATCACTGGTCCAGCCCTAGGCTCTTCCTACATGCTGACTCTCTTTATATTTATAATATAGAGAGCAGGGAACATTATACTCTATTTTATAGCAGAGGAAACCTGGGTTCCAAGAAGGATGTTCATTGCTATTTTAGACCACAGGACTAGTCACTGATAGAACTGTTTTCCCTTCTGAAATCCTCTGCTTATTGTCCTTGTGAGTTCTATACTTCAGTAATTACATGTTTTTTAGAAGCTCATGAGCCTCCTGTCCAAAGAATAGATGCAAAGGAGAAGGAGATTGAGGAGGAGGCAGCAGCAGCAGCAGCTGTAGAGATTTATACCGAGGGCTGGGATATGACTCCATGGCAGAGCAATTGTCCAGCATAGAAGGCCCTGGGTTCCATCCCAAGCCCTGCAAAAGACATAGGTAGGTAGGTAGGCAGAAATAAAGAAAAAGGAGAGAGAGAGAGAGAGAGAGAGAGAGAGAGAGAGAGAGGCATATCTGTGAGTAGTTTAACCATCTCATCTGTTGGTATTTGTGTGAGTGGTATCTACCCCTTATTGAAGTTGTATTTTGAATTATTTCTCTAGTATACTTCTGGCATTTGAGCTGTACATATCTCCCTGCTCCTTGGGAACCTGTAATTATGGGAAACTAAGCCACACCTTTTGAGTACACATGCAGCCTGTGCCCATCTCCACAGCTGCCTTCACTTGCTGGTGTGAAATACCTGTTGTTTCCCAGCCTCCTCCCTGAATCATCTTGGATGGTTGCCTTGATTCTCTGAGGGCTTTGTGACATAATTTATATTTTCATGGCACACCCAGCCCCACTGGTTCTGTGCGGTTTTCTGTGTAAGTGGAGAGCTGTGGGCACATGGGTCTGATAAAATGGTTTTTCTTTCCTACTCACATTCTAAACTGAAGTCTCTATCCCAAGGCTCCTAGGTTTCCGGGACTAGAGTGGAGAAGTCCTCTGGAAATTAGTGAGGTATCCACTGGAAGCAGAGCCTGAGGCAAGTTTAAAGTAGAAGGCCCTAGCCCAGAGAAGAGAGTGAGTGTGGGCTCAAACAGCAATGCTTGGCGTGCTGGTCAGGGGATGCCCAAAGCCACCCATTGCCAGTCATGCCAGCTTCTCTGGGTGGGTCTGTGGAACTGCCATCATCTTCATGACAGTTGTTCATGGAGAACATGGCAGAAGTGTTTTGTTTTTGTTGTTGGTTTTTTGGTTGTTTTTGTTTTTTTGCTGCTACATCTGAATCTCACTGGTCAAATCTGGTTCTTCCAAAGTCACATGTCCTTTAGTTTGGGTCTGTCATTTGGTCTTCAAGTTACCTCAAGGAAGTTGTCTTCTATGCTCCCAGCAAAGAGAAAGGAAGGAAGGTAATAGGTTTTTGTCCAAATAATAAACCTTTCTGCTATTGCAGTAAGCCAAATCAAACCTTATTGAAACAGTATAAGAGCAGGTTTATAGGGAGCAGTTCCTAGGACAGTTCACATGCCCTAGAGAACCAGACCAGAGAAGTACCACACCCAGGCTGAGGTGATGGGGTTTTATAGATCCTAGGCAAGGGGTGATGACCTGTCAGCGAGGAGCCGGGATTGTCTTACATACGTTCTACAGAGGAGCACCTAGGCAGGCACTCTTGGGTGGGCTGCAGCTTGCATCAGCTGCTGGAACTGAGCTTCCTGGTACTATTCTTTTGTTCAAAATTTTCCAGTGCTGACAGGGTTGGGGGAAAGACAGGAGGAACAGGGTTTCTGAGATAATACAGGGGTGAGTGAGAGGTTCCAGTGGAATAGAAGGTTATATCTACGTGTTGGGGGAGGCAAGCATTCCTGTAGCAGGGGCTGGGCTCCAAAGTCCACAACTCCCATGGACTGTGGACAGGCATGGCTGGCCCGGAACATGCTGGAGGCTGCATCTGTTGATGACAACAGAGATGGGAAAGCAGGCCTCTCCATTGAGCAAGCATCCAGGACCTGGAGACAAGTGGAGTAAAGAAATTGAGGGTGATGCACAGAGTTTAGTGCATTGTCCTATCCAATTCTGATGTAAATGATGTCAGTTGGCGCTCTTGATTGCAAGTTACAAGATGAGACCCTAGCTTCCTTACAGCAGAAAAGCATGTGTCCGGATATAGAGGGGAGCGACTTTAGAGCCTGAAGATGACCTTAGAGAACAAGAGGTGGTCATTGCAAGAACAGGTAGAAGAGCCACTAACTCAGCACTGCAGTGAGAGAAGTGCAGTGAGAGAAGAGCAGTGAGAGAAGCTCAGTGAGAGAAGTGCAGTGAGAGAAGTGCAGTGAGAGAAGTGCAGGGAGAGAAGCTCAGTGAGATAAGCTCAGTGAGAGAAGAGCAGTGAGAGAAGAGCAGTGAGAGAAGAGCAGTGAGAGAGGAGCAGTGAGAGAAGAGCAGTGAGAGAGGAGCAGTGAGAGAAGAGCAGTGAGAGAAGTGCAGTGAGAGAAGTGCAGTGAGAGAAGAGCAGTGAGAGAAGTGCAGTGAGAGAGGAGCAGTGAGAGAGGAGCAGTGAGAGAGGAGCAGTGAGAAGAGCAGTGAGAGAAGTGCAGTGAGAGAGGAGCAGTGAGAGAAGAGCAGTGAGAGAGGAGCAGTGAGAGAAGTGCAGTGAGAGAGGAGCAGTGAGAGAAGTGCAGTGAGAGAGGAGCAGTGAGAGAAGAGCAGTGAGAGAGGAGCAGTGAGAGAAGAGCAGTGAGAGAGGAGCAGTGAGAGAAGAGCAGTGAGAGAGGAGCAGTGAGAGAGGAACAGTGAGAGAAGTGCAGTGAGAGAGGAGCAGTGAGAGAAGAGCAGTGAGAGAAGAGCAGTGAGAGAAGAGCAGTGAGAGAAGAGCAGTGAGAGAAGTGCAGTGAGAGAAGTGCAGTGAGAGAAGAGCAGTGAGAGAAGTGCAGTGAGAGAGGAGCAGTGAGAGAGGAGCAGTGAGAGAGGAGCAGTGAGAGAGGAGCAGTGAGAAGAGCAGTGAGAGAAGTGCAGTGAGAGAGGAGCAGTGAGAGAAGAGCAGTGAGAGAGGAGCAGTGAGAAGAGCAGTGAGAGAAGTGCAGTGAGAGAAGAGCAGTGAGAGAGGAGCAGTGAGAGAGGAGCAGTGAGAGAAGAGCAGTGAGAGAAGAGCAGTGAGAGAGGAGCAGTGAGAAGAGCAGTGAGAGAAGTGCAGTGAGAGAGGAGCAGTGAGAGAAGAGCAGTGAGAGAAGTGCAGTGAGAGAGGAGCAGTGAGAGAGGAGCAGTGAGAGAAGAGCAGTGAGAGAAGTGCAGTGAGAGAGGAGCAGTGGGAGAGGAGCAGTGAGAGAGGAGCAGTGAAAGAAGAGCAGTGAGAGAGGAGCAGTGAGAGAAGAGCAGTGAGAGAGGAGCAGTGAGAGAAGAGCAGTGAGAGAAGTGCAGTGAGAGAGGAGCAGTGAGAGAAGAACAGTGAGAGAGGAGCAGTGGGAGAGGAGCAGTGAGAGAGGAGCAGCAAGAGAAGTGCAGTGAGAGAAGAGCAGTGAGAGAAGAGCAGTGAGAGAGGAGCAGTGGGAGAGGAGCAGTGAGAGAAGTGCAGTGAGAGAAGAGCAGTGAGAGAAGAGCAGTGAGAGAGGAGCAGTGAGAGAGGAGCAGTGAGAGGACAGCAGTGAGAGAAGAGCAGTGAGAGAGGAGCAGTGAGAGGAGAGCAGTGAAAGAGGAGCAGTGAGAGGAGAGCAGTGAGAGAAGAGCAGTGAGAGGACAGCAGTGAGAGGAGAGCAGTGAGAGAGGAGCAGTGAGAGAAGAGCAGTGAGAGAAGAGCAGTGAGAGAAGAGCAGTGAGAGCAGAGCAGCGAGAGCAGCAGAGCCCTGCAAGAACAGGCAGCAGAACCACTGACTCAGGGCCAAATCATAGAAGAGACCAGAACCCTGACCACACCCCAAGCCACTCCTCAGACTCCACAAGCTTGATTCTGAAATAGGACAGGGCCTTTGAGCTTGTGATAGATTTAACTGTGTCCTCTCTCCCATCCCAACATTTCACCTTCACGTCTTCCCATGTTCCCTTATTTGGAAGTAGAGTCTTTGCCTGTGTCATCAGGTTAGAATGAGGTTGTTTGAGTGAGTCCTAATCCAATATGGCCTCAGGAAATGGGAAACAGTAAATGTCTGGTCTTCAGGCCATACAATTTGTGGTGCATTTTAGGGGCAACCACAGAACATGAGCACAATATTAGAAAGCCAAGAAGAATAAAGAGAGGAGGGAGGAAATGTGTGAGGGAGGGAAGAAGAGAAAGGAGAGCTAGAGCTGGCTGGTTAGCCAGATGAGCGATTGATAGATGATAGATGTAGATATGTAGGTAGGGATAGATGATAGATAGATAGATAGATAGATAGATAGATGGATGGATGGATGGATGGATGGATGGATGGACGGACGGACGGACGGACGGACGGACGGACAGACAGACAGACAGATAGATAGATAGATATCTACTATATTGTTGAAGACTGCACATTGCTAGGGCACACTGCAACCCTCATTTCATTGGCACACGGCCGATGCAGCCACTCAGGGTTCTGCCCTCAGAAGTTTCCAGCACCTGCATGGTCCAGTCCTTGCTGCATAGTCTTGATGTTGAAATTCTTCATAACTGTTAGATGAAGGAACTGTTGTTTTCCATTGCAGTGAGGTGAGTCCTACACAATGAGTGACAAGTCCTGTCACTTTGATGTCACAGCACTTCTGCAGATTAAATAGACTTTATCTCTGTTTGCATTTGGTGGAGACGAAATGGAAGCTGAGACGCAGAGGAACTCAATCAGGGTCAACAGAATTACCCAGAGCTGCATCCAGAGCAGAGGCCTCGTGTGCAAAGAACTTTGCTTTCAGCCCTCTTCGCAGATTCTATAGCTCTCAACGCTGCCTAGGAGCTGACATTAGCACAGAGGGAGGTAAAGGCTGGCTGACTGGCTGTCACTCCATGTGACATGTGAGAACTGGCCAGCGTTTCTCATGAGCCTTGTCCCTGGCAGCCAGGTCAGGAGGTACTTTCTCATCCCATCTGGCAGTGCTGTTTTATTGCAGTTTATTTTTTCATTGTTTCTGTTAGGAATGTAACCCAGCAGAAACAGGGCTCTTGCCTGCCTGGACCCCTTGCTTGAGTTCAGATAAAACTGTTGACCTCAGGCCCTTGAATCGATGCTGACACTGTTGGTCATGGTCATTGGAGTCAACCAGTAGACCTCTTCCTTGGTTCCTGATATCCAGCCTTCTATCTTTCCCATGAGACCCCAACCCTTTTGTCCATGGGGTATTCTTAAGATCTCTTAGCTTATACCCATGCTCCCCCATGTTCTGTGGGTTCAATGGGTATGTCAACCTCATCCTTGCTCCATTGATGATGTGGTGTGGCCAATCTGAGATTGGTTCAGGGGTTGCTATGTGATACAAACAGAACCAATCAGAATCCCCTTTAGAAACTGTAGCTAGAAGCTGGAGCGAGGTCTCTCTTCCTCTTTATAATGGGAAAGCATGAAGGACTGTGGCTGAGAAGAGAAAGAGAACTAAATGAGAGAGGACAGGATCTAGATGTTAGACGATGATTTGACAAGGTTTTAAATGATGGCTGTTATCTCATGGACCAACAGAGACTAAGTTGACTGACCAGTGGTCATTTAGAGTTTTGAGGGCTTTGGGCGGGTGAAGAAACTTAACTGTTACAAAGAAGGCCCTTCTTGCCATCCACGGCAGCTCTAGTGCCATTCTCAAAATGTCTTACAGTGTTTAAGGGCAGAAGTGCTTTTGGCGTTGGAGGCAAGGTTGCTACTGGTTACGTAGACAGCTCTTCTGTGTGTGCCAGAGCTCAACATCTGGTGTCTTCCTCTGTTGATCTCCATCTTAGTTCTTGAGATGGTTTCTTGCTAAGCCTGGAGCTTACCAACTAGGCTAGACGGGCTGGCCATCAAGCCCCAGAGATCTTCCTGTCTCCGCCTCCCCAGTACTGAGGTGACAGTCCTGGCCTGACCCTTTTGTGTGGGTTTTAGGGGATTGAACCTACTTTTCATGCTTCTCTTGTTACCACTGTCCTGAGGAACCACCCATTACCCCAGTGAGTTCTTCAGAATAAAGGAGTACCCAGTCACCTGCTTGCTCACTGTAGGAGAATAATGTCAACTCAGGAAAGAAGCAGTCTTGGTGATTCGTGAACATCTGTCTCCAGGCCTGCTGGTAGCATATCTAATCTCTGGCTGAACATTTCCTGTATGAGCCTCTTTGAGTTGGCTTTGGTCACTGACTATGGAAACGGAAATAACAGTAACAGGCAGAGGGACAAGGCGAGCCCTGGCCCTGTATACTTGCCGCCCATAAACTCTTCACACTAAGTTAGCCCTTCATTTCAAATCCGCTCTCAGGCCTGACTATGGTATCCCCCGCCTCCCCGCCTCCATATCTTCTTGGCACTTCTTTGGCAAGGTGGCCCAGACCAGGACACAGAGAGCTCTGCAGCTCACTAGCCTCATCTCAGGCTGCTTGTGTCCAGAGCAACTGTGCTCTGAGAGGATTCTGGTGCTGTAGCACTCCTCATGCCGGGCACCCGTCTGGAATGTGTTCACTACCTCAAGTTCACCAAACACCTGCCAAGAAGAGAAGCCTTTGATAAACCCTAAAGTGGGCTGTCTTCTGTGTCCTGGACATACATAGTAAAAATCTCTGGTATTTGGCCATCTTACAGTAAGCCATCTGCTTGTTTCTCTACCTCCTAGACTAGAAATGTCTCAAGTCTTTGTTTAGATCCCACTCACTTTCTGCCATCCCTGACACACAGTGGCCTATTTCTTAGTAAGCGGTACAGTTGCGATCAACTGGTCTTGGTCATGGGTCAAATAGATTGTCTTTTGCTTTGCCTTTTGGGACCGGGACAAGGTCCCCCTGCTTCACACTCTTAAGCACTAGCCCACGTGCCTTAGAACTGGGAGTCTTTATGATGCATCAGACCAGTAAGTCATCTGAAATCATCTAGGACAGCCCACCAGTTGTATTTTGTATCATTCTTGAGTGACCCCTGGCACCTCTGTGACTCTGCTCAACACCTCTGTGAAAGCAGCCTTTTAAAAAAGTTTTATAAAAGTGAATTTCTAGAAAGAAGCCAACCAACTTCTGACTCCACTGACTGAAAAGAGTATGGAATGTTGTAGGTCCAGAGTCGAATTACAATTTTTCTTAGCTGTCTTTAGCCTCTAAATAGCCATTCTTTGTCTTTATGCCCACCACCTGTGTCAGACTCTAGACTGACTGCAGGTTGAAAGTCTTTTGGAATGTATTAACCATGCCCTAATTTTCCTCCAACCAAAAGGCTCATTGCGGTCAGATAACATAAGGCCTATAGCTGAGATTTCTCCACTGTGCTACAACCAATACTTTGTTTCCACAGTATGTTTGCAAAAGTGCCTTGACTTATGACTACCCTTGTTCTGTTACTGTAACTCCATGGACCTGCGTCCATGCTGGAACATAAAACTGTGTGTTTCTGGGGCATGGTCGCTCATATTTGACCTCAGAATAAACGCTTATTCTCTTTGAGGTGTGTGCTGTGCTTTTTTGTGGACAGTTTAAACATTGCATGTGTTTCTGAGTTGAACAAAGAAAATGGAACTGACCATTATTTACATGTGGCCATTTTATTCCTGGAAACTGTGGGTAAGGGGACGAGAAAGTCTACTCACTATCCGGAGGGGAGTCGTCTTCTAGGCAGCAGACATCCTCCTTTTCAGAATCCTAGAGGAGAGAAGCCTGTTGCTTGGAAGGCTTCAGGTTTTGGGTGTGAGGGGGACACTGAGGCAGATTGTCCTCTTGGGTAAGAAATTCTTGGAAGAGTTATTAATGCCATGGGCATCCTGACAGCATGGTGGAGACTTTGAGAAGAGTTGAGTTCCATGTGGCAGAGGTGGGGCTAGTCCCAGGAAGGACTTGGGCTCAAAGTCATGCCTGACAGACTGGTAGGGTGGAAGGAGGGGGGCTGTTAACCCAGGTGGGGCCCGAGTACAAAATCAACTGAGGGAATGGGGAGAGTAAGAGTCTAGAGAAAGAAGTTAATGGGGAGCTTCAGAATGAGTGCGGCCTTGGCTAACACTCCTGAGCTCACCCCAGAGGGTATTTGTCCTTTGGACTGGCTTTGGAGGTAAAGAAAGCCAGCAGCTGTGGTGTGTGGGCCTCTAGGCCCATGCTGTTGCTATCAGCTACACTTTTATTTTCTCTTGATCCTCTCACAGAATACCTTTGTTCTTCCTGTTTGTGTCTCCGAAGAGATGGCAGGGTGAGGAGGGCGAGGGGAAGTGAAGAAACTTGTATTTTTAGCCCTGACACAGCATAAAGTTCTGCGTCTTCTGTTATAAGCACATTTAAAAATAAACATCAAGACTTGTAAGTGAAGTGATTTCTTAGTGTCCATGTCGTGTCTGTTAGGATTCTGTCTAAGCTCCACCACACAGCCAGGTAGGCCCACTAAAAGAGGAGCTTCTTACTCCCTCCTCCATCCCTCCCTCTCCTCCCCGCCCCTCTGTCTCTTGCTCTCCTGTTTCCTGCTTGCTTCTCTCTTGCCCTCCTGGGCTCTTCCCTCTCCCATCCCCCCCCCCCTTCCATGTAGTCACGGCCAGCCTCTACTTCTCTTCTCTTCTCTTCTCTTCTCTTCTCTTCTCTTCTCTTCTCTTCTCTTCTCTTCTCTTCTCTTCCTCTCCTCCCCTCCCCCCCTCTCTGCCTCTACTACCCTCTTAACTCCCCTCCCCATGCCCTGTATAAACTCTATTCTATATGTGACTGGTCCCTCGGGGTAGAGATGCCTCGGTTGATTCCTTGGGTGTAACAGGGCACTGATGTTGTCAGGACAACCTCTTTTTGATTGGCTTTAAGTCCCACTCCACAGGAGACAGGTGCTTATCTTATAGTTCTAACCAAGAACAAATAGTTGCGGAACACACAGGCCCCAGGGTGAAGTCACTGCTATTACCCTGCTAAGTGCACATAGTGTCAAACTGCCTCTAAATTCTACTCACAGAGTAGTGCGGCTCTTAGCTCACCATGGAACTTTCTTTGTGCGGTGAGTGGGTGGTGGTTAACATAGATGCTAACTGGTCAAAGCGCAGGGGACAGGGCTAGCGAGTGCTCAGCAGCAAATGGGGTGTCTGTATCGCCCCACCCTCGAGGCTCAGGACCATTATGGAAGAGAGCGTGGAAATACTGGAAGAGCCCAAGGGGAGACGACTGATACAGAACAGTGTGACCGGACTGAAGTGACCGGACCCTGCTACATGGTGACATGGCTGTGGGCTGGCCACACACGACCAAGCAGTGGATGATAGGGAAGGTATGTTGTCACTGCTTTCTGCTGCTGTACCAAAACTCCATGACTGAGGCAAATCTCAAAGAGGGCATTTAATCTGGGCTCGCGGTTCAAAAGGGCTAGAGCCCATGACATCCTGGCAGGGGGCATCATAGCAGGCAGACGAACAGGCAGGCACGGCACTGGAGAAGTAGCTGAGCACTTACATCTGACCCACAGTGTGAGGCCAAGAGAACGAGCTGGGAATGGTGTGGGCTTTGAAAACCTCGAACCCCAACCCCCAGTGACACACCTCTTCCAATAAGACCACACCTCCGAATCCTTCCTAGACAGTTCTGCCACCTGAGGACCAAACATTCAAGTCCATGAGTGCATGGGGGCTGTTCTCATTCAAGCTTCTGCAGGGCTCATGATCCTCCGCCTATAATTGAGCTGTAGATAGTTGATGGCTTCTGGGGAGGGAAAGTCGGGTTGTCTTTAAAGGTGTGGCCTGTGGTAGGTCAACCATGCTCCAGAAGATGGCCCCACACTTAGGAATTTATGAGCATCACAAATTGGACTTGGTGGGTTACAGTAAACAATAACAACAACATAAAGTTGAGGCATAGGGAAGCACAGGTGGATCTGGAAAGAGTTGGAGAAGGAGTAGGAGTGAACGTAATTAAGATACAATTTATGAAATCCTCAAATATATTTTAAAATAACATCATTAAGTATCAGTGTGTATACATTTATTATAATCATTTAGAGAGATAATAACATCTACAGTCACATTTTGATTATTGACAAACTAACAGAATTCCCACAAGAGTATATGCAGCCAAATTAAAAACCCTGTCACCTAGTAATGTCATTGACGTTGGAAGGCTGTGGTGGGGCTGGTTTAAGCAAACCAGTTCAGATAAATTTAGATGCATAAATATTTGCTCTTGTGCTCAGTACAGTAACATGGTAGATGGGTTTGTAGCCTAGGAACAGGCTTTAGCATAGGTGTGTAGCAGGAGGCAGGGGCGTGTAGATATACTTGAACAATAATAAGATCAGCTCTAAGAGCACAGCCCTGTCGCTGGAAGTATGCGGAACTGACCGACTTGCCATTCACATGTCTTATGGCATGCACAGTTTGCACCAAATGAATGGCTTCAGTATGAGCTTTCCTGGGCAAGGATCTTGTCCTCGGACCAGGAGTTGTCTGATTTTGCTAGCAATTACTCCTGTTCCTGATACAGTGGGAAACACTGGAGGAATGTACTGTGGAAGACCAAGGGGAGGATTCCTCTGCTGCAGTATTTATGTGCATTGCATTGATAAAACACTGCATTACCTGCAAAGAGAGATCAGCTGACTCTTTATTATGGGGAATTCAGCTGTGCAGCTGAGATACCTGGAGTGCTATGCAGGTACACACATGCTCGCGCGCGCGCACACACACACACACACACACACACACACACACGTGTCATGGGTAAGGTGGTATTCTGTTTCTAATGTGTCTTTCCCCTACAAAGATAGGGCAGCATGGTGCAAAATATTTTAGCCGTACTTTTGTTTAATCTTGATTGTCAACTTGATGGCATAGAGAGATGCCTGGGCAGTTAGTGTAGCTCATTTCTGGGTGTACCTGTGAGGATATTTCCAGACAAGAGTAAGGAACCTCCCTTGAACGTGGTTGACACGGTCAGGTCAGACAGGCAGGGTGGGTGGGGTAATTAGCTTAAAAGCGGAAGGAGGAGGAAGCCAGTTGATTTTATCTCTTTGAAAACATGAAGGGAGGGAAAAAAAGCATTTCCTTCTTTGAATTATTTCTCTTAGGTATTGCCACAGCAACAAAAAGCTGCTTTTACACCGTGGTGGCAGCAGGCCCAGCATACGTGCGGACTAGTTGACCTGTACCTCTCCTAAGGAGCAATGCCACATGTCACCTGCTCCTTACCAAACCCTCAGACAGCCAGAAACATGACCTGGACGAGGCTTAGGTCGTGGGCCGCTGAATTATGGTGCTGCTCAGGATCGTTATCACTGGGAAGTATGGATCCAAGCTTTGACCCTCAGTATCGTAAAACCTGTGGGTGGCACAGCCCTGCAATCCCAGCACCTGGAGGTGGAGACTGGAGGATCACAAGTTCAAGGTCATTCTCAACTGCATAACAAGTCTGAGGTCTACCAGAGACCTAGGACACTGTTCCTGTCTTTAAAAAGAAAGAAAACCTTATTAATGGATTATAAAGGCAGGGACTGTTCAGATCCAAATGTAGATTTTTTTTACATGTTTAGTATACTCTGAAGAAATTATTACTTCTTTCTTGGGGTGCATTAATAATAGCAACTAATAACAATAATGTTGGCATTAGAAATAGTTTGACTTAAACTTCTTCATATAATGCATCTGGTTTTTCGATTTCACAGATTTCCTTTCTGCTGGATATTGCAAGATAACACTGCTGACAAGCAAAAGGAACACTGTTCCCCCCAATGACATGTCATTCAGGGCTGGCAGAGGGGTTCTCCCTGCTTATGCTACTGAGCTAGGAGGGTACTGTGCCAGCTGGAGCAAGGGCACAGGCTTTTTCCAGCTTCCTCCCTTGCCAGGGACCAGCCTCAGCATGGAGAGGGGTCCTGGGAGAAAGGGTGTGTGGGGTGGCAAAGGAACAACTCAAGTAAAATGGTGGGTCCAAGTTGGTGGCCTAGGCTCTGCGGAGATGGCTTTCCAGACTGCTGAGCTCTCTCTGTCTGTCTCTGTCTCTCTGTCTCTGTCTCTGTCTCTGTCTCTGTCTCTCTCTCTGTGTGTGTGTGTGTGTGTGTGTGTGTGTGTGTGTGTGTGTTCTGTTCTTCTCTAGACAGATTTTTCTTGCTATTCTAAAAACTCTCTGGTTGAGGCAGCTCTCTCTGCTAGTAAAAATCCTAAAAGCTATATAGATAGCTGACTTTGGTCAGAAAAGCTACTATAAAAAAAATTATTGGATCTTCCAACCAAGTCAGAAATCCTGTTAAGAAAAAATTCTCAAAGAGCTGTTTTTGCTCTCCAGAGATCTCCAGACAGCTCAGCTTTCTCTCACTAGAGAAAATTTCAAAGGACTTCTCTCACTTTTTGCTAGCTCATCTCATGCAGACCAAGAGCCCAGTTTTTTATTTAGATATCAATTTATTTAGATTTAGATAATCAACTTATTTAGATATCAATTCAGTCGTTTATTCCAGGTTCCCTTTTGATAATCCTATGAATCAGCATCCTATGACCCCAGCCCTTTGATTCTTAGGAAACAGCAAGCACACCTTTTCTTGTAACATTGCAAGATAGTTCAGAGACCTGCCAGCCTCTGTTAACACACAGATGCTAAGCTAGCTGGTGGGACCCTGTCCTGAAGTGACCATTTCTACCACTCCTGGGCCTAACCTTGCTGTGTTCCAGGCTGATCTTGAACTAGGGACTCTGTCTGCCTTTGTTCCTTTCTGACAAGCTGGCTAGTAGTGCAGCTGCCCTTGTTCTTTTAGGTCCGGGATGCCCCTCTTGTACTTCATACTGCATCCTTATAGTCTGCATAGTTGAGAAATTATATA
This sequence comes from Apodemus agrarius, assembly GCA_964023405.1. Lineage (NCBI taxonomy): Eukaryota > Metazoa > Chordata > Mammalia > Rodentia > Muridae > Apodemus > Apodemus agrarius. The sequence goes on from OZ030021.1 coordinate 3,053,723, forward strand.
TTTTCCAACTCACATTTTTAGAGTACTCTTCCAAGCCTGAAGGTCTGTCCTGAGATCCCAGTGTTTATCATTTCGCTGAGATGAAGCCACTCCCTTGCCTCCTCGACTCGTGCTGTTTCTAATTATCATGGAGTCATTGATGTTACATTCCTCAGAGGACCGTGAAAATATGTGCATTATTACACAAACAAGCCTTACACCCACAGCAGCTATAGATACTCTTGGAGACTCACAGCAGGGCCTTGTCCCAGGGGCAGGAACCATGTCACTCTGCCCCTACCAGGGCGCTTGGCACTCCCTTATTCTACAAAAGTAGAATATGGCACCCAATAAACATCTAGCTAAGCCTTTCTGATGTCTATTAGGGATTCCATTTAGGGACAGCATAAAAGAAGGTTTCTGGAAGGGATGCCTTCTCTGCTCCACAGGGCTGCTTGAGTGACATGCATCCAGCTAGAGAGACAGGCAGGTGGGCTCTCCTGGAGTCACCACATACTCCCGTCTCAGAGACAGCTAGTGAGTAACTGCTAGAGAGAAGACAAAGCAAAGTCTTGCCGCAAGGTTCCTGGGGAGGGAGGTACTGGCCTTGAGCTAACTTGCCTTCTAATTACAAGCCGCTCACCCAATGTTACCTCCACCCTCAGCCGAGTAAAAAAGGCTGTGGGTTCTTCTAACTGATTGCAGATTTATAAAAAGATAAACAAAAATACACTGTTTCTATTGTTAGCTTTACCAAAAACTGTTTTAACAGGACTCAAAAACAACTAGGTTTTCTTAAGGTCCTTTTGTAGAATGCTGTCTTCCCATTGTAACGGCTGTTGCCATCCTAATTAAAGCCGCCCTGTGGACACTCCCTCCCAGAAGAAGGGGGCAGTGTTGGTCATTATACCCTTACCTGAGCCACTGCCCGCTCCACATTTTTCCCAGAATTCCCTCTTTAGTATGTGATCTGTCAGAGTTGCAGGTACCTCTTGGTGTCAGGAGATGCTAAAATGGGAGGCTAACTGAACAGAGGAATCCATCTGCAGTTACCGGGAAGTGACAGTCTGATGATGGAGCCACTAAGCATCCACACATGGCTGGGCTTGGGGACTAGGGGAAAGCTGGGGGGCCACAGGCTTGGAGCTTCGGGTATAACCTCATTCTGGAAACCCCCTACATGAACCAGTAAGTTTGTTTCTCCAAGGCAGATTGAGTCAGGGGTTTCTGTTATAGTAGCAAAGCGAACCACAGCAGTGTGTGTGATGTAGTAACACTTGCAGTTTCGTTTCTAGAATGAGGGTAGATGGGGCACTACCCTGGCCAATCACACTAGGGGTTTGTAGAAAAGAAATGAGCAGTTTCCTCCAATTCTCCCTTTCCTTCTCTTCCTACCCCTCAAGTGCTGAAGTGGTGAGGTCAAGTACATTGGTGACTCTTTGGTTTGCAGGAGAGAGTATGGGTCCCACGTTGTCTGAGACACCCTGCTAGTGTTACTAATCTGGATTTTTCCTTCCCTTTCAATGCAGTATAGTATACATACATCATGACCTTTCAAATGTCACTGTGAACCGCTCTTGTTGTTCGTCAAAGAGAGCAGGCAACCATAATTCCCACCTGCTAGGAGACGGTGCAGGCATGGGTGTCCTCGTGAGACACAGCTGCATAACCATTCTCTTGGGCTTTGGGGGCTGCCTTTGAATCTCCTTTACACTGGCCAGTAGTGAGGACTGCACTACCAGTGTCATAATGGGTGGCAAACTCTCCTGCTGAGCCCCTCCCATCACTTTAAATCCTCTTTATACCTCTTACCACTGAGCAGATGTTTTCAAGTGTCTTTGTATAATGCAAAAACTAGCCTAATCATTTTGTATCTGACTAGATCCTACTTTGTATGTGTCTAAGCTGTGCTACACTGTGGATTTCACCCTCTGTTTATGCTGGGGACCAGGACATCTGCATTCCATATTGCAAATGTCCTTGAACAATTCCAGTTGTTCAAGAGTGTCCCAAAGTTTGTATAGCCCATTGTGCTCCGCCCTTTAGACAGAACTAGCCCCAAAGGATAGCTTTGACCTTCTGATTCCTTATTAATTGCAGAGCCCCAAATACAACTTGAAATACTTTTTGTCCCCTTTTCTCCAGCTATAAATGCAACAGAAGGCTGTGCTCTGTCCCCTCCCCAGGTGGGAGAGGGACAGCTGTCTCCCATTTTCCCATAGTCCTCTTGTCTCGCCTATCTTGTTGCCTTGCCTGTGCGAGGACTGGAGGTGGATGGCTCCACATGTCCAAAATCCAGGCAGCAGAGCAAGGAAAGCCATGGCCAGGCTAGTCAGCACCCAACGCCATAGAGTATGTGAAGCCAGAGCCTCGTGTGGACTCAGTCCCTAAGAGCTAATGGCTAGCTCATAAAGATGTATGCACACACAAGTTTATTAAAGAACCCCTGACTTGTGTGTCATTTGGGATCTGCTCTCTACTGGCTCAGTGGGCACACAGCCCTCAGCATCCGTCCTTACCAAGGATGCCATTCAGGTCCCCTGGAAATGCCATTACAATACACTAGAAAACTAAAGAGGTTGCAGTCTGAATGTCACCGAAGGCCAGTGACAGTGCTCACAACTGAAACCAAAATTAAAGGGTCAGTTTGTAAAGTCCTCTCAGCTTGAATGATGTGATTCCTAGATTAGATGGCACTGTTCCCAGCTGGACATGCATTTATTTATTTATTTATTTATTTATTTATTTATTTTAGTATTTATTTAATAGCTAGTATTCAAATTTTTTGTTAAGAATTTGTTGGCCCAGCAGAGTATCTTATTGTGCAATTACAGCAGCCCAGAGGCTGCAGAGTAAAGTCTCAAACAAAGGGTCGGCATGATTTTACAACAGTTGTACGGAACTTTGTAATTGAGGCACAGGGCTGTTGTCCTAGCTAGGTGGGAGGTTAGGCAGGGTGACTGAGCCCAGGAGTTCCAGGCCAGCCTGAGCAGAATAATGAGATCCCGTAAAAAAGGGGACAGGGAAGGCTACAGCTGAGCACTGACCACAGTGGCCATTACTCTAATTACATGGATGAGCATGAGAGAGTTAGGCCGTCTTGTAAGGAAAGGTACAATCAACAAAGCTAACATACATGGTGAGTTTAAGTTACGGTTCCTTTGTGTGGCAATTTGTACTTAGCTCACTATAATGTTGGGTGTTATATTTGGGGTGATGTTTAGATCTGAGTATGAATGGCTTTGAGCCCTTCAGCAGGGAAGTTTCTTCTAATGGAAGTGAATGAGCTCTTAGGCAGGGAAGACAGTCCAATTCGCATTAACATAATCTTAGTTGTAACAGTATTGTTTAACGACTGCTAAAGTAAATAACATTTTTAAAACCCATAAACCGAATTCTCTTTTGCGTCTAAATGGAGCATGCAGAAATCACCAGCTCACCGTCAGAAGTAAGACTAACTCTGATTAAATTATCACCCTTGGCATTCTGCTGACATTTGCTTATATAAAAACCACAGCTTTTCTATTTCACTGGCATGAAAATATGGTCGTCAGGGTGCTAAGAGAGCACACCTTAACAGCTTACTTCTTAGCTTTTAAATATTTAGCCAAGTAGCGTATGGATGCCTATCTCTCTTTGGATCTAAGGGTGGTGGGCCCTAGCAAGCGGGCCAGGTTCTGAGGCCACGCCCCCGCCGCCCAACTGCTTGAGGATTGGCTGCTTTGGACCTCCTGGGAGTGCCTGGCACTGGACTCCCAAGGGTTCTGACTCGCGTGGCTCAAGCCAAAGCCACCCGGGTGTTCAGCCACGCTCTGTCACAGCGAACCAGGAGTTCTCTGACCCCGTGTCAAGCTCTCCCGCCCCTCCCAGTGCGTCCAGGGTTCATCCTATCCTGAGGGTTGGGCATTGGGGCGTCGCGTGGGTGTCTGCAGCCTGGGCGCTAGCCTGGGGGCCTCTGGGGCGGGTTCCGGGGCCTGCAGGGGCTGCAGGAAGCGGAGGCAGCTCGGGACGCCTGGATCGAAGCGGGCGCAGACACCCGAAACGGCTGGGGTGGCCGCGAGCCGGCTGCTGAGTAATCCCGGGCGGCGGGTGGGAGCGGCCCGGCGCCCACGTTCCCCGCGCCGCAGCCCGGCGGCGGCTCCGCCTTCGCGTCCCTCCCCGCCCCCTGCCGGCTGCTGCGCTCGGCTCCCGGCAGGTCGGAGCGGGGCTCGGGGAGCGCGGGCCGCTGCAGCCGCCTCCCGCACCTCGCCTCGGCCCGCGCGGGGCCTCGTGCGCCCATGGCTGGCTCGGAGCAGCAGCGGCCGCGGCGGAGGGAGGACGGCGACCCGGACGCGGCAGCGGCGCCCCTGCAGGACGCGGAGTTGGCCTTGGCCGGCATCAACATGCTTCTGAACAACGGCTTCAGGGAGTCGGATCAGCTTTTCAAACAATACAGGTGACTCCGGCTCCCCCGACTCACTGCCCCTGCTACGCGCACCGGGTGGTCACCTCGCGACCCGCCGCTGCTCTCTTCCCTGCTCCCCTTCGCTTCCCAGGGCTTTATCTGCAGCCTTTGCCCTGCGCCTTGGCCCTATCCTCCTCCCCACCCCATGCCCCGCTGCGCCGACCCTTCCCTCCTTGTGACCGCAGTCCGGACTCACTTTCTGCCCTCCGAGGGGTGTCCAGTAGTTCTCTGCTGCTTTTGAGCTGTCGCCTGGTCTCCCACCGCGCATTGGCTCAGGGGACTGATGCATTAGAGGCAGCAGCAAGCCTGGCACTTGCAGGGTTGGCACTCAGGCTCGCGCGCTGCCGGGGCAGCCTTTGTGACCTGAGCACAGCCCGCGACACCCTTGCCAGGTCCTTCTGTGGCGCTCTCCTTTGTATACCCCGGCATTCCCGGTGCTTTTGTTATGTAAAGACAGTGTAGTGAATTTGTCGCTCTGTAGTGGAACTTAAAACATTTCAGCCCAAACTCTGATCGCCCATCTCTGCCTCATCCTTCTAAATTCAAGATGAGTTCTGATACCTTTCAAGAGAGTCGATTTATTAAGAATTATCTAGTAAGAAGAAAATAGAGGGATTTTAAAAATACGGAAGGATGGAAGAGGAAACACGTGCGTTGCGTTAATTCTTGTTCGCCTTTGAAAAATTAAGCTCAAGACCCAAGCCCTGTTGTGAAAGAAGCCTTGGGAACTCAAAGCACCCAGGTGTTCTGCTTCAGGAAGCAAGCGGGCTTGCCTGTGAATGTGGACGGGCAGTCAGATGCCAGGAGCTGTCCTCAACATGTTTAAGGGCGGATACCACATAGTTTCTGAGATAGGTAGTTTAGAATTGAAATTAGCGAATCCCAGGGATGGAAAAAGAGTGTGCTGGTAAATGAGGAATGCTTAGACCTTAAAGAATGGTGGTTTCCACAGAGCTAAGTCACTGCACTCCCACTACAGCAAAGCAAGTATCTTACAACTAGTAACTTTCCACTAAATCTGGTTTACTTTGTTGTTTTGTTTTTGAGACATAGTGTACAGTTTGTAACCCAGGCTAGGTCCTCCTATCTCAGCCTCCTTAGAGCTAGAATTACAGGCTTGTACTCCCACACCTTGGCTCTATCACATGTTTACTTCTAAGTCAGCTGCTTCTCACCTTTACGGTCTGAAAATGAGAACAACTTAAGAATGTCTTATTTAAAACACAACACACACACTATATTAGTTTGATTTAAACTTCATCAAAGGCTTTGATGGAAGTTTGTTTTTTGTTTCTTTTTTGTTTTTTGTTGTTAGCTTGTTTTTTTTTTTTTTTTTTTTTTTTTTTTTTTTTTTTTCTAGACAGGGTTTTTCTGTGTAACCCTGGCTGTCCTGGAACTCACTCTAGACCAGGCTGGCTTCGAACTCAGAAATCCGCCTGCCTCTGCCTCCCAAGTGCTGGGATTACAGATGTGCGCCACCACGCCCGGCTGATGGGAGGTTTTTAAAAAGTTACTATTATGTTATTGCTTGTTTATAGGTTTGTTTTAATTAATTAGCTAATTAAAAATTTTGAGACAGGCTTTCACTGTGTATCCTTGGCTGGCCCTGGCACTATTATATAGACGGAGTGGCAATACTGTCACACTGGAAGCAGGAAACTCAGTCTTTATCTTGTCCAGTGATCCTCAGCCTGAGGGTCACAACCCCTTGGCAAAACTGTCTACAAAAAATATTTATATTGCAATTCATAGCAGTAGCAAAACTACGGTTACGAATTAGCAGCGAAAATAATTGTATGGTTGGTGGTCACCATGGCACAAGGAACAGTATTAAAGGATCACAGCATTAGGTAGTGGAGAAGCACTGTCCGGGTTTATGGCTCCTCAGCAGGGGGCAGATGGAAGGTTGGTGCTCTTCATAGAGCAAAGAGGAGCATCTCTGTTGGAAGTTTTTCTGGAGGGAAGAAGACCAGGCAGGGTGCAGCTCAGAGCTGCCGGCTGAGTTTCCTGTGGGAACTGTGAATGAGGAGGAAGAATACTGCAGTGTGTCTGCTCTGAAGCCCAAGTCCACACACATTCCTCATAGGTTCTCACTGTCCTTCCCCAGCCAGAGACTGACTGGCATCCGCGGGGGCCAGTCCCTTGTTCTCAGTCAGACTTTGATCTCACCGGTCTCCTCCACTGCTAAGCATATTAGATATTTGCAATAGGCCCGGGCCTTATCCTCCAGCACGCTTACGAAGCTGCCTGCCTTGGGGGGGTGGGGGTGGGGGGGTAGGATGACTGGCAGCATTATCCTATCAGCTTTCCCTTGCTCCATCTGCTGTGTTCACGCCTCCCACCTCCCGCCTCCGCTGCTCTCGCCCGTGTGCCAGGAGGCGCCATTGCATGGCAGGGCCAGGGCCTGGCCTCCAGCAGCTCGGGCTCCAGTCCTGGCCCTGCCCTTTTGTGGATGCAGATGTTGCGGTTTCTCAAAAACTGCTTCATTGCCTGTAAACCGAAAGCAGGATTGTTTGTTAAACCTAACTGGAGGAAAGCCGGGCACAGGGATGTAGCTCAGTTGAGTTCTTGCCCACTGTGCATGAAGGCTTGGATTCAACTCCCGGCTCCACTTAAACTGGGCGTGGTGCTCCACGCATACAATTCCAGCATGCTGGAGTATGGGCAGGAGGACCAGAAGCTTGAGTATGGGCAGGAGGACCAGCTTGAGGCTGGTCTTGGTTACATGGTGAATGTGATCCTGGGATACAGGAGTCAGTCAGTCTGTCTGTCTGTCTGTCTGTCTGTCGTCTCCCTCTCCCCCCTCCCCCCGCCCCCCCCCCAGTATTAGCAAGAATCCATGGAACTTGGCATCATCTATCACACAGAGAAAGCTGTGCTATCTCTGTGATTGTTGCTCTGTTCAGCACAAGGCAGAAGGTCCCTTTTTATGCAGTTAGCTCTGATATATGCAATTTAATTACTTCTGCTTTATTTATTTATCTAATGCATGGCGCGGGGGGGGGGGGGGCGGAGGCGTGTCACCATGGGGACCTGGAGATCAAGCTGAGATCCTTGGGCTCTGTGGCAAGTCTCGGTGTTGTGCTGTGTGTGGACCTCAGCAGTGAGGCAAGGAAACCCTCACAGGCACCTCAGTCATCTGGACAGTGCAGTCTCCGGCTCGTCTACGAAATGCTCACCTCACACACTACATTTAAGGGTCAGACGATGCTTTAGGAAACTTCTTTTAATTTTTTTCCTGTCACAGTAGTAAATGGGCTGCTGGGAACAGCATTGACTTCCTGACAGTGTTGGAGTGTCCCATGTGACCCAGCTCATCCACACAGGAGGAACGAGATTCCTAGTGATTTCCTTTTCATTGTCTTCTGAGCGGCTTGTGCTCCCGTTTCTGGTAAAATGCTCTCCTCAGATGAACAGAAACACTGTCTATCTAGTATTAAAATAACTTATTTTTAGAGGTCATTTTCTCATGCTACATTAAGATGAGACATTTTATCAGTAGGTACTGCTTGTGCAATGGCCACTTCGTAGAAACTGCTTCCAGGGAAGGACATTCCGGATTGTATAGCACAGATGTTGGAAATATATGCTCAATAGAGACCGTTGTCTTATATGTCAACAAGACCCTGGTTGGAGGCTGCTAACAGCTGTTCCTTCTGCATATGACAGCACTCGTGCAATGACAAGATGCCTGTGGTTGGTGGAAATTAATAACCCCTCATAAGTACCCACCCCCCAAAACCTTAGGTATGGGTGCATTCAGGCACATATGCCTGTGTACACACTTGTGTGCAAATTCACAGTTAAGGATACACCTCCAGAAAGTGTGTATCCTCTTGAGCCCCTGCCACTGTGTGAATGGCTACTTTAATTAGACAACATTCTTCCTCTAGTTCAGGGAGTGAAGCTGTGTGAAGTTAGTGGAGCTTTGATGAGGCTAAGAAAATGAAATGAGAGAAAGTGTACCATGAAACTTTCCTGGTCGGTTTTTTGAGATTAGTCTTAATTTTTGTTGAGTATATACGTGGGTGGGTATGTGCACATGTGAGTGCAGGTGCCCTCAGAGGCCAGTAGAGGGCGTCAAAGTCCCCTAGAATTGGAGTCGCAGGTAGTTATGAACTTCCTGACTTAGATGCTGGATACCGAACTTGGCTCTTAAACCAGAACAGTACGTATTCTCAGCTGTGGAGCCTGCAAAAGTTACAGAAGAGAATCCACTGTTGTAAGAAATCTGCTGTTGGGGTGAGTTCTCCAGGCGGTTTGTGAACCACTTCCTGCGCTCTGGCCCCATTTCCCAGCCTCCCCCCACTGCCCTCACCCCTGCCATGCCCCAGAGCCGTCCGTTACCCAGCCTGATGGGGCTTTCCTGTGCTCGCTTGGTCCTTACCTTGCCATATCTTTTTCATTTTATTATTTTAAAAATTTGAGTATTATAAAATAATTTTGTTAACTTACATGCCTATCTTATTAAATGATTTAATTCATCATAATTTTATTATGTTTATTAGTTGTAATTAAATTACACACCTATTTGTGTCTGCGTATGTCAAAGGTGAGCGGGCATTGACCTTTGGAGCTGGTTTTGTTTTGTGGGTCCCTGGGATTGAACTCAGGAAGTCAGACTTGGCAGCAAGCTCCTCCGTCTATGAGCCGTCGCTCTGGCCTTGTCCTTTTTTTACCCTTTGCCATGTTGCACTGGCGTCCTTACCTCCTGCTTGTAGGAAAGGACTCCTGTCATGGGGGCTTTCTGTGCACACAGGTCCCGTGGTGCCGGAGTCCTGTGAGGTGTGAGAAGTATTAAAAGCGCCTCCCCATCCGGTACCTTCTCACTGCTTTGGCAGACCTGTGTTCACAGCAAGCCTGTCTCCTCAGGCCTCTTCTCCTCCCCTCGCTTCGGCTTCTGTGAAAAGCCCGTGGCCTGGTGGGTCAGTTCTACTTCGTAGCTACTTGCAAAGACCCTCTCTGCAGAGATTTCCTGCGTCAGGACCCCAGACTCTGCACGTGGCACAGCTGAGCCAGGGTAAGGAGAGGTGACTGTCCTGACTCCGCTGTTACAGACGGAGGCAGGAGCCTCAGGAACAGCCAGACTGCGCATTCATTTCAGTGACCCTGCCTCTGGGATGTGCTGAGAACCACAGACATGGGCTGGAGAGAGAACTCAGCTGGTAAAGGCTAGGCTCACCGCCGAAAACATAACCATAGAAAGGAAGGTAACGAAGACAGCAAGCCCCGCTCAGAAGATGCCAGAGATCACTGGGTGTGTGTTCTTACCTTCTGATGAATGAGTGAATACTGGAAACCAACAACAGCCAGAGCAAGTCGCTGAGGTAGCATAGACAGTAGATAAATGCACGTGCTACACAGGATTGGTGACCTGAGTTTGATTCCTGGAACCCACATCAAGTTGGAAGGAAAGGACCAACTCCACAGAATTGTCCTTGAGCCTCTACACCCATGCTGTGGCATATTTAGTTATTATAAAAATAATTTTGTTAATCTATATGACCATCCAATTTTTAAAAATTATTTATTATAATTAAATTATACACAAACACATGAGTGCACACACACGCACACTCATACACACTCATATACACACTCACATATATACTCATACATACACATACATACACATACCTACTCACACACACACTAATACACATACTCATACACTCATATAAACACATTCATACACACACATACACGCACACATACTCTCTCACACGCGCGAGCACACACACACACACACACACACACAGGTACAGTGCCTTTGGGAGCTCTGCAAAGCTCCCACTCCTCACCTGCTGTAGGCATTCCTCCTGACCCAATTTGAGGCACTCCAGAAGAGCCACAGTCTTTACATATTAAAAATTCAATCCCTTTAAAATATCCAATATCTTTTAAAATTCAAAGTCTTTTAAAAATTAAAAGTCTCTTAACTGTGGGCTCCACTAAAATACCTTCTTACTTCAAGAGGGAAAAATATCAGGGCACAGTCTCAATCAAAGCAAAATCAGACTCCAACCGTCCAATGTCTGGAATCAACTCATGATGTTCTGGGCTCCTCCGAGAGCTTAGGTCACGTCTCCCGCTCTGCCCTTTGTAGCACACACCTTGTCTTCTGGGCTCCAGCTGCCTGTACTCCACTGCTGCTGCTGTTCTTGGTGGTCATCTCATGGTACTGGCATCTCCAAAACACTGCTGTCTACTGCTGTAACTAGGCTTCACCAATAGCCTCTCATAGGCTCTTCATGGTGCCAAGCCTCAACTCCTATGCATGATCCTTTCAGTCCTGGGCCATTAATTGCAACTGAGGCTACACCTTCACCAATGGCCTTCCTTGGCCTCTCACAGTGCTGAGCCTCAGCTGCTCTTCATGACCCCTTCATGCCTTCAAAACCAGTACCACCTGGGTGACTCTTACACAGTACCAAGTCCAGCCACAGCACAAGATACAATGTTGGCTATCTCTGGAACACAGCCTCTGTGCTCTCAAAAAACACTTCCCAGATTTCACCTCTGTGATGCTGGTCTCTCCTTAATCACTGCAAATTTCTTAGCTCCAGCTAACCAGCATCAATAGTCCCAGTAACACAAAGGGTCACATTAGTGGTTCTGGTAACTTGTAAATTGTAGCTGACTCTTCAGCCCCAGCTGACCAAAACCACAGAGTCTTCACAATCAAAATAGCAGTGGCCCTGAGAAGAGTCTCTAATCTTCCCTCTGAAATTTCACCAGCCGGGCCTCCATCTTCTGCACTGGTTTCAGTTCCACCTCCCATAAACAGAGTGTAGCTCGAGTTCAGACTCTTCCACCAGTTCCTTCGTATGCCGGCCCTGGGCTGAGGAGGGTTGGGAGCATACATGGAAACAGAGCAGCCGTGAGCGTTCATCTCCCATGGAGCGGGAGTGTCGCCCACACCTGGCCAGGGCAGTGTAACTCAGTGCAGAGTTCTCTCAGCGGCTGTACTGTGAAGTAGGGCCAGCCTCCCCAGAGGGGTCATGTCTGCATCTCCCCATTTCAGGGCTCTGGTGGGGCTCCACTCCCCTGGGAGGAATAAGCAGACACACAGCTCCAGACTCCAGAAGTTTGCTGCTGGTGTCTGGAGGAGCCTGGCGTGAGTGTGGTGGTAATTTCCTCAGCCGTGACTCTTGATGGCCTTGGACCCAGGCCCTCTTTGGATGGCAGACAGTTTGTGACTCCCCCTTCAGGGTCTGAAAATGAGATCGGCATGTGAAATATCCTATTGTATAAAGAAATAAAACATTCATAATCCAAATCACATATATTCCTAAACACAAATGCTCAGCCCACTATCATCAAGAGAATATGTAGTCTGAAGCTGTAGCTGTGAAGGGTTTGGATGTACATGACGAGAAGCTTTTGCACACAGGTGGAGAGTGGCAGGGCCGTGCACGCCAACGGCAGGAAGTTGCAGCACCTTGCTCTGTGTTAATAGAGAATGGGGTGATCCTAACAGGGAGACTCCAGGCGGGGCAAGGAAGGGAACCAAAGACCGTGGTGGTGTTGCCACGGGCCATGCTACCCTTGTCAGGGGAGTGTCAAAATAATCAAGTTCCTGCACACAGGCTCTAGCCTGACCAAAGCTCTTAGCTAACACTTTGTGCCTTGAAATTCCACCTCCCGTCAGGGCTGTAGAAACCTGCCCCTCCTAGGCATTCAGGGTTAGACCATGAATTGCAAGGGTTTTGTAAGGCAGTTGGGCATTATCAGTATCTGAGTAAAGTTAAAAAAATAAGAACTAGGGGCTGGAGAGATGGCTCAGTGGTTAGGGGTGTGCACTGCTCTTGTTGAAGACCCAAGTTCAGTTCCCAAAACCCAGGGGAGGTTACTCACAGCCACCTGCAGCTCCATCCCCAGGGGACACACCACCATTTTGTGGCTTCTGGACACCTGCACTCATGTGCCTACACCCACACAGTGACACATACACAAACACAAATGATTAAAAATAATATCTTGTTTAAAACAACCAATTCCCAATCTTAACAAAATTGCTACAAACACTTCAGAACTTACCGCCACAAAAGAAGTAAATCGAATAATTCCACATATTGGTGTTCAGTATTTCATGTCTTCAGTAATGTATGGGATGTCGAATACATTAAAGGACATTATAATACACCGTGTAAATCCTAGCATATGATACAGATAAATGTAGGGTAGTGGTGCTGTGGCGTATCCACCTAAAGCCACAAGCAGTTCGGCCGTTAGGAACGTAGTTTCCAAAATAGGGATGAACCGTGACAAAGCATATCTTTGACTGTTGCAATGAATATGGCTGAGCCTTTGCACTCACAGTTTCTACAGCCTAGGGATAAACCAACCAGGCATTGAAAATACGGGATGGAAAAGAACTCCAGAAATTTCTAGAAGACAAATTAGCATTTGCTGTGCATCCGGTATTGTGCCGAACTGGCACAAATGGAGCATTGCTGGGGCTTTATAGGCTCACAGGTGATCTGTGGGACTCCAGGCTGTGGAGGGTGCGCGCCGGTTATCCGTAAACACTGAGCAGCTGAACCCTGAGGGCCTGGGGCTAGTGTCCCCGAGAACCAGGCGCAGTCACACCCATTTCTAGAAAATAGAGATTGGTTCAAGAGATGATCAAAGCAGTTTCATAGCGCCATGATTTTCAAGAGGTGCTAACATGTGACAGAGTCCAGAGAGTTCACACACCATAGGATGGCGTGCGTCTGTGGCCTGTCCCACTGAGGAGATAGAGAGCTCACACACCGTAGGATGGCGTGTGTCTGTGGCCTGTCCCACTGAGGCGACAGAGAGCTCACACACCGTAGGATGCCGTGCGTCTGTGGCCTGTCCCACTGAGGCGACAGAGAGCTCACGCACCGTAGGATGCCGTGCGTCTGTGGCCTGTCCCACTGAGGAGATAGAGAGCTCACACACCGTAGGATGGCGTGCGTCTGTGGCCTGTCCCACTGAGGAGATAGAGAGCTCACACACCGTAGGATGGCGTGCGTCTGTGGCCTGTCCCACTGAGGAGATAGGCGTGCGTCTGTGGCCTGTCCCACTGAGGAGACAGAGAGCTCACACACTGTAGGATGGCGTGCGCCTGTGGCCTGTCCCACTGAGGAGATAGAGAGCTCACACACCGTAGGATGGCGTGCATCTGTGGCCTGTCCCACTGAGGAGATAGAGAGCTCACACACTGTAGGATGGCGTGCGTCTGTGGCCTGTCCCACTGAGGAGACAGAGAGCTCACACACTGTAGGATGGCGTGCGCCTGTGGCCTGTCCCACTGAGGAGATAGAGAGCTCACACACTGTAGGATGGCGTGCGTCTGTGGCCTGTCCCACTGAGGAGATAGAGCTCACACACCGTAGGATGGCGTGTGTCTGTGGCCTGTCCCACTGAGGGGATAGAGAGCTCACACACCGTAGGATGGCGTGCATCTGTGGCCTGTCCCACTGAGGAGATAGAGAGCTCACACACCGTAGGATGGCGTGCGTCTGTGGCCTGTCCCACTGAGGAGATAGAGCTCACACACCGTAGGATGGCGTGTGTCTGTGGCCTGTCCCACTGAGGCCATAGAGAGCTCACACACTGTAGGATGGCGTGCGTCTGTGGCCTGTCCCACTGAGGAGATAGAGCTCACACACTGTAGGATGGCGTGCGTCTGTGGCCTGTCCCACTGAGGAGATAGAGCTCACACACCGTAGGATGGCGTGTGTCTGTGGCCTGTCCCACTGAGGCGACAGAGAGCTCACACACCGTAGGATGGCGTGCATCTGTGGCCTGTCCCACTGAGGAGATAGAGAGCTCACACACCGTAGGATGGCGTGCGTCTGTGGCCTGTCCCACTGAGGAGACAGAGAGTTCACACACCGTAGGATGGCGTGCGTCTGTGGCCTGTCCCACTGAGGCGACAGAGAGCTCACACACCGTAGGATGGCGTGCGTCTGTGGCCTGTCCCACTGAGGGGATAGAGAGCTCACACACCGTAGGATGGCGTGCGTCTGTGGCCTGTCCCACTGAGGAGATAGAGCTCACACACCGTAGGATGGCGTGCATCTGTGGCCTGTCCCACTGAGGAGATAGAGAGTTCACACACCGTAGGATGGCGTGCGTCTGTGGCCTGTCCCACTGAGGAGATAGAGAGCTCACACACCGTAGGATGGCGTGCATCTGTGGCCTGTCCCACTGAGGAGATAGCTCACACACCGTAGGATGGCGTGCATCTGTGGCCTGTCCCACTGAGGAGACAGAGAGCTCACACACTGTAGGATGGCGTGCATCTGTGGCCTGTCCCACTGAGGAGATAGAGAGCTCACACACTGTAGGATGGCGTGTGTTTGTCTTCAGTAGCAGGCCTCAGCAGCGGGAGTCCGCCCAAGCTGAAGCTGTGGCTGGATGAGCGTGCGGAGGAGGCAGGGCCTCACTTCCATCTGTGGTCACAGGTCCAGGTGTCCCTGGGGGCATGAAGAGTCGAATGCCACCGGTTAGTCATCTGAAGCACCAGTTTTCCCTGGTGACATGGATGCTACTTCTAGGTCCCAGATAGTTCCTAGAAGCACTGCCAGCCCTAGTTCTCCTGTCCCTTACTGTGTACACGCAGATCCACCGAGGGACCCTCCTCCTCCTTACCCAGTGCAGAGCCAGACTTCGGGCCCTGGGCCTCGCTCACCTTAAGGTCCGTTTCGGAAGCCTGGATTCTCTAACCTGTGGTTGCTCAAGTCTTCTCAGCTTTGAGCCTTGGGGTACTGGCTTATTGATATTCTTCCCAGGAATCCAGTAAGCTTTGTCAGATGTCCTTACACAAATTAAAACTCAGGGTTTTCATGTCTCCAGAAAGGAGGGCACACTTGCCCAAAAGTTACATAGTCTTAAAGGACCATTTTCTCATGTGGGGGATGGGGCAGGAGGCCTGGCGATGACTCCGCCTTCCTTGTATTTAGAAGCAATGGCAGGGCCCCATAGGACAGAGCAGTTCCTCTGCTGTCACTCACAGTGTGACCTCAGCAGCACGTTAGGCCAGCCTGTTCTCACAGGAACCCTTGCACATCAGGATTCCTTGCTGGGTGGAGAGTTTCTGGAAAGATCTGTGTCTGAGCCTGAGCCTTCTCACTCCCAGTAAGCGGAGACTCATGACTTGTCTCTCCACATCACTACCAGGTCTGTTTTAGGGCCGGGTCCCGCCTCGCCTCTGCGTGGCTCCCTGACCTTTACTTGATGTAGAGCTAACTGTAAGACTGCCGTCAAGGACACACGGAAGCAGAACGCCTTACCCCTTGATCTCATCCTCAGTGAGGCTTTTTAGTACAGTTCTAGCGTGATTTGGGGGGTAGCACAACATTTTGCATCCAAGTTCAAGTTGAATTTGCTAAGTGATAGAGGCTCCTTAAAAAAAGCAGTTGATTAAAGTAAAGCCTTGCTGTGTGGCCTCTTTAGGGTTGTTCCCAGTAGGATGAGTCACCAGGAGAGGCTTTGAGTGGCTTTTTACCATCCCTCATTCTGAGCACTGAATTGCAAAATCTCAAGTTGTGCTTCGTCAGGGAAATCGCTGGAATATCAAGAAATGAACTTGATACTCCTTCTGTCTTGCAAATCCCACTCTCCTCCTCGGGTTGAAGTCAACCAGCAGCAGGGGTTGAGCCCCTCAGATCCATGGGTGGGGCAGGACTCTGGAGTGGAGCTGCCTGGAGACCCACGTCACAGTCCGTCTCACACTCGTTTAACTGCTTGGAAACAGTTTTGTTGACATCTGAAATGCCGTTCGCCTCAGCTGTCAGCCACGTATGGGATCCAATGTTTTGTTGTGATTTCCACATTGATGATTGATGATACCCTTAGTAGCTTGAATTATGAAGATTGCAGAGTGAGCTAGAAATCACTCTCTTGAAATAGCACAGAAACATAAACCAGCCAAACGCGGGAAGAGCCCACAGAAGTAGAAGTGGTCAGCTCAAGGGGCTTGGCTGAAGCCGGACTGGCAGAGGGACGGTTTAGAGGTTCCTTCCTTCTTGTTCTGGAACTACCGCCACCGGTGGACTGACACAAAAGGAAGACTCGGATGGGCTGCAGCTCCTCTCAGGTTTCGGGCCTGGAATGCACGTTTGAGAGAAGATAATGGAACTGAGGACCTTTCCTCTGCATAGGAAAAGTTTAGGTTGCCAAGCAACAAAAACTCATCACAGAGCTGTTAATGTCCAGGAAATCGTGGTGGAGGAATTTTCAGAATAATGAAGTAAACAGAAATGAAATTCTCATGGCCCATGCTCTCCTGAGATGCTCTACAGGGAATGTGTGGCCGTCTCAGCGACACCTACAGAACACGCTTTGTCCCAAGGAGTTAACTTATTAAAATTCATTATGCGGTGTCTGAGAGAGAGAGAGAGAGAGAGAGAGAGAGAGAGAGAGAGGGAGGGAGGGAGGGAGGGAGGGAGGGAGGGAGGGAGGGAGGGAGGGAGGGACTCCACAAAAGGTTTAAATGAGTTCTTATTTGAATTGTTCATATCAACAGATAGATATTTTTAATTATAAAAGCATTGGCACAATTTGTGAGTTATTACCACATATTTACCTTAAAGATAAAAATAATGAAAATACCTTGATCAGTTTTGTTGCTTTTTTAAAGTTTTACTTTAATTGTATCACTTTGTTCCGGGAGCTCCAGCACAGGGAAGACTTTTCTAGATAGATATAGAGAGATAGGCAGACAGACAATAGATAAATAAACAGACAAATAAATGGACAGACAGACAGACAGACAAGAAAAGAAGGCTGGCACTTGAGGCCTGAGGAGCATCACTTGAAGTTAGCCTCTAGCCTTTACACAAATTGTTGAAAAGAATACCCTTCCTTTGCTGGTGATGCACACCTTTAACGCCAGCACTCAGGAGGCAGAGGCAGATGGATCTCTGATTCCAAGGTCAGCCCGGTGTAGACCATGAGTTCCAGGACCTCCCTCTGTCCCCAGTTAAAATAAAATAAAAAGATGTTCTGTCCTCAGCTGAATGGTCTTGGCTTCCTTGCTGGACATCACTTGATCACACAGCCTGGAATTTGTTTCTGGGCTTTTCCCGGCCCTGTGGCTCGATGCTCTGCCTCTGCGCTGTTGACTGTTGGCTGCCTGTAATTTGTAGGGAGGCATAGCATCAGGAAGTGTGCGATGTCCAGCTTTGTCCATGTAAAGACTCCCTTTGACTATTTGGAGTCAGAGATTATAGGATTTTAAGATGGATTCTTGCCGGGCGGTGGTGGCACACGCCTTTAATCCCAGCACTTGGGAGGCAGAGGCAGGCAGTTTTCTGAGTTCGAGGCCAGAGTGAGTTACAGGACAGTCAGGGCTACACAGAGAAACCCTGTCTTGAAAAACCAAAAAAAAAAAAAAAAAAAAAAAAAAAAAAAAAGATGGATTGATGGATTATTTTCTGCAAAAATACGTAGCCTGGTCTACAGAGTGAGTTACAGGACAGTCAGGGCTACACAGAGAAACCCTGTCTTCAAAAACCAAAAACCAAAAAAAAAAAAAAAAAAAAAAAAAAAAAAAAAAAAAGATGGATTGATGGATTATTTTCTGCAAAAATACGTAGCCTGGTCTACAGAGTGAGTTACAGGACAGTCAGGGCTACACAGAGAAACCCTGTCTTCAAAAACCAAAAACCAAAAAAAAAAAAAAAAAAAAAAAGATGGATTGATGGATTCTTTTCTGCAAAAATACATCATTGGCATTTTAACAGCAATTATGTTAAGTTTGTAGATGGCTTTGGGTGATATATCTTAGTAGCAGTAAATCTCTCAGTCCCTGAACACTGGACATCTTTTCCATCCATATACTG
Source organism: Apodemus agrarius (assembly GCA_964023405.1). Classification (NCBI taxonomy): domain Eukaryota; kingdom Metazoa; phylum Chordata; class Mammalia; order Rodentia; family Muridae; genus Apodemus; species Apodemus agrarius. The sequence goes on from OZ030021.1 coordinate 3,071,966, forward strand.
GCAAGTTCTTTAATTTCTGCCTGATGTGTTTTCAAGATTTCTACATACAAGATTTTCACTTGGTTAACTTTACTTCTAAGTATTTTTATCTTTTTGGTGCTAAAGTCAATGGGATTACTTTTTAAACATCTTTGGAAGGTTTTTTTATTGTCAGTGTATACAAGTGAAACTGATTTTAGTTTATTTATATCCTGTAATTTTGTTAAATTTTTATTAGTTCCAACAGTTTTGTGGAATTTTTAGGGTTTTCCACATATCACAGCATGTCATCTGTGTATAGCAATGACTTTATTGTTTTCCAGTGAATGCCTTTCATTTCGTTTCTTACCCTTTTGTTCTGGCTGCTGCTTCTAGTGCTGCCTTGAGTGGTAATGAAGGTAGACACACACATCCTGTTCCTTATCCTGGACCAAAGTTTTCAGCCACTCACCATTCCGTACAATGCTACCTGTCATTGTTTTGTAATATTCCTTGAAAACACAAAACAATTACAGTTTTCTCATTAGTGTGATAAATTGTATATGTTAAACCTATTTGATTCTTTAAGTGTTTAATCAGGATAACTTGGTAAAAGTACAAGTTGATACCGCTCAATTGTTTAATCCTAACAGTTGCCAGGGGCTCTCCAGACTGTCGGTTGCTCTGGCAGAGGGACCCGCCGACTTCTCAGCAAACGGAGCAGCTAACAACTGCATGCCTCCCGTTCCCGGGGATCCGATAACCCCTTCCAGCCTCCTTGGGCGCGTCACTCATATGCACGTTGACGCGCTCCTGACAAAACACATACATACAAGGTTTTTTAAAAAATCAATATCTATCTATAGAAGTATATATTTTTTTAAAAATTTGAAACTTCAACATTATTTCTATTCACAAGTTACATATTTATGGACTACCTATTGGGTTAAGATCATCTTGGCACATCCTGGGAAGAAATATAAGTAAATCAGACTCATGCTCTGCTTTCAAAGACCCAGAAGATCCACACGGCATATACTTTGAGTCATATCATGAGAAGCGAATTAGTGGGTGCATTATTCAGCCTCGGTGGCCTTAACAAGATGCCCACCTGGGTGGCTTGGGGAGCACATTTATTCCCCAGCAGACCTGGAGGCTAGGGCTCTGAGATGGGGCGTTAGCATGGTCAGGTCCCACCGACAGCCGTATCCTCCGAAGTCCTTATGTGGCCCTTTCTCTGAGCTCCAGGTGAAGGCAGAGGGGGACTCTGCTCCTCTGGTCTCATTTGGCCTCAGTTCCTTCCTGAAAGCTCTGCCTTAGAGGCAGCCACACTGGGGTTAGGAATGGAAGTGGTGGGGGTGGGGAACAGGAGGTGGGGTGGTGGCAGATGTGGGCAGAGGGGACACCGTTCACCTCAGACACAGGGACATGGCTCTGTGGCACTTTTGGAGGACCTCCTTGCTGAGCGTTCTCCCACACCCTCCCTGTGAGCCCCGAAGATGGGCTGGGCGCTGCCATCACCTCAGTCAGCAGAGGGAGAGGGGGAGGCTCTGAAGCATTGAGCTGATTTCTGGGGTCAGTCAGTCAGTCAGTCAGTCAGGACTTGGACCCAGAGCCTTGGAGAAGGAGGTTCTGCAGAGGAGCGGCCTAGAGACAGAATAAGGAAGCAGCCTGGGGCCAGGCCTGAAATGGCCCTGTGGCTGCACAGATAGCTATGTATTGGAAGAAGTTGACCTGTAGATTAGGGGATTCTTATGTGCAGAGATAACCACTTTGTAGCTTTGTCCCTAGGGAGGTAGGGAGCTTTGATAGGTTTTAGTAAGAGAGTAAAGTAATTCTAGGTTTCCGGTTCTAAGGTCTGCAGGTATAGGCTACCAGATCTTATTATTGGGTCCCAGTACCCACATAGTACAACAAAAGAACACTCCCATCCCCACTCTCCTGATAAAATTTACACTTTACTAAGTTGTTGGGTTTTTTAAAAAGCTAATCCTAGTGGTAGAGCGCGTGTAAGCTTGGAAGGAAGAAAAAGAGCTGCAAAGCCGTGGCCAGAGCCAGGCTGGGGCCGGGGACGTGTGGGGACGTGTGGGGATGTGTGGGGAAGGCTTCGGGACGTAGACCTGTGGGACTTCTGGGTTTCTGTTTGATTTGGGGTTGTCAGGGGCAGGAGGAAGGAGAATTTCAGGATCTGCATCACCATCTAGATGATACTTTCTCCCCGAGAGAGAAAGGGGAGAACACAGGAGCTCAGGAAGCCAGACAACGTCGAGTTGTTGAGTAATAAGAGTTTCCTTACCCATGTGTCATTAACTAGGACAGGTTACACCAGGTAGATGCATGCTCCTTGGGAAAGAAGCGATCCCAGAGTTGGATGCTGGGAAAGAACTTGAGTGTACCAAAGTGTATCCTCTACCAAGATGGGCCCCCAGCAATGGATGCATTTCAAAGCCAGATAAAGCAGACTTACTATAGAAATGAAACGAGGGCCAGGAAGCCTTTCATTGAGACTTTTGGTGTAGGGTCGAGGCCTGCCTTTTTTGTGAGTTTGAGGGTAGATTGTCTAGTTAGCTTTTGGTCTGCAGCCACACCTGTCATGGTCCCCAGAGTCTGAGTGTAAGGGTCCCTAAAGTGCTTTTGCAAGTCTCTTGTTTTCTCCCTCTCAGCCTCACCCTAAAGCTACCTTGAAAGCCATCTTCTCTTTTCAGAGTTCTCCAAAGCCTCTATTTTTTACACACTAACCTTTTGAACCCCAATTTGCATCTGTTTAGACAGTAAACAATGAATTATATTGTTGCAGCTACAAGGACAGTTTGCACAAATGCTTTTGGGAATGATCCCTAGAACATTAGCCAGTAATCCAGGAAGAAAGCCACCTACTGAACTAGTGTTGAACAGGTGAAGGGCATCTATTTCTCTCCCTCTAATGCTGGTTAATAAGAGACTTAAGAGAGTCCAGATTAGCCAACTGGATTTCTCCTCCCCATCCCCACCCGTGTGTGTGTGTGTGTGTGTGTGTGTGTGTGTATGTGTGTGTGCGTGAATGCAAGGACAGTTGCACACACCCATTTGAAAATGGTAGTGCCATATTTTTTAGGGCTGTCTTCTAAGTTACTCGCTGTATGTATGATAGTTACACAAAAAGGAAGTAGAGTTTGCAGGAAGTGTTATGTAATGGAAATGGAAATAGAAAATGAGCCTGACAGCGAACTTTCTCCTTCAGTGAAGTAACGAAGTAAGATGACTTGAATTGGAGAAAGGATGAGGTCTGAGGACTGGAGTTGGTGGAGATTTGCCTCTGAAATCTAGTTTGCATATGTAATTTCATAAGGCACCAGTCAAATGGCTGTGGCTTCAGGGTGAGCCCACCAGCCTGTGGCTCTGCCAGAAGCTCAGCTCATTAGAGCTTAGAGACAGCACTTTCTTCCCATCCATTTCCGTGGAAACTTATTTTCCCCAGTGATGGAATTAACATCGAACAGTTAGCACAGGGCTGGGCACGGCGGCTTTTGGAACTGCATGGCTCCACCTTGCAGCGGGCTTGTGTCTGACAGAGCTCTGGTAGCTGACTGGCTGGGGAGAATGCACCAGGCAGTGGCCCAAGGACATGTTAACAGTTCCAGAGAAGCCTTGGGAGGGCTATCTGCCAGACCGCAAGATTGAAAACTGAAGGCCACCCACCGTTATCTCCTCCGTAGTTGTAGTCTGTAAAGAGAGCTGGACCTCCTCTTTAAGTTAGGAACAACAGGGCCCAGTGGGATATGTTAGATATCTTATCTTCAGGTTTCCTGATTTGCCTTTGCTACTCAAATATCACAAAGTAAAATTAAACCTTGTAATTTTTTTTTTTTGCTTTTATGTGTGTGAATGCACATATGTGCACATGCGTGTGAAGGCCAGAGGTCAATCTCTGGAATCTACTTTGAGTTTCCAGACAAGGCCTCTCACTGGTCTAGCCTTTCCTGATGAGACTGAGCTAGCTGACCAGCAAGCCCAGGGTTCCTCCTTTCTCTGCCTTCAGAGTGCTGTATCCCCAGTGGCCACCCTGGCTGGCTTTGAATCAGACTCAGGTCCACTGTCATTCCCCTGCAGAGCCCCAGGGAAGTCAGATGCCCCAGCACAGTTGTCCCTGGTGTGCCCTCTCCTCCTCCCAAGAGCCACCGTGTCCTAAATTGATATGCATCTTGTCTGTCTGTATTTTGATTTCCCCACGTTTCTAATCATAGATACCATATGGTTCTCAGTTTTAAAAATACATATGATTATCTATTGTGGTTTGCATTTTTTTATTTATGAAATCTAACAATGTCGATAAATATAAATCAAGTGTAAATTGCTTTTATTTTGTTGTGGTTTGCTTGGTTTTTTGTTTGTTTGTTTGTTTGTTTGTTTAGACTGGGTCTCTGCTGTAGCTCTGGCTGGTCCAAAACTTGCTCTGTAGACCAAGGTGGCCTTGAACTCACAGAAACGTGCCTGCCTCTGCCTCCTGCATGTAGTGATGGAATTCAAGCCACATAGTGTCATTCCTAGCTGAATTGTCATTATTTGAACTAGTGGATAAAGTATTTCATCATTTGCATGGGGAACTCACTAGTCTAGTGACTTTAGACAGTTGCCATTTCCCGAGGCTGTCTCTTACTGCTTCAGTAAACACATTTGTGTTTGTGTATAAAACATGTCTAGCCATGGGAGTGTCTGGGCTGAAAAGTCAATGTTCCTCTATAGTGCTAGATCTCAAAAGTGTTTTTATAGAGTGTTCAGATTATTATTTGTAAATAATAATTTACTTGTTATTTACTATTGATAATTTATTACTGTCAATAAATTATTTGCAAATAAATTTGTATTATTTGTTAATAATAAAAATAAATAAGTTATTATTTGTAAATAGTGTTTTACAGATTATCAGTTTCTCTTTAATCACCTCACAGATGTGACATGATTTTAATTTGAAATGTAAGAAGATTAACCGAGAAGAAATGTGTCCTGTGCTCTGTGCTTTCCCATTGCATAAATAAGATAGGCCCGATGAGATGTAGGAGGTTAGGCGTTCTCACTTAGTCAGCCATTATTTTGTGTACTAAAACATTGGGAATTTACAAAGGCACAAAAGGCATAAGTTTACAAAGCAGACCTACTGTGGTCTAAAATACTGTGGTCAGTAGAACTATAAACGAGTAATTGAGTTCCAGCAGCAGAGTGTGAGACTGGATTAAGAGTTGTCAGAGCAGGGTGGTCCCGGCACTAGCCGGCTGGCCACTCCACCAGAACTGAACTCCAGGCTCAGTGATAGGCCCTGCCTCAAAATAAAAGAAGCAGTCCAGTGTGTTAGAGAAAAACACTGTGTCAACCCTTTGCCTCCAGGTGCGTATGCGTGGGTGAGCACACACGTGCACACTGCAGGCAGCTCTGCCTTGCAGCTCTGCCCTTCTGTGACTTCAAAGAAAAAAGAAACAAAAGCAATTGTAATTTGTCTCCCCTGGGAGGCTTCAGTGAATGCCAAAATAGCATTGGAGCACTCATAGCCCAAGTTACGATCAGGGACTTAGCAGTCATAGTGAGTCTGATGCTAATGCTTCCACCTATAGTTTGGTGTGAGTAGAGAAAATGTAGCATTTACTTTTCTGATGGACTAGACAGAATAACGGACAGCAACACCTTACAGGAGGAAGGCTCTGCTTAGTCAGTGTTTCACTGACGTGAAGAGACACCGTGACCAGGTGTGATGGTTTGTATATGATTGGCCCAGGAAGTGACCCTATTAGGAAGTGTGGCCTTGTTGAAGTAGGTGTGTCACTGTGGGTGTGGGCTTAAGACACCCTGGCTGCCTGGAAGTCAGTCTTCTCCTAGCAGCCTTCAGATGAAGATGTAGAACTCTCAGCTCCTCCTGCACCATGCCTGCCTGGATGCTGCCATGTTTCTGCCTTGATGACAATGGACTGAACCCCTGAGCCTGTAAGCCAACCCCAATTAAATATTGTCTTTTATAAAACTTGCATTGGTCATGGTGTCTGTTCACAGCAGAGAAACCCTAACTAAGACAGAAGTTGGTACCAGGGACTGGGGTATTGCTGTGATAGGCAGGACCATGCTTTTGTTCAGAAGAATGTGGATTTCGGGACTTTGGATTTGGAAAGCCACGGAATTCTTTAATTGGGGCTTAATGGGCCAGTCTAGTAGGACTATGGAAGACAGTGGTGCTGAGGGTCATTTGAACTGTGTGGGCCTGACGCCCCCAGAGGTTTCAGTGGAGAAGAACTTTAATATGTGGCTGAGAGTCCTACATCTTCATCTGAAGGCTGCTAGTGGAAGATTGACTTCCAGGCAGCCAGGGTGTCTTAAGCCCACATCCACAGTGACACACCTACTTCAACAAGGCCACACCTCCTAATAGGGTCACTTCCTGGGCCAATCATATACAAACCATCACACCAGGGCAACTCTTATAAAAGAAAGCATCTAATTGAGGCTTGCTTACAGTCTCAGAGGTTTAAGATGGGACTCTTAAGTCTCATGGTGGGAGGCATGGTCTTTCATGGTGCTGGAGAAATAGCTAGGAGTTCTGCATCCCTACACCCGGCAGCAGGAAGAGTGACCCCTTGGCGCCTGCCCACAGTGACACACTTCCTCCAACAAGGCCACACCTCCTGAAACCCTTCTCCATTAGTGCCACACCCGACCAAGCACTTAAACACACGGGTGTATGGACGCCACTTTATTCAAACCACCACACCGCCATGGGAGCACGGGAGTGGAACTCCTACATCGCTGTGGATCAAGAAGCCTAGCTTAGGCAGAGGGAGTAGCTGGGCTGGAGCCTGCATCACTCCTCTCACTGACCTACTTCCTCAGGCTAGACCAGACCTCCTCAAGGTTCAGAGCCTCCTAAAACAGCACCACCTAGTGGGACCAAGTGTCCCTTCACATCAGCCTGTGTGGGTTGGCATCCAGACACAGGAACCTGAGAACTTCGGGTCCCACAGGCTTGGTCTGTGCGCTTTGCCTTGGTGCCCTGTTGTCCCTGTCAGATTGGGCCCACGGGGACTAGCACTCAGCCTCCGCTCCATGGCTGCTGGGCTCCCTCTGCGTCTCACTTGTCAGTATGTTGATCGAGGACTTCCCTTACCCGAGGGTTATTATCTCAGTAGCAGGCAGGGGTGGTGGGCAGCTTCTCTTGCAGTTGTGTGTACCACAGCGATGATATTCTGAGCTGTGGAAGTGTTCCTGCTGACTGACTCATGTACTGAAAGTGGAACAGTTTGTCCCATATGCTCCTGACGGTTAGGATTATGTCATCGCTAGGAGAGGATGCAGTAGGCTATTTGCCTACTATTTGTCCTGAGGACGATTTTAATATTTAATTCTGACTTCATGTGGGTACTGTTGCAGGTATTTCCCATAAATAAAATTGTACCTCATTTACTACACTGCAACACTGCAAGTTTAATTATATGTATTTTCAATATATAATATATAATATATATAATATACATGATATATAATATATAATAAGTAGTATATATAAATTGAAATGGTTAAATATATTGTTTTTGCTATTTATTCAGACTAATTTTATTCAAGTTATAAATTCAAACTTAAATAAATTAGAATTTTAATTAAATAAATTCAAATTTAAATTTAATTATTTATATTTATTATATATAAAATATATTTAAAAGCTTTTTAAAAATCTGTATGGATGTTTTGCCTGCATGTATGTCTGTGTATCACATGTGTGTCTTTTGTTCTCAGAGACCAGAAGAGGACATCAGATTCCCTAAAACTGGAGTCATACATGTGAATTTCCATGTGGGTCCTGGGTGCTCTTAACTTGTGAGGCTTCTCTCCATCCTTTATTTAGTTAGAAAGTTAGATACACAGGAAGGTGACAGGTAACTTAAAAATAATACCATTAGAGCCTTTTATTCTAGTGCCTCTAATAGCCCTTGGCACAGAGACGTTCTTAAACAATATTTGTGAGACTGCGTGAGAAACTAGATGACTTGCATATCAGCCTTTTCACACTCTACAGGAAATCACCTGTGATGGCCGTTAATCATAAGCAAGAGTTTTCTTGTTTACTGGCTGTCTTATATAGCTTATCATTCTGTACCTACTGTTTTGTGTTCTGCATTATTAAAAAGCTGTAATGACAGGTGACAGGTGTGATTGCAAGTTTCAGATTGCCACCGCTTTCTGATTGGCTTACCTATCCATGTCAGGGCATGTCACTCCATGCAGTCCAGCAGACTCCACGTGAGGACGCACGGCTGCCAGGCCAAGGCGCAGCGTATCTTGCTGGTAGTGTCACACTTCCATGATCAGGTCAAAAGATTTAAACTGCCTTCTCAAACACTCTAGAGTGAGTATCCCTTAGTTATGACTGTTTTTATAATAAGTGTGTAAATAATAATGTAGGTGAGTATACTTAATTTGTGTAACAATCCATACTTCTCTTTACACTCCTACTCCTGGAGCTCCACGTGATATCACAGGAAACACCTGTGCGTAGACCGTTTGTCCTGTAGCTCATTTCTTTGGGGCATCCCTTTAGAAACTTCAGAGGTGGGGAAAGGGAGGGAGAGAGAGATTTCCCAAGTTTTGGCATCAATTTTCACTCTCACAGTGTAGATGTTCTGGCTATATACATTTGAGTGCATAGAGCTAAAATAACACATTTCCCACACGTCTGCAGGGAATAAAGTCCATTTGAATATGTTTTCTTTTTGCTTTAAATAATTAGATTTTGTTTTGCTTTGCTTTTTTTTGTTATCGTTTTGTTTTTGAGATAGGGCCTCAATATATAGCCCTGGCTGGGCTAGAACTCACTGTGTAGACGGGGCTGGCCCCTAACTCACACAGAGGCCACCTGCCCCTGCCTCCTGCGTGATGGCATCAACGACATTCACCACTGTACCGAGCCTCCATTTTCACCTCCTCAGTCTACCTGATGCTTTGCTGGAATGGGTCGCTCTCCCTAAATACCAGCTTCTCTACTTCACCGAACTTTTGTTTAAAACCTTAGTTTAACAGTTTTAACTTTAGAGGTGCTCCTAAGTTATGAGGTTTTATGGGTATACAACGTAACCTAACTTGAATTGTTCTGGAAAAACCACAATACACACGCCATTCTTAGTCTTACAGTGTGTCACCTTTTCTCTCTCCTCCGTCTCTTTTCCATTCTTTCTGCATCTTCCTCCTCCTTTAACGACACCTTTTTAAAAACTTCTCTCCATTTTAATTATTTGCGTGGAGGTTCACGTGGCACACACAGCACACGTGGAAATCAGGGAGCAGCTTGTAGGATACGTTTTCCTCCTGTCCCATGGGTGTGGGGCTAGGATTCAGGTCATGCTCAGCCTTTACCGTCTGGTCCGTCCTGCCATCCCTGGACTATTCCTGTTGCGGGAGAGCGGAGAGCACGCAGAGGAAGGCAGCATGCAGCATGGCAGCAGCAAAACCTGCCCTGCATGCTTGCGGCTTAGCTGGGCAGTTAATAACTAATAAAGCAACTGAGGAAGGAAATGCCTACTGCTAGAGTTTAGAGTCCTCACGTATTGTTATAAAAATTAATAATGTTATACTAAAAATATGATGATGTTATATTAAAAACACGATTCTTTGCGCTGTGCTTGGGGTAGACGGTGCTCGTTCATTTTATCTTGATAGACTTCTGGTCATTCTGTCAGTTCACACTGAGACATACCATGGACTGCATGTATGACTGCATGTATGACCTAGTGATCTGATCATGCCACTGCTACAGCACAAACACGAGATTTAATTTAATTTTGTGCCAGAAATAAGCCATCCACTTTGGAAAACAAGCACATCCGCATTGTCCAGGTGCATCGTGAAGTTCGGTGGGGAATAACCTGTGTGGCATTGTTACAGAGCGGGGTGAGCAGTGAGCGGCCGGGAAGACGTGTTCACACCCGCTCCTCGGCCACGCCTTTCCGTTCACTGGAGAAGTGGTTGTGTTCCCTTGTCAATGTCTGCCGTGAGCAGCCAGGGCTGCTTCGCAGTTATTTTTTTAAGGGCTTATTTTTATTTTATACATGTATGTGCACGTACATACATGTACTTGCAGATAGATGCCCATGTTGCTGCCTGATGTAGGTGCTGGGAACTGAACACTGTCCTTTACAAGAACAGCAAGCCACCTGAACCACTGAGCAATCCCTCCAGCCTCTCTCTTCCTTCTCCTTACATAGGTTTTGTTTTTGTTTTTGGTTTTGGTTTTTGGTTTTTGTTTTTTAATGCAAGGCTTGGTTTTAGTCTGGGTTTGACTATGTGTAGGCAAAAAAAAAAAAAAAAGGTTTATTGTCTCTATTGTGGAATATTTATAAAAATACTGTTTAAACCTTTAGATTGTGTTTTGTTGGTGTTGGGCTTTGTTTTCCTTTTTATGATGGTTTCTGTCTATCGCCTCGGCTGACCTAAAACACAAGCTGCCTGGAGCTCAGCCTCCCAGCGGCTGGGGGTCCAGGTGAGGGCAATTCCATCACACCTACCCATATGTAAGCCACAAAGAAGACATCGGCGCACAGTCATGTAGTTAAGATATGTTTGAAAACAGGGGCTTTACAATCCCATCGTAAGGAAGACCAGCTCCTGGAGCCTCCGTGTGGTGCCCATTTAGGCTGGATTTATTTAGCCGAGCTGGTAAGGGCTGTTCTTTCCAGAATGACAGTGGCAGTGAGCCCTTGGGAGAGGCAGGAAATCATTTTAAGCAATTTATGTGCTCCAAAGACTGGCAGGAAGGAATCCTCTCAGGGATAGCGTCTTAACAGTAGTGAGGACTTTTGTTTTCTTAAAATAATCCGCTATTATCACTTTCCCCCAGTAAATCCTCCTGCTGTACCTGCTCTCTGCAGACACTATCTTAGCGTCTGTACTCAGTCAACAACATTACAACACAGAAAGATGCGGAAACAGTCAACGGAGCCCGCTCTGATGCCGGACGCGGGCCCTCAGCCGTTCATGCCCCAGACCCTGGCATGGGCGCCGAGCTGGCGGGACGTGTTCTGAAGGATGGGGACTGAGCAGATTCGAGATCCCAGAGGGGGCTCCCAGTCTCCTCCTAGAGACCAGGAAGGTATAGAACTGAGTGTTCGTATGGAAGCCTGGAGGCCGAGCAGGAACTGCGGAGGGACAAGCGGACTTGGCCAGTGGCCTGCGTGGGGGTGCGGTATGCCAGAGCCGGGGGCCGAGCACAGCATTTCCCCGGCCCAGTTAGCGTTCCCACGTGAGGTACTAGAGATTGAAAAGTGAGTGTCTGCATTCTTAGAGTTCATCCAGTGACTGAAGAATAACTCACCATAGTCATCTAGTTTGAATAGGTTTGGCCCCCATAGATTCATGTGTTTCAATGCTTGGCCACAGGGAGTGGCACTATTGGGAGGGGTGGCCTGGTTGGAGGAAGTGTGTCAGAAGGAGCATAGGCGGGCTCTGAGGCCTTTTTCGCTCAGGCTCCGTCCAGTGTGGAGTTGCAGCCCCTCCTGACTGCTTTAGGATTAAGATGGAGAATTCTGCTCCTCTGGCACCATGCCTGCCTGCACACTGCCCCACTTCCCGCCACGATGCCAGTGGACTGAAACTCCGAAACTCGTAAGCCACCCCGAGAAAGCGTTTGCCTTTCTTTCTAAGAATTGCTTTAGTCAGTGTCTCTTTACAGCAATGAAACCCAACACAGCATCTTCCGTTATTCTTCATGGTTGATCTTAAGTTCTTTCAGTTGGCAGATAATACCGGTGGGCATTGTGGAGTACTTACGATTGGATGCCCATACACTGTGTGTGATGGGCGCCCAAGGAAATTATCCTTCCTTATCATGCATATCATAGGAGCACACTGTTCAAACTGTTGTCTGGAGGAAGCAATGATCAGAGGCCTAGTTCTGTTTGTTGAGGTGTGGTAGCAGTGGAGCATCTAGGCTCCTGGTTAGCTTACCCTGTTCCTCTGCGGGGAGGAGGTCCAGAGTCCCGCCTCTCACACCCTGTCCTGCCCAGCCTGCTCCATGATATCAGCGTCCTTGTTCCCAGTGCCTAACTAACCAGCACACCCCTCAACCTTATGACCTCCTACTCTTTAATAACCACTGAGTCTGACCAGTGCCACCTGCATGCACACGTGTGTAGGGCCGTCCACCAGGAGCACGCGCAGCCTACTGGTGGCCTCTCGCCGTTCCTCGCACCGTTCCAGCAGCCTGCAGTTGCCAGTGGTCCCAGCTAGAGATGGTACCTGCTGAGCCCCTCCCACATCCCGTTGCAATGCTGACGGGATGCTGATGGGCTCAACCGTGTGACCACGGTTCACAAGTGCAATGCTGTGCCGTTTTCCGACACCCTTCCCCACCCCTCAGCTCTGCCGTCTAGCTGCCATGCCTTCCCAGGTGTCCCCTGAGCCAGGGGCGCAGATTTGATAGATGCCCTCTATGTTGAATAGCCAGCATTCGCTGCTTCTTTGACCAGTTCTGAGTCTCTGTATTGGCTGCTTCCCACTGCAAACGCTTCTCTGACGCGTTAAGAGCAGCGCTAGGCCATGAGTGTGAACATCCCAGGGAAGCAGTTTGACAGCGTGACTGCTTAGAAAGCGACAGCAGTAAATGTCCCCTAAAGACCTGGGACAATCCCATGCATGGAATTTTGACCAGGTCTTTGTATCAGTCGGGCATGAATTCCCTCTTGGGGATTGGGTTGCAGGTATTGCTGCCCAGTGGGCATCCCCGGCAGGCTCCGCCCCTAGAAGTCCGCTGGGACTTTTGTCCCCCGGTGGCCTTAATCCCCTCCAGTCAAGCTTGGAAAGAATCAACATCATTTTGTTTGTTAACATCTCATGTATCCCAGTTCGGTCTCCAGATCGCTGTGTAACCCAGGATAACCTTGAACTTCGCTTGCTGCAACTGCAAATATGCACAGTCACGGCCAGCTCATGTCACAGTAGAGGCCACACACAGGGCCTTGTGCATGCCCGACAGCATCCTAGCAGCCGAGGTGCATTGCCAACCCCAGCACTGACATTTGAATCCCTCCGTAGGAGCGGGCCTTGGGTTTTTAGCAGGTGGGATGATAGGGTGGACAGGCCCCCGAGTTAGGCTGTGAGCTCCTCTCTCAGCCCCGGAGGATGGAGCCTGCTGAGTGCAATGGCCGTCATCCAGGTGGCTTCGTGCTTTTAGGATTTCATCATCCGGTCCCAGCGTGGTTCAGAAGGGACATGGCTCGGATGCTGCCCTGCCGGAGGAAGTGTCAGAGCACTTCAACCCGGGATGCTTTCAGAACAAATTAGGTTTGCCCCTCTGAATATTTTTTCTACTACAAATTAAGTTAGGAAAATTCCTTTAAGTGAGCCTTACATCGGATGTTCCTAGCCGCCAGAGGAAATGAGACATTTTCCTGCTGGAAAATAAGTCCCGTTGGCGCAGAGTCTTTGTTCCTCCTTACTTCTCCTCCTTCGCTGTGTGTTAGGGCTGTGGGGACACGCCACAGACACTCCACGGCAAGCTTGTGGAAGTCAGGGACTCCTTGTGGGAATCGGTTCCTTCCTAACATGTCAGCCCCAGGGATGGAACTGAGTTGTCAGGCGTGGCAGAGGCCCAACACTGTGGACTGGAAACGCCTGTGGTGAGGGCAGACCAGGTTTCTGCTAAGCTCGGGCGTGCAGACAGAGACCCGGTGCTGCTTTGGGGGTGTTTGCTGCCATTACTTAATTCTCTCTGGGGGCTTTCTCCAAGTAGGGCAGAGAAAGCCTGAAAGACCTCACCAAGCTCCCCGTAAGCCCGGCAGGGCTATGTGCCCACTCATGGGTCTCTTCCAAGATGCCCTTTCTTTTTCTGCACACAGAAGAGGCTCTCCTCAGCAAGTGTCTGTCAGATGGTCCAGTTGGGAATGTCCCGCTTTCCCTGGCCATCTTGAAATGGATGGCGAGGACTTGGGTGGTGTGGTGAGCGCTCCGTGCCCTGACAGCAGCTGCCCAGAGGCTTGCTTTAGTGATGCCGCCCCACCTCAGGTTCAGGCTGAGGCCTCCGTGTGAGCATGTAACAGCTTCCGTACAGTGTGGTCAGAGAGCTTGAGATGCGGGACACGACAGGTGGAGCACACAGGCCAGCTGGGGGGAGGGGCATGCACAGGACCGTGACGTGATCAAAGCAGCCGTTTAGCTTCCGGCCCCGACCTCATCAGACTCCTTACTGCAAATCCGTTTATTCATTATTCTTGGCAGTGCCATGGAGTCAGCTTAGCAAGGGAATGGTTTCACATTAAAAACATTTTGTTTAAGGTGCGACTTAGCCGAAATCCTAAGAAAATGTTTGTTGTGTTCGTGAGACTAAAGGCTCATGGTTGTCTTCCCTTTCCTCAGCCCTTCTTCTCTTTCTGTTTCATGGATATGGATATATATATAACGTTCTTATGTCTATTACCTTGTGGCTAATATAAAAAAGGAGCTCTCTAAATCATTTGCTTTTATTTCTTAGAAAAAAAATCAGAGAGGGTCTGGAGAGGTAGCCCGGCAGTTAAGGATCTCTCTCTCCTCTGGGCCCACAGGGTCCCAGAGGATCCTGGATACTCCCACACCTGCGTACCCCACACAGACAAGTCATTTACACAGAATTTAAAATAAGTATTTCTTTAAAAGAGAAAAAACATGAGAAGGTATCTTAGAGTGGAGCCTCCCATCAGAGTCTGTCTCTGTTTTTTGGGGGTCTGGTGTTCTACCAGCCCTGGGCCACAAGCTGGCTCCGGCCGGCCCGCAGCTGGTCGCGGTGTGCAGTTCCGCCTCAGCCCGTCTGGTTACCTGGTGGAGGCCTCCCCGTTGGGAGCTGCGGAGGCCACAGCTGACTCTGAAGGAGGCTGGAGCTAGTACACTGACATGAGTGGGGCTCGTCTTTCTGAAAGGGGAGTACCCATGGGGGCATCCACGCGTGACACTGGCACTGTGCAGGCTCGGACACACTTTTGACTTTATTTTCATTTTTTAAATTTATTTTTAATTGAAATCATCATGAGTTTCCCTCTCCTTTTCATCCTTTAGCTCCCTCCCCCAACGCTTCCCACATGCCCACACTGCTCTCAAGTGACGGTCTCTTTTTCTTCAACAAAAAGGTCCATACATACATATGCATGCCTGTGTGCACAACCATAGGACTACCACGCACTTACTGGAAAATACCCTCCGTCTCACTGTCTCAGGAAACAAATATTTTCACTTTTCTCTGTGCATTTCTGTTGGAATGTGCTATTCACAGCTCTTCTCTTTCTATAAAAGTACTTTAAACAATTTTAGCTCAAATTATTTTCCATCACTATTTTAATGTTTTTGCATGTTCTCTTGTAGTTCACACTGGTTTCAAACTCACAGTGAAGCAGAGGGTGAAGCTAAACTCCTGACCCTCTGCCTCCTCTCCCAGAGTGCTTGGATCCCGGGCTCCACTCTCATCTCCCTCCCCACTCCCTCTCTCCCTCCTCCCCCTGCCCTCCCCCTCCCTCCCTCCCTGTATCTCCCTCCCTCCTTCTCTCTCCCTCCCTCCCTCCTTGAGTTTTCTTACAATGATACCCTGGTCCCTTCCTCCCTGTCTCTCCCTCCCTCCCTCCCTCCCTCCCTCTTTTCCTCCCTCCCTCTCTCCCTCTTTTCCCTCCTCTCTCTCCCTCCCTTTTTCTCCCTCCCTTCCTCCCTCCTTCTCTCTCCCTCCCTCTCTCCTCGAGTTTTCTTACAATGATACCCTGGTTCCATTGCAGACAGCTGGTTTCTTTCTGTTGTAGGAAGAAAGTTTCAAACTGGCAGAATATCTACAGTACATTATTTCACCATCTTAGCTGTCCTTAACGTTATTTCATGTGTGGGGGTGTCTGGCCTGCCGGTGTGTGTGTGTGTGTGTGTGTGTGTGTGTGTGCCTGCCTATTGCCTGAGGACCAAGTCAGAAGAGGTCATCGGATGAGGTCCCTGGGACTGGAGTCACAGTGAGCTGCGGCTTGGAGCTGGGAATCCAGGTCCTCTGGACGAGCAGCTGGTGCGCTTGACCACAGAGGCGGGCGTCTCTGCAGCTCCCATCTTAGCCTTTTTTAAGCATACAGTTTGGTAGAAATCGCATTCATATTACTTGTCGAGCAGTCTGCAGGGTTCTTCCAGTCCTCTAAGTACTCCAAACCCCTTAAACACACACCCCTCCTCCACCCCAGCCCCGGCAGCCACCATCACCCCTCTGGATTCGCCTATGACCGTGCCTTACGGAAGAAGAATCAAGATACAGCACGCTTGTCTTTTCGTGAGCTAGTATTTCTCAATCTGACCTGTGCCTCCTCCCAAGTTCACCCTCCTAACAGCATGCCTTAGAAGGCCTGTCTTTTGAGTGGGAAGAGTGTTCTGCTGTGTGTCTCTACTCTGTGTGCTTGTCTGCTCGTCCCTAGTGGACACTTGGATTGCGTCCACCACTGGGAAGTGGAGCATGGATGTGCACATACATTCTGAGTCTTCTTTCCATTTTGGGGTGAGTGGGCAGGGAGGGTTTCTGCATTGAATCGCAAATCTATCGGTAATGGTTTTGAAGAATACCGACGTTATGCATAGTTACTGACACCATCTTCCAGACTCCCAGCTGCACGAGTATATGTGTATGACTCTGTGTGTCTGACGGTATGCATGCCATCGCATGTGTGTAGAGATCAGAGGCAACTTTGTGGAGCCATTTTTCTCTTCCCATCTTTACATGTGTCTGGGGATTGAACTGGACTTCCCAGGCTCGTGCAGCAAGCCCCTCTACCAGCTGAGCCGTCTTGCCAGCCCTTGAGTCGTTCTTGTGGTAGGCTTTTGGTTTTGCTACTGTTAAGCTGTGGGCGCCCTTTCCAGCCCCTGGCTATGACAGCCTCCTGAGACATAAGATTTGCGGTTAGTCCTTTTAGTTCATGGTCTGGCTGCTGTGGCACTGTTGACTGTGTCCTTTGATGCACAGAGATTGGTGATTTTAATGTAGTTCAAATTATCTTTGGTTTTGTTTTGTTTTGTTTTTTTCTTTATTACCCATGATTTCTGTGTCATGGCCACAAAACCAGAAACACCAGGCTGTTGTGGTCTCGTTTTTGATGATTCCAGTCAGCGCACAGGGCATCTCTCTTTCCCATTGGCAGTCTCTGTTTCTAAAGACAAGGTCCAGAGGCATCTGTATGCACCCCACTTGCCCCCCCCCACCTCCCCTTTTCTTCCTTTTTGCTGATTGTATAAAGTTAGCTGCAGTTGTCCCCTGGGCTGTGGTTCTAAAATCCTCCCGGGTCACAGAAGAGACTGAGCCTCCTTAAGAGCAGCAGGGAAGGATCTCATCCCATTCTCTCTTGCCCTCGGGCCTGGGAGCTCACACCCGAGCAGGAACAGTGCCTTTCTGCTGACTGGATCCAGGCCCAGCTGCTTCCTGCCTCACACAGGCTTCATGCTCTCCAACATTTGGAGGGCAGAAGAGTCACTTTGAAAAGCCTTCTAAGAACTTAACATATGAATTCAGAACATTTTTAGGAAAAATAAAAAATCAAAGGCTTGAAAATTTCCAGCTGTTCACTTTGAGTGGTAACATCGCAGATGCCTGAACGTTATGTTCATTTGTCTTACGGGAAAATATTCCTTTAAGAATTATGTGTAAAAATCACTTCTCGGCCTTTTGGCTAAGATCAAGTGAAGAATTATATGTAAAGCTGGCACTGCAGTTCATCAAGCAAAGGGGCCTCCCGCCACACCTGCCGACCTGAGTTCAGTCCCTGGGCCTCTTGCTGGGAAGGAGAGAACCGATGCAGGAGGTTGTCCCTGACCTCCATACACGTGCCTTTGCATGCTCGAGGCCCTGTACCCCGGGGAACTCATGCACAAGAAATAAAGATAAACTTTAACATAAAAACGAAAAGCAATTCATTGCATAATTTCCCTTCCACTGTATTTCTGAGGACAAACCCTGATCAGTTGGGTTTGGAATATCCCAGAGAAACCTGCAAGAATTTCTTTCCCTGGAAATGTCGGTCAGCGCAGGGGCAGATGGCACATCGCTTCCTCGTGTTCATAACAGGCTCTCTCCCTTCGGTGATGCACCGTGGCAGAGAGGAGAAAGTCAGACCCATTTTATGAGTGACGGTTCACCGTCAAGACTAAACTGTGGTGGGGAACACACAGAGGCCTTCATCAGCGTGCTCTAAAAGGACTCTTTTTTTCTTGGAAGGCACACATTTTTTTTTGTTTTTTACTTTGGAAAATTTTGCACATGCTGTATTGACTTCTTATAACCATAATAGACTATCTGAGATGGGATGAGTTAAAAACGGCTCATTTCGCTTGGTTTCGGGAGGTTCGGGGACCTAGCATGGGCCTCAGGTTAGTTCTAGTGAGGGTCACCTGTGCTTTCTCACACCGTGGAAGACACCAAGACGGGGAGCAGGGCAGGAAGCAGAGACTGAGGAGGCCCGGCGCACCCTGCCAGGGCAGTTCTCTTCAGGTCATCACCCAGGGCCCCGGAGGTGTACCTGGGCCTCGTTCAAAGGCATCCCCCCCCCCCCGTGACCTGGGGCCCCTAAAGGACCTGTCTCAACACCATCAGAGGACCACATTTCCAAAGCATGGACTCCCGGGAAACAAACTGTAGCCCAAACTGTGGCCCGTTTCTAACTTGTATAGGCTACTGCAATGAGTTGTAGCATCTGCACCAAATGAATTGAGTAATTATGACACTTGTCTATACTTTTGGCTATTATGCTTTAAGGGGCAGTTTTGTGTTTAAGGTGTGTGTGTGTGTGTGTGTGTGTGTGTGTGATTTTTTTAAAGATTTCATTCATTCATTTATGTATGTATGTATGTATGTATGTATGCATGCATGCATGTATGTAAGTACACTGTCCCTCTCTTAAGAGACATCAGAAGAGGGCATTGGATCCCATTACAGATGGTTCTGAGACACCATGTGGTTGCTGGGAATTGAACTCAGGACGTCTGGAAGAGCAGCCAGTGCTCTTAACTGCTGAGCCGTCTCTCCAGCCCCCATGTGTAATTTTTATTGAGACAGGTCTTACGTAGCCCAGGCTAGCCTCACACCTTGCACTCCAGCCCTCCTGCCTCCCCTTCCAGGGGCAGAGATTGCAGGTGTTTGCCCTGTCACATGGCCTGTGTGGCACTTGGCACCGAGCTCAGGCCTCGTGAACTCTACACAAGTATTTGCCGGTGTCCACAGTCCTAAATACCTGTTTTTCAAACAAACGTTGGGGCTCTCCTGCCACCGTGGGGTCATCACGTGACTGGCCTTGAACTCAGTAGAACCTGCTTCCTGCCTCAACCCTGGGTTTTCTGAATCATATCTTTGGATTCATTTTAAAATGTGTAGGGACGTGTACACCGCCAGAGCTAACAGGATGAAGTGAGTTAGTGTTGGGTCACGGGAAGTATGTGAGGTTAGAGGCCGAGTGGACCCAGCCAAGGAACCGGGGCGGACTGAGCCGCACGGCTAGCGGCTGTGGAGCTGGGCTGACGGGACAGCAGTTCGTGCCCGATGTGCCCATGCTGTATGGTGATGTGCAGGACCTCGGGGAACCGGCCTCTGCTGGGCACATGCCAGCATATTTCTTTCCTTCCATTTAAACGACAAGACAGTGTGTGAGGTAACGGGAACAAGACTTGGCGCCATGAATAATTAATTCCTGTGGTTCTCAGGAAGCTAATTTTAGCCAAGACCACGAAGCCCAAGTAGCAGTGGTTGAGCTGCAGTCGGGATGGGGAAGCGGGCGGCCATCTCTGTGTTGAAATCCATCAAATCCGTGCATTTGTCCTTGAGAGCAGGGACCTCGCTCCCTCACTGACCGTGTCCTCTGATGCCTCCTGTGTAAGACATCGCAATGCAGTTAATACAGGAGCCAGCAGCCTGTGCTGCCTCGAAGCTTAGGTAATGCTGGGGAAGAGAATGAACAGCGTATGTCTGGAGAGCACTGTAGTCATGGCAGACCTCCCAGCCAAGGTCAGGGGTCTTGACGAGTGAGCTGACCTTCCTGTGTGTGGCTGTGGGCAATTCAAACATCCTTTTAAGGGGCAGGGACAGGGGAAGCAACTTCAAGGCAGCCTGTGAGTGAGAAGAAGGGGAAACGGTACTAGGAGAGGTTAGCACTCAAAATAATTTTAATTGTGGAGTCTCTCCCCAACAACACATCCTCCCAAAGCCCACTGCAAGAAAAGGAGATATGCGTGTGTTTTGACTATGGTAGTCCATCTGCCTCAAGAACAGATTCGTTATTGCCTGCAGACATACCTATGCAGGGTATTCCTCGGACAGAGATGTGGATGTTCGTATATGAAAGGGTGCGCTCTCTCTCTCTCTCTCTCTCTCTCTCTCTCTCTCTCTCTCTCTTACACACACACACACACACACACACACACACACACACAAAACCCTATTCACGTTGGGTACTATGCTAACTTTTAGTGGAGGATGGAATAGTAAGTTGTTACATGACTTTTGTTGTTAATATAATGGCTGTGTATTTGCATGGTGAAAAACGAGTGACTTTTTTTATTATTTAAGAGCACTTGGCTTCCTTTTCCTCTTACACAATTAATGGAGATCTGGATTTTGTATTAGTCTTTAGTGTGGATTGAAGACTTTATGTTCCTGCATGCCTCTGACTCACCTAGCGCTGGCTTGCTTTCCTCTGGTGCTTACTACAAGATTGGCGATGCCTGTGTGTCATAGTCGGAAACTTGGGGGGGGGGTCTCAGGGAGGTGTTCTCAACCTTGGGGTGAATGTGCATCCAGTGGACACACCCTTCAATCTGTCTGTTCTACAAATAAGACTGGCTCTGTTTGTTAGGGGTTTTCCGTTTGTTTGCTCTGACGCAGGGGCTTGCTTATGGCTAGCTGGGGTAAGCTCTGTCGTGGTCCAGCCCCAGCCTGCCTTCCAAGCACAAATTGCAGGCCATTGCAGACTTGCACTGCCACGCCCACCCCTCGCACAGGTAAAGTTTGGATTCAGCTTTGTACCTGAGCGGCAGATCACTACCTTCCTTTGGCTACGGTCTAGCAAATCTTTCTATTTATATCTTTGTATTTACAGTCAGCTCCTTAATGTTATAATTTTACACCGAGACCTCCCTGGCTTTTGAAGAATCAAAGATGGAGTCTCTCCTCGTGTTAGAGCCAGGAAGTACCTCAGCTCTTCAACTTCTTGGTGTAGTTTACTCTGCTTGCTTATCGTAATCCATCGAGTGACTGGGGCGCAGTCTGTGGAATGATAGCATCTGTGTAGAGAATGGGGCGCAGTCTGTGGAATCAGCATCTGTGTAGGGAATGGGGCGCAGTCTGTGGAATCATAGCATCTGTGTAGAGAATGGGGCGCAGTCTGTGGAATCATAGCATCTGTGTAGAGAATGGGGCGCAGTCTGTGGAATCATAGCATCTGTGTAGGGAATGGGGCGCAGTCTGTGGAATCATAGCATCTATGTAGGAAATGGGGCGCAGTCTGTGGAATCATAGCATCTGTGTAGGGAATGGGGCGCAGTTTGTGGAATCATAGCATCTGTGTAGAGACTGGGGCGCAGCCTGTGGAATCATAGCATCTGTGTAGAGACTGGGGCGCAGCCTGTGGAATCATAGCATCTGTGTAGAGACTGGGGCGCAGTCTGTGGAATCAGCATCTGTGTAGGGAATGGGGCGCAGTCTGTGGAATCATAGCATCTGTGTAGAGAATGGGGCTCAGTCTGTGGAATCATAGCATCTGTGTAGGAAATGGGGCGCAGTCTGTGGAATCATAGCATCTGTGTAGGAAATGGGGCGCAGTCTGTGGAATCATAGCATCTGTGTAGGGAATGGGGCGCAGTTTGTGGAATCATAGCATCTGTGTAGAGACTGGGGCGCAGTCTGTGGAATCATAGCATCTGTGTAGAGACTGGGGCGCAGTCTGTGGAATCAGCATCTGTGTAGGGAATGGGGCGCAGTCTGTGGAATGATAGCATCTGTGTAGAGACTGGGGCGCAGTCTGTGGAATCAGCATCTGTGTAGGGAATGGGGCGCAGTCTGTGGACTCAGCAGCATCTGTGTAGGGAATGGGGCGCAGTCTGTGGAATTATAAATTCTGTTTTACCAAACACTTGCTTACCTTATACCTGTCTAGAGAATGGGGCGCAGTCTGTGTAATGATATATCCCGAGTACCAAACGCTTTTACAGTAAGACTTACAATGAAATATTTTTGTTTGTTCTTTAACAGAAATCATAGTCCATTAATGAGTTTTGGAGCCAGCTTCGTCAGCTTTTTGGTAAGTTGATATCAAAAGAGATATTTCTGTCAAGAAAACAAATACAAAGTAATGCCTGTTTGCCTGCTGGCTGTATAGGCACACTGGTAAAGAAAGCCTAAAGTTATTGCCCATTATCTAATGTCTATGAGATAAATGATCTCCCCCAAGTATAAAGATAAAATGCTTACATATGATTTTTAGAGGGTTATATTTTCCCCAGCTTGGCTTTTCTTTTCTTTTGTTTTCTTTTGTTTTCTTTTGTTTTGTTTTCTTTAAGATTAGAAATCTAATTGAAAGCCCTTCAAAGCTTAAGGTTGTATTGTGACAAAAAGAAAGGTCTTGAAAAGGGAGTTACCAGCAGCCTAGAGGAAGAGTTTGTGAGCTGAGCATTCTAATACTTGAGAGTTACGGTAATTTCACTCAGTCAGCTGGTCAATATAGGAGGATGCTTTTGTTTTTCTGAAATGCTCGTCACATAGGCTACTTTCATGCACATTGTCTTAAAAAAATTACCATAGGAGAAAATGAACTGAGTCAAGACTAAAGGGAAAGAAAACGTACATTCAGTAGTGAGAAAGATAGCGGCCAGCGGGCATGTCGTGGCCAGCCCGCCCGGGCCTAGAGGCCAGTGGGCATGTCGTGGCCAGCCCACCCAGTCCTAGAGGCCAGTGGGCATGTTGTGGACAGCCCTCCTGGTCCTTGTCCAGCACCCAGTGCTTGGTTTTCACTTATGCTATTAATCTTTTCTTAAAGGAACATAGGTTTTAAGGCCTCCTCTTTGCAGGAATGCTCCATACCTAGGGGAAGGCTGTCCTAGATGGGGAAGGTAATGCTTGTCTCTGTCTTGGTGACTTTTCCTGTCGCCATGATAAAATACAAATCAGAAGCAGCTGAAGAAAGAGTTTGCCGTGGGTCAGTTTGACCGTGGTGGTCGGGACTGTGTCAGGGAATGATGGGCACTTTGGCTTAGCTTACTTCCCCCTTTGTATAGACAGTCCAGGACCCCCGCACAGGGAATGGAGCCGCCCACAGTGAGCAGGTCTTTCCGCCCTAGTTAACCTCTCAAGGTAATACTCCAGAGGCCTGCCTTCCAGGCGCTTTCAGAGCTCGTCAGTTTGAAGTGGAGATTAGCCGTCACAGTACCCAAGTGACTGTGAGAGGGCATGAACACAGAGACAGAGGGTCTTGGCTGAGGCACGGGGAGGAGGAATGGAAAGGAAGGCCATAGCAAGACTGAGATTTCAGTGGCCTAGAGGATGGCCGGAAGGAGAACTCAGATGTGGGAAAGGTGACAGACGAGGTTCGGCGGGTATGGGAATGTCACTTAGAGTCATACCAAAGGAGAATGGAAAGATAGAGACAGACACCAGCAGATCCAGTAGGGCCTCCGGAGAGCCGGGTGTCCACCCCTGCTGCCTGTTCAGCCCAGACCTCAGCTCTTTCTCAGGTGTTTTGGTGCCTGGTGGAGGCTGGAGAAGCAAAAGCTCAAGGTCATCCTTATCTGCAGAGTGAGCTTAAGACCAGCACGGGCTGCGTGAGAACGCTTAAGAACCAAGCAAACAGCTCAGTGTGGTACTGGGTGTATGTCATAAGTGCTCAGTGGCTGTAGATCATGCAAAGTTCATTCCTTGCAGGCAAACCACTCTCAGGAGTTCCTGTCGCTGGAAAGACTGGTTTCCCAGTGTCATTTCCTAACTGTTCTTTTACCAGTAGCTTTGTTTCAGTATTTGAAGTCAGGGATCCATCAGTGGATAGAATGAACCTTTGAAAGTGGCACTGTTACAAAAACTGAATTGAATAGGTCAATCAAACATAGTTTCAACTGTCCACCATAAAATTTTTCATGCTGGAATAATCAAGATATGAAGTCTTATTTTCTACTAAGATTATCGTTTTTTTTCTTTTCTTTTTTTTTTGTTTGTTTTTGTTTTTGTTTTTCGAGACAGGGTTTCTCTGTGTAGTCCTGGCTGTCCTGGAACTCACTCTGTAGACCAGGCTGGCCTCGAACTCAGAAATCTGCCTGCCTCTGCCTCCCAAGTGCTGGGATTACAGGCGTGCGCCACCACGCCCGGCAAGATTATCGTTTTTTTTAATGACTAGGCTGTCCTGTAACAGTGTGAACCTTTTCACCTGAGAGTCACTGAGGTGGTTTTTCTAGTTTGGCATTTCGTGGTAACAGCCTGAGGTTCCCATGTCTGCTGATTCACCAGTCCTTTCTCTGTCCCCCTGAAGAACGCCATGATGACATTCGAGGAGGAGAAAATGCAGTTGGCGTGTGATGACTTAAAGACTACGGAGAAGCTGTGTGAGAGTGAAGAGGCTGGAGTAATCGAAACAATTAAGAATAAAATTAAGAAGAACGTAAGTGGATTGGGTTGCGAACCACATCCTGTCTGTAGAGCTTCGTTCACTGACTTGGGTTTAGAATCCAGGATGTGACCGAGAATAGACACTAACTGTCTGTCATGGCTTCTAGTTAAGTACCATGTCTCTTAGAGTAGGAGAGGCCCCCTCAGTCATTATGGCCATCTCTTGCCTGTGCTAGAGTGGGTGTGAGAGTTTTAAATGTCAGCCTACTACCTCCTTGCTTCACTGGAGAAGAGACCCTAAGTTGAGGAATTCTCTAGATCAGGCTGGCCTATGGGCATGCCTGTGGCAGATTGTCTTGGTTTTTAATACCTAGCCCATCATAGGTGGAACCATTCCCTAATCAGGGTCCGCTGAGCTCTATGAGATGGGAGAGAGTTGGATGAAAGCTAGAGGCAAGCCGGTAGTGTGGCGCATTCCCGTCTCCCTGCTCTCAGTGATGTGGCGTGAGTACCTGCCGTATGTTCTCTCCTTGATTTTCCCTCACTGAAGGACTGCAACCTGGAACTGAAGATGAATAACCCCCTTTCCCTAAGTTGCTTTTGCTTAGGTTACCTTTATCTCAACAACAGACATGAAAGCAGCACAGCTCTGTGGTGAGAGTTTCCTGA
Source organism: Apodemus agrarius (assembly GCA_964023405.1). NCBI lineage: Eukaryota > Metazoa > Chordata > Mammalia > Rodentia > Muridae > Apodemus > Apodemus agrarius. The sequence continues at coordinate 3,097,140 of OZ030021.1, forward strand.
GTGCGACTCAGCAGGCAAGGGCAGCAGCCGACAGAGTGCCACACACACTTTGGCAGGTTCCTGGAATCCAGCTGTTGACCCCAGCACCCCCTGGAGTTGCTGGCCTTTTGTTATAATCAAAGTCTCAGGAAGCTCAGAGTCCAGGCTGGGAGATAGCTCACCTGTGAAGTGCTGTGTGTATGCGTGAGCACTTGAGTTTGAACCCACATAGAAATCCAGGTGTGGTGGCGTGCATTGTAATCCCAGCACTGGGGAAGTCAACCGAGCCTAACCAGTCTCAAAAAGCAAGGTGTTGTGGAGAGATGCCTCACTGAGAAAAGTCACTTGCTGCCAAATCTGCAAACCTGGATTCAATTGGCAGGGCCCACAAGGTGGAAGAGGAAAAGTAACCACAAGTTTTTCTCTGGCCCCTACATGCGTGCTATGGTATACACACATGTACACACATGCGCACAAATAAATGAAATTTAAATTTGAAAATAGCAACAAGACAAGATGGACCGTGTCTGAGGAGGAACGAAGCCTGGCATAATCTTCTGACCTCCACACATACATGAACACATATGGGCACAAACACACAAAAGATCATATTACACATATTTAGAATTTGCATTCACAGTTCACTGCAACTTGCATGAAGCTCTTGAGAGGCAGTTGCTCTATCTGCCTGGGTTTCATATGTCACACGTGTGACTGGGGAGTTGGTTGTAGTCATCAGGTGCCCAGCTTGTCCTCTGCTTCGTCAGGTGAACCCCGACTGGTCAAGCAGACATTAGTGATGGCCTGTCTGGATTACAGGAGGGCACTGCCACACCTGCCTGTCACGGGGCTCTTGACCTAGAACTCCGCTCATTACCGCGTGCATTATTTAACGTGTTCACCTGCCGAGCTGTCTCCCTGAGTTATTGTTTGTCTCTCATTCTTTGGGCCTTCCTAAATGTCATCCCCCAGCCTTCTGTACTCCCCTGCCCGAGGCTCTGAGCCCCGCTGGGTTGTCTGCTGGAGGTTCCCATAGTTGACAGCAGAAGTGTTGTGCTTGCTACTGCATGGCGACAAAATCTCTGTTTTCTCATAAACTGTGAGCTCACTCCACGCCCTGCCCTGGAGGGCGTCTGCATTCACCCCTACACTGCTAACCTCCCAGAGGAGCCTCCTGTGGAAGGGAGCTTCCTGCGTGTGGGCTCTCAGCCCTCCCGGAAGTAAAGGAGTTCAGATGGATGGTTTTCTGTTCCAAGGACTGCTGGGGCTCCACATGGAGCAGCCGTGACCATGACGACCCATGTTTAGTCGGATGAGGGACATGGTCGACCTGTTGTATTTACCACATGCACTTGACATGCATGTTAGAACGTGCCATTTCTTACAGCACCGTGAAGCTATGTGCAGTCACTTCAAACAGTCTGTTCTGTAGGCACTTACTGTTAAGGTGCACGTCTGCGTCATGGTGACATTTCCACTCCATTTAGAAACACGCGTATGACAAAGGCCAGCATTGAAAAATATAATTTGACATTTTGCTCGTTTTTTACTTACGTCTCTTTAATTTCAGGTATGATTTCTGATTTAGTCAGAGATAGCTTTTTGTTTCAGGATGTATCCTGACTGACAGATGGCTGTGTAGCATTTTCTCACCTTTGTGTATCGGTTAGACACAGTAAAGGATGCACCTAACATCAGTGTTCCCTGAGCATAGATCCTGTAAAATGACCTTTCAGGATTTGCTGTGTAGAATGTAATATACACAAATATTTTTCATTTTACATTAAATAAAATTTATAGTATCTGAAAAAAAGAGGAATCACTAGGTTTTTTTCTTTGATTTTTAAAATATTTTTCATAAATTCCATTTTCAATATGAGGTTAAATTATAATATTCTCTAAGACTACAAACCGTTGACAGAGGAGGGAGGGGAGCAGCATGGACACCCCTCCCCCAGGCCTCACAGAGGAGGGAGGAGAGCAGCATGGACACCCCCTCCCCCAGGCCTCTGACATGTATGACTTAGCTTTGGCTCTGAGCAGCCTCCCGGCTTCACAGTGCCTGTGGGACATCATTCTGCCCCGGCAGAGCTGCCTGCGCAGATATTTGGAGGCAGTGTGTTCCCTGAGTGTGATTTCCGACATTCTCTTCACAACCCAGGTCGATGCCCGGAAGTCCACGCCATCGATGGTCGATCGGCTTCAGAGGCAGATCATCATTGCAGACTGCCAGGTGTACCTGGCTGTGCTGGCCTTTGTGAAACAGGAGTTGTCGGGTAAGTGGGTGCGAATTCCGTGACACTCACCGGTCAGTGGCCACAGCCAGGGAACATTCTCCTTTCTTTTTTTGTTACTTAGACTTTGAAAACAGTGGCAGCGCCTTGGGGGTGGGGGGCATTACCGACTTGTTACTCAGGAGATGGAAACTGTGGGTGCAGCAGAGTCCTCTCATCCTGAGGTCTGCAGTACAGTCAGTCTTCAGCCTCCATAACTGTGTCTCTTAGAGAAGTGGCTGAGGTCTTTGATATGTTGGGGCCTGTGATAGTGCCTTACTGGCCAAGTCATACATATTATTCTCCAAAATGAAATCAAACTGCTCTGCATTTCAGATTGTCAGGAAACTGTTTTGAGCTCCTGTAGTGTCAAGTGTATCAGAAAGGACTTCATGATGTACTCGAGAGTCTGGTGTCTCAGCGAGCTTGGTCGGGGTGGGGGAGTGTACATTGTGCTGTGTACACACTGTGCTGAGTATGCACTGTGCTGAGTGCACACTGCACTGAGTGCGCACTGTGTTGAGTGTACACTGCACTGAGTGCTCACTGCACTGAGTGCGCACTGTGTTGAGTGTACACTGCACTGAGTGCTCACTGCACTGAGTGCTCACTGTGTTGAGTGCACACTGCACTGAGTGCACACTGCACTGAGTGCTCACTGTGTTGAGTGCACACTGCACTGAGTGCGCACTGTGTTGAGTGCACACTGCACTGAGTGCACACTGCACTGAGTGCTCACTGCGCTGAGTGCACACTGCACTGAGTGCTCACTGTGCTGAGTGCACACTGCACTGAGTGCTCACTGTGTTGAGTGCACACTGCACTGAGTGCTCACTGTGTTGAGTGCACACTGCACTGAGTGCTCACTGTGCTGAGTGCACACTGCACTGAGTGCTCACTGTGTTGAGTGCACACTGCACTGAGTGCTCACTGTGTTGAGTGCACACTGCACTGAGTGCTCACTGTGTTGAGTGCACACTGCACTGAGTGCTCACTGTGTTGAGTGCACACTGCACTGAGTACTCACTGTGTTGAGTGCACACTGCACTGAGTGCTCACTGTGTTGAGTGCACACTGCACTGAGTGCTCACTGTGTTGAGGGCACACTGCACTGAGTGCTCACTGTGTTGAGGGCACACTGCACTGAGTGCTCACTGTGCTGAGGGCTCACTGCTGAGTGCACACTGCACTGAGTGCTCACTGTGCTGAGTGCACACTGCACTGAGTGCTCACTGTGTTGAGTGTACACTGCACTGAGTGCTCACTGTGCTGAGTGTACAATGCACTGAGTGCTCACTCTGTTGAGTGTACACTGCGTTGAGTGCACACTGCACTGAGTGCTCACTGTGCTGAGTGTACACTGCACTGAGTGCTCACTGTGCTGAGTGCTCACTGTGCTGAGTGTACACTGCGCTGAGTGCACACTGCACTGAGTGCTCACTGTGCTGAGTGTACACTGCACTGAGTGCTCACTGTGCTGAGTGTACACTGCGCTGAGTGCACACTGTGCTGAGTGCTCACTGTGTTGAGTGCACACTGCACTGAGTGCTCACTGTGCTGAGTGCACACTGCACTGAGTGCACACTGCACTGAGTGTACACTGCGCTGAGTGCACACTGGTCTAACAGGGTCGTCACTGGTCTGTCCAGTGTGCTTTTCTCCAGCCTCTAGCTGACTTCATCTCTTGACTAGAATGAGTTCAGATGCGCCTGGCATAGCATGCTGTGAGACTGAGTTCCCAGTCTGGTGATGTCTCTTGGATCCTGACAGCAGAAACCCGCCACTTGGCTGGACAGGATTTACATATAGGGGGAGAAAAAGAGATGAGAAGACAATCTCATTGAGTGGAAATCAATTCAATTTCATACTCAGAAACACATTTCCTCTCAAACCTTAAATGACCAGGACATTTTTCCTGTGAAAAACACTGGCAATCATTTTCTTCCTTTCTTCTGTTTCCATTTCTGTCTTCTACTTGATGCTACTTCTGTTCAGCTTCAGTTGAAAGGGAATTTAACTGTTACTCTAACATTTGAACTTCCAAACACTCGTCCTTCCTTTACGGAATATCCTACGATGTGTGCTCACCATTTGTTCTGGTCTCCCCCACCGGGCCCCTGGCCCTCTCCCCCTCAGCAGCTTCCTATTACGACAGTTCTGACATGTTGAGGGACCATGGTGTATCTCTCCTGCAAGACAGTAAAGATGAAGTGCCCACACCCACCCTGGTCCACCATCCCTGCACCCACCCCGGTCCACCATCCCTGCCAAGCCGGAACTGTGCATGACTGACGCTCAGGGGCTGCTTTAGGCAGGAGGAGAGTTCTTCTTAAGACTGTTCTACCCGAGGTCCTGAGTTCAAATCCCAGAAACCACTGTGTAGCCTCCCAGTGCGGGGTTGTCAGACTTTCCCTGACTTGCTCCCGTTGCCAGGGTCACTAGCCCCACTCGAGGCTGCTGGAGCCAGCCCAGGCTGTGGTGCACCTGTGCTTCAAACCCTTCGCTGGCCTGAGTCTCCCATGGATAGAACCAAGTCCCTCTCCTGGGTGGCAGGTCAGAACCCCAAGGTTCTTTGAAAGGACTCTCGAGCTTGTGTCCTGGTCCGTCCTGCCCCCACCACCACCACCACTAGAAACGCTTCAGCCCTTACATTCCTCTCGAGGCCAGTCAAGTATGTCCCAAGCCTTGCCCTTCCCTCACGGGCCGCATCAGTCTGGCCTGGGTGATGAGAAGCGGCTGTCATCTGGTGACCTACGTGTTCATTTCTGAGCCTGCCTCCCTGTCAGACTGAGGGTAGGAGCTGATAGTCCCCCAGCCCATGTGTTCTGCACTTCCTGGTGTCTGGCCTTCTGAGATGCCAGAGATGAGGGAGGGTGGGTCTTAGCCTGAAGAAACTCTTGATGTACTGAGCTAGGATGAGGATATAAGTTCTTCCTCAGAAGCCTGGGACCAGCAGACAGGGTTACAGAGGTAACACCAGGCTCAGGGGGTTCTGGCCCTGTGGTATATGTCATATGGCCCTCTGTCCCTCTGTGGTTATAAAGGATGAACCAGGCAGGGGCGTGGCTAAGTGTTAGCCTCCGATCCCGGCGTTCTGGAGGCTGAGGTAGAAGTGTCAGACAGTCAAGGCTGGCCAGGCCACAGCACACGGTGCTTAAAACCAAAACAAGCGAGACAGAACAGCAAATTGGTCCATTTCTCCTCTGTCTTGGATGCATGACAGGTGCCACTCCCCCGCCACGGGGGTCAGCGCGTGTTCTGTGAATGAAAGAGGAGCAGAGGGTGGAGGATGCCACTCGGGAAATAAGCTGCCAGTGGAACATGGAACAGTGAGGCTGTCAGAAGTCTCCTGTCTGTGGGTGAAGACAGTGGGGAGGTAGGCCGGCTGGTGACCACGACTAAGTCACCTATTGTTGGGCTGGGATTATAAGTCAGGGCAAAGTGCTTGCCTCACAGCATGAGGACTTGAGATCTGTCCCCAGCACACTGGGGAACACTAGGCTTCTGGACCCAGGGCCGTCCTCCCAGCTGTGATGGGTGGGGGAGGGGGTAGAGACAGGTGTACTTCTGAGGCCTACTGGTCCGCAGTCTCACCTACTCAGCGAACTCCGGACTATCTCTAAGAAGGTAGACAACAGTCCTGAGAAACAATACAAACACTGTCATCTGGCCTTTACATACTCCTCCTCAAACCCCCCATACCCATACAGACAATTGCACACATGCATATGTGTGCACCCCACATAACCATACACTTACACCATGCAAACACACCCATGCATATGTGCACACCCCACACATCCATGCACTTACACCTGTGCAAACACTTAGATATGCACATAAACACATGCATATGTGCATGTATGCACACACATTTCATTTTTTCTTCACTCTCTGTTACCCGGGTCTCAGGAAGGACAAGGTGACTATGACTGACCCTTTATTGTGAGGCTCTCCAGCCTCCAGAGGACACACGATTAGGTGAGGCCTAAGGCAGATACTCTTGCCATGCAAAATGACAAGATTTATGCCAAGGTGAGTTTGGTATGATGGGATGCTTTCATTTTCTTAGTAGTTGCCCTGTCCAGCAAGGATTTCTACTCCTGTGCGTGTGTGGTGGGACTTCCTGAAGCCCCTCCCTATCTCCCTGCGTATTGATGCCTGGCCCTCACGAATGGCCTGTGGTTCTGCCTTCTCCTCTGGCCCAGGCTGATCACAGCGGCTGAATGCTACACGTCTGACCTTTCAGAGCGGCTGGCAGGGCCATGCTGTGTGGGCCCTGAGAGTTGCTTTTGCAGGATGGAAGGAGAGGGCTCTTTGGAGGCATTGCTGGCTTGAGTAGCTGAGCAGCTCCCCGACCCCCAGCTGCACCCTCTGGCCTCATCATCTGCATAATCACACAGTGGTGACCTCCTTCAGAAGCTGTGGGGCTAGGGACAGGGAGGAGGGCAAACAGGGAGAATCTGTTTCGACACCAAGGTGAATTGGCGGATTCCTTTCCACCTGATAGCCTTGTTTGCATGCAGTTGGGTTGCTAATCTTGACTAGTCCAATAACCTCTTAGATTTTTTTTTTAATTTACTAGCTCGGGTTAAAGCCTCCTCCCCCCCCCCCCCCGAGTTGGCACATCAGCGTGTACTTTATTCCCACAGACCCTTGGACCAATGTGCTCTTAGGCATGACTTTATTTTTATAAGAACGGGGTATTTAGCAGGTGACCTTTGCTTGTTGGCTGAGCTCTGTGTAGATGGGAACAGCGGATAACTGTTCATTGGCTGCCCTTGTTCCCCTCTCTCGGTCCTCTGCTGGTCTAGGTCCTCCAGCTCATCTTCCTGAGCCTGGCTCCTCCCTCCCAAGTTTCTGCAGCCGGTCAGCTTTTCCCTTGGCTGGACTTGAACCTGTGGCTCTCAGTGTCTTCCACTGTGTTCTACCTCTGTCCTGGCCCTGTCACACACATGCTCCCTCTTCCCTGCTGTCTCCTCATCGTAAATCAAGAGTCTGTTTCCTTCAATAGGGGAGTGAAAGCTGAGTTTTCCTTTCTCAATTTCCAGATGGCAGTGGGGAGGAAGGAATGTCCTTGTTACATGGGGGGTGGGGGTGGAGAATGTTAAGGAAATAAAATGGAGCATTTCACCCCTATGCTCAGGATTTGTCTAGGTTGGAGCAAAAAACAAATCACTGCAGCTCCTGAAGAAAAGACTTGTACAAGAATCTACTTCTCTGGGTTTGCCTAGATCAGTGTCTGAGGTGGCATATCCCCACAGACAGTTCTGTTACATTGAACTAAATATGATGTTTCAAGCAACTGTTAGTTTCATAATGAGGCATTCAGCCAGGCTTTGGGTATTTATGTTGGTTATCACATTTTTATTGGTTTATGCAAGAACTGGGGAAATGCATGCCCTGGTGCCTGTGGGGGTCAGAGGTCAGCATGCAGGGGTGAGCACCCTCAGCCTAGAGGGTCCCTCCCTAGAGCAGGCTCAGGTCCTCAGGCTCAGGCAGGAGCCCTCCCCTCCCTTCTCTTTCCTCCCTCTCCTCTCCTCTCCTCTCCTCTCCTCACCTCTCCCCTCCCCTCACTTCCCCTCCCCTCTTCTCCCCTCCCTTCCCCTCCCCTCCCCTCTTCTCCCCTCCCTTTCCCTCCCCTCCCCTCCCTTCCCCTTCCTTCCCCTCCCCTCTTCTCCCTTCCCCTCCCCTCTTCTCCCCCCTCCTCTCTTCTCTCCTCTGTTCCCCTCTCTCTTCCTCTTCCCTTTCTTCTTTTCCTTCCTATATATTTCTTCCCTCCTTCCCTCTTGAAGAGTTTGCGAGCAGCAGCAGCAGCAGCAGCAGCAGTAGCAGCAGCAGCGGCAGCGCCTGCACAGCTCTTCCGTATACTGCCTGTAAAGAGGAAAGTGTAGGTCCGTGAAGCGGCTGCGGTCCAGCAACAGCCTATAACAGCGTGTTTTCCCGAGTCTGCTCTGTATTCCTCTCCAGCTCCTTGCTGTGTCCTGTATCATGGTATCAATGCAAAGGCTCCTGCTGGGTTTTGAATCCCCCTCTCCCCTTCTCTCCATAGCCTACATAAAAGGTGGTTGGATCCTTAGGAAAGCCTGGAAGATTTACAATAAGTGCTACGCGGACATCAACGCCCTTCAGGAGCTGTATCAGAAGAAGCTGGCGGAAGAGCCCTTGTCTTCTGACGCTGCAAATGATAACCACGTTGTGGCCGAAGGGGTGACTGAGGAGTCTCTAAGCAGACTGAAAGGTGCTGTGAGCTTTGGATACGGCCTTTTTCACCTTTGCATATCCATGGTGCCCCCAAACCTGCTCAAAATCATCAACCTGCTGGGCTTTCCTGGAGACCGCCTACAGGGCCTTTCTTCACTGACGTATGCGAGCGAAAGTAAGGACATGAAGGCCCCTTTAGCTACGTGAGTAGCTATATTGCACTGCTTTGGTAGATAATGTAGTATTGGAAGTAGGTGAACAGCACTGCAGACTTTGAGAGCGACTTCAGGGGAAATGCTGCTTGGTTGACAGTGGTGCCGTGCCTGCCCTGCAGTGTCAAGGAGCGTGCTCTCTGCTCTGGTGACAGATAGTCCTGTTAGCCTGAAATCTCCTGAAGCCTGTATTTGTTAGTTCCTTATTTTTTTATGTCTGTACATGTGTATGCGCGTGTGCGCGTGTGCTTGTGTGTGCGTGTGTGTGTGTGTGTGTGCGTGCGTGCGTGCGTGCGTGCGTGCGTGCGTGTGTGCGCGTGCGCGCGCACGCGCGTGCGCGGGGGTGTGTGTGTGTTGCACCTGTATATGGAGACTGAAGGACAACCTGGGGCGCCATCCTCAGCATCTCTCAGTGGCTTAGAGCTGACCACGACCGCAGTCCAGGCTGGCCGGCCTGCCGGAACCTCCCTGCCCCCACCCCCACCCCCACCCCGCACATGTGCTACCAGGCCCATATCTTTGTGTGGATGCTGGGGATTGACCTTACATCCTCATTCTCGGGGAGTTGGCACTTTCCCAGCTGAGCCCTTTCCCCTGCCGGCCCCAAGTCCAGTGTTGTACACGGTGAGCTGACCCGCTGTCCAGCGTCCAGTTTTCACAAGTTTTTTACCTTTCCCACAGTCTCTCAGATGTACATTTCTGATTTTAATTGAATTTGAGGTCAAATTTTGTGTGGTTCTGAAATTTTTGTTCTTACAAACAATGCAAATATTGAATAATAATCTTCCTTGGTGAATCTAGTTACTTGGTATAGATGTAGTTTAGATGTCTCCTAATATCCCTCTAAATTGCATCATGTTAAAATTAAAATGATTAAAAAGTGTTTTCTTTTAAAAAGGACATGTTATTAACATGTAGGTGGGGTTGGGGTGGGCCTGGAGACGTGGTTTAGCAGTTAAGAGCACTTGATGCTCTTATAGAGGAGTCAGGTTTAATTCCCAACTCCAATATGGCAGCTCACAGCCTTGGGTGACTCCAGTTCCAGAGGATCTGATGCCCTCTCCTGGCCGCCATGGGCACTGCACAGTATAATAAACTACATTGCATGCCGACAAAACACCCACACACATCGAAAGAAAGAAATCTTAACATTTTCATCTGGAGAACAAGCACCGTTCTCATTTTAAGCTGTCTGACCAGGTGCTGGTCTTGTTTGTCTGAGGAGACACTGTCTCGGCAAACATGTTTCCCTGCTCTATGACGCCACACGAGACCTCAGTGAGATGCAGTCCTGCGGTTGCCGGCAGGTGACAGCTGTGACCCTCACAGTCACTAAGGACTACAACTAGTGACCTTTACTAATTAGTATCATTAACAAGTTTGTGTGGGTATTTTTTGCTTATGGCTTGGTATTGTTTTGTGTTTATCTTAGAAAAGGGGATTGGAATTAATTCTACAGATTGATGTGTTCTCCATAAGGCGATTAGATTCACCGGCACACTGGATGGAACGTTCACATGAAAGGATTTGATGTGCTGGTTAAATGCCCGCGCATGTTTATTAAAGCAGAGCTCAATGGTGACTCTACTCTCTGTGTGCCTAGTCTAATTTAACTAACTCGAACTGTTCAAATAATTTTAGATAATTTATTTATAGTGTTTAACATCTTCAAAGGCTAGGGAAAGGACCTTTAATCTGTTCCTCTCGGTATTTTAATGATTATAAATAATATGTAGTGTATTCTACATTTAAATCTAGACTCCGTGGCTGATAGCATGATTTTGTTGTTGTTGTTGTTGTTGTTGGGCTCTGACTGTGTAGTCCTTGCTGTGTAGACCAGGCTGCCTGGGACACACACACACAAGCCTGCCTTCCTTGTCTGCCAGTGCTGCAGTTAGGGTGTCCACTGCTTGTACCCTGATTTTTATACACACAGCAGGAGCCACATAAATGTAAGGGCTTTTATTATAAAGAGACAGCACATTGGTGGTGAGCGGCTCCGATCTGTGGGCAGAGTGAGTGAGGAGTAGAATCCAGCTGCTTCCGTTCGTAACAGCATCGCCGGACGCTCCGGGAGAGCTACCTGCTTCTGCTGTGTGCTCCCGTCACAGAACTGCAGGCTGGCTGACATCTCGTGCTGTAACACATCCATTTCCCAGATAGAGACAGAAGTAGAAATGGGGAAGCACTCAGATTGCACTTTTTGGAATATAGCAATGCTGGGAAAAGTCAGTTTCTGAAGAGCGTGTACTGATTTTTATTTTGAAAACAGAAGCCATGTCTGTGAAGTCTTGCTCAAGGCCTGGCTCTTTCCCTGTCTCCCTGCAGATTAGCCCTGCTGTGGTACCACACTGTGGTCCGCCCGTTCTTTGCCTTGGACGGCAGTGACAACAAAGGGGGCCTGGACGAAGCTAAGGCAATTCTTCTCAGAAAGGAGTCTGCTTACCCCAACTCTTCCCTCTTCATGTTCTTCAAGGGACGGATCCAGCGGTTAGAGGTATGGCCGGCCCCTTCCTCAGCATTTTAAGTGAACTTCTGACCCGTGCCTGTTTGCTGTTCAGGGGCACCGTGTACCTACCAGAATACCATTGGCCCAGGTACATTGTGTCTCCTGGTGACACCTCCAGGTCACAGAAAAGAGTAATGGGGTCCAAGAGGGCTTCTGACCACTTCCTGAGATTTCCCCCATATGAGCCCAGGCGACCTCTCCAAACCCAGACTGTGCCCTGACTGGGCAGGGCCACACTTCTCCTTGTCTCTCGCCTTGTTCAGGGGAAGGAGGGTTTGCAGAGACATGTGGATGAAGGTGGCTGCTCTCACCGCCTTGTCTTACCAATTGCTTTCAAATGAGGCAGCTGGGAGCACCACAGGCTCTGCCCTCCAGCTGCATGCACCGGAAGTCAGCCTTAAGCAGCCCCAGGAGGTGTGTGGGGTTTGCTGCCTGTGCTCTGCTTCCCGGGTGTGGGGTGGTTTGGTGGTGTTACAGTATCGCAGTATTACAGTGTCACACAGAAGCCTTCTGCGGTCATCTGCTCTCCTCCGTGCAGTGGCTCTTACATCTGAGCACTGTGGAACAGTCCTCCAACCCTGGCTCTCCCTGTACTGAAGATCCTGGGCTCTGTGTTTCTGTGATGTTAGCTTAGTGCTTTGTGAGCGTGCGCACGCACATGATGTGGGGGCCCTGGGCCGTGCTCTGACACGTGTGCGGAGGTCACAGGGCACCATCATAGAATCAGTTCTCATACTTGAGCTCAGATTCCTGTTGCCAGCAGGGCGAGTGCCTTTGCCCCAGCTGCCTCCCCGGCAGGGCTCTGCCTTTCTGTTGGACCGTGCTGCTGGGAGAAACCTTTGGTCTGCACTGGGAGTTGAATCCAGGCCTTGTTCGTGTTGTACGTTAAGCAGGTGCCCTACCACTGAACAGCAGCCTCAGTTCACTCTGTGGCTTTAATTCTTCAAGCCCCAGGTATTGTATACAAAGAAAGTATGTTTTGCAAATTGCTGTGTAGCCCAGGTTGGCCTGGAACTCACCATAGCCCAGGCCAGCCCTTACCTTGCTTTAATCCTCGCCTTGCCTTGCCTTCCTAAGTATCAGGGTCACAGGCGCCCCACCACGCCTAAGCATGAGCTTCCACTGGAAATTCAATTGTGAAGCACAGTAGAAATGCACACATTTGATTCCTTACGCTGTGGCTCAGGGAGTCTCCCCCTCACTGTCGGACGCTCTTCCTGTGGCTCAGGCTTGGGAGCCTAGAACCCTCCTCCCTCCTTTCCTGCTCTGTGGCAGCTGGGATGCGGGCGGCCTCCATAAGCGCACATGCCGTGAGGCTTGCTCCTGTTGGGAGAGCTGTTTGGTAGAGATGCGGAGACGTGGCCTTGTTGGAGGAAGTGTGTCTCTGGGAGCGGGCTTTGAGATTTCGAAAGACTGGTGTCTTTCCTAAGCTCTAGGCCTCCTGACTGAGCCAAGATGTGGGCTCTGGCTCACACCCCTGCCACCATGCCTTCGCTCTGCCGTCGCGGACTCCAACCCTCGGGGCCACAAGCCCAGCTAAGTGCTTCCTTGATAGGTTGGTTTGGGTGTGGTGTTTGTCATAGCAATAGATAATAGAAAATAATGATCCAGTGCCTGTGCATCTAGGACTGCTCATTAGGGTTCTTCTCTTTCAAACATGGGGCCTCAGGCCTGCCTGTGGGAGTGATGCCAGGCCACTGCAGGTCCTCTGTCCCTCAGGTCCATGCAGGAAGAAACAGTAGTGAAACGGGGGATAGAAGGTGTCTTTTCCAAGGGTCATTTTCAAGATGGGAGTGTGCGTGTGTGCGTGTGTATAGGTATCTGTGTGTGTGTATGTGTGTGTGTGTGTGTGTGTGTGTGTGAGAGAGAGAGAGAGAGTGTGTGTGTGTGTGTAGGTGTATCTGTGTGTGCCTGTGTATGAGTGTGTGTGTGTGGATGGGGGTGTGTGTGTCTGTGCCTGTGTATGAGTGTGTACGTGTGTGAGTGTGTATGGATGTGTGTGGGTATGGGTGTGTGTATAGGTATCTGTGTGTGTGAGTGTGTGTGAATAGGTGCATCTGTGTGTGCCTGTATATGAGTGTGTGTGTGGATGGGGGTGTGTGTGTTTGTGCCTGTGTATGAGTGTGTACGTGTGTGAGTGTGTATGGATGTGTGTGGGTATGGGTGTGTGTATAGGTATCTGTGTGTGTGAGTGTGTGTGAATAGGTGCATCTGTGTGTGCCTGTGTATGCGTGTGTGTGTGTGTGTGTGTGTGTGTGTGTGTGTGTATGGGTGTGTGTGTGTGTCTGTGCTTGTGTATGAGTGTGTGTGTGTATGTGTGTGTGTGTGTGTGTGTGTCTGTGCCTGTGTATGAGTGTGTGTGTGGATGGGTGTGTGTGTGGATGGGTGTGTGTGTGTGTGTCTGTGCTTGTGTATGAGTGTGTGTGTGGATGGGTGTGTGTGTGTCTGTGCCTGTGTATGAGTGTGTGTGTGTATGTGTGTGTGTGCCTGTGTATGAGTGTGTATGTGTGTGAGTGTGTATGGATGTATGTGTGTGGATGTGTGTGTGTGCCTACATGTGAGTGTGTGTAGAGATGTGTGTGCCTGTGTGTGAGTGTGTGTGCAGATGTGTGTATGTGTGCCTATGTGTGTGTGTGCAGATATGTGTGTGTGCCTGTGTATGAGTGTGTCTGTGAGTGTGTGTACAGATGTGTGTGTTAGTGTATATGTCTTTTTGTGCCTGTGAATGTATGTGTGTATGTGTGTGAGTGTGTGTGTGTATGTGTGTGAGTGTGTGTGCAGGTGTGTGTATGTGAGTGTGTGCAGATGTGTGTGTACCTGTATGTAAGTGTGTGTACGGATGTGTGTGTGGATGTGTGTGCGCGCACCTGTGTGTGCCTGTGTGTGTGTGCCTGTGTGTGTGTGTGCACATGTGCAGGAAGGTATGCATGTGAATGCTAGTACCTTTGGAATCTAGAAGCATTAGATCTCCCTGAAATGCAGTGCCAGGAGGCTGGGTGCCACCTCAGGGGACTGGCAGTTCAACTTGTGTGCTCTTAGAGCAGTGCATGTCCTTGTAACTCTGAGCCATCTCTAGCCCCTTGATTATTTTTAAAGTATTAAGGGCAGTCCATATTTTAACAAACTGTCTTTGTATTTCTCTAGGTTTTTTTCCCTTTAAGAAATATAGATTTGTACATTCTCCATTTTGTTCAGCATTAGCAATCAAAATTGCGTGAGTATATGTGTGTGTGAGTATATGTATGTGTATATATATACACACACACACATACATATACACACATATGTACATACATATACATATATATTTGGTTCTGTGTATGCTTTCCTACTTTGTGAATACTTTCATAGTTAATATAATATGATGACTTAGTAATAGGACTTTTTTTTAGTATTATTTATCTCCAAGTAAATGTCCAACTACCCAAGTGGATGGCAAACATTCTGTAGGCTCTTATTTTGAAAGCATCCCCTGCACTCTTGCTCATACTTGTGACTATGTCCTGCATGAGAACTTTGTGTTTCATGTTTGAAAGTGGAATTCCTGGCCTAGTCCTACTGTGCAAATTGGCCTACTGTGCAGGCTTATTAAGCAGTCAAGGGAGTCACTGTGTTGGGCTCCTTCTTATGGCCCCCGGCATTGGCTCCTCTCTCGCTCTGGAGAGATGGAAGGACTGATTGAGAGGCTCACGTGTGGCAGTGTCCCGGAGCAGATAAGTATTTGTTTTTATTTTATGTGTATGAGTGTTTTGCCTACATATGTCGGAGCACCCAGTACATGCAGTACGTGCCCTGGGAGACCAGATGGGCATCAGATCCCCCTCTGGAAGCAGAGCTACAGAAGGTTGTGAGCAGCCTGTGTGGGAACTGTAAGTCAGGGTCCTCTGAAGAGCCACCAATGGCAGTGGCAGAAGGCACCCTCTCTACGTCACATGAGCTGTGCCACTCAGTTCCTGAGAGCCAGAATCAGCCTGACCGCCTGAGGCTCGCTGATAGTTTAGGCAGTGCAAACAGAGCAGCACTCTGTTTATATGTAGGTCTGTATAAGTGCATACAACATACTTGAGTATGACACACACATGTATAGACATAAAGTCCATGTAGCAGGAGAGATGGCTCAGACATTACGGACACTGCCTACTTTTGTGGGGACTAGGGTTAAGTTCCCAGCACCCACATCAGGGAGCTCACAGTCCGCCGTAATTCTAGCTCCAGGGGATTCTAAGCCTTCATCTGGTCTCCACAGACAACTGCATTGCATGCATGTGCACATGTACACACACACAAGAATGATAAGGCAAACGCACAGGCGGTGCTCTGCTTCTGGAACTTTCCTGTGTAACCCTTGGGGAAGTGTTGTAAGAGGCAGTGCTCTGCCCGCCTGACCTGCTGTCTTTTGAACTCCGCCAGAGCCCCTTCCCACTGAGCAAGGCACAGTGAGGGACAGCCGCCTCCCAGTGGTGCTGGCAGGGCCTCCTTTGGTGGCTGACCCTTCCTTCCTGGCACCTGGTGTCCCAGTTCCCTCCTGGAGGGTGAAGACCAGATGCTTACCTCTGGTCCCTAAAGCTCTGCGTCAGAGGATCTCCCCACGCACCGCCCACTGGAGCGTGACCCCTGCCGGCTCTGCCCCTTTGGGCGGCTCACTGTGTCACAGGAGCATGTCCTAGTTAGATGCAGCTATCAACCTGACACGGCCCAGGAGGAAAGCTCCACTGAGGAATTGCTGAGACCAGATCGGCATATCTGTGTCCCTGTCTGTGAGGGGTGGGGACATGTTGGTTGTTGACTGATGTGGGAAGGCCCATCACCAGGAGGGGCACCCCTCCCTATCCAGGTGCCCCTCAGCTGAATGGCAAGGCTGACTAAGCGTAAACTTCTGAGTGAGCCAGCAAGCCACAGTCCTCAATGGTTGCACTTCCTGTCCCTGCTGAACCCCTCAGTGACGTGATGGACTGTGATCTGGAAGGGTGAGCCAGATGAACCCTGCCCTCCCCAAGCTGCTTTGCGTCAGAGTGCTGTAACACAGCAGCAGAAAGGAAAGTGGGGCATGAGGGGCTTTTTAACGCGGCTACAACACTTTCACTCTATACTTCTGTTTAGATTAATTTTATATCGATGCCACCCAAAGATGACAGGTCCGGGCTGTTGTTTAGCCTACTTGCTTATGATCGCAGCAGGGACAGAAAAATGGGCGTTGATCCCCGTGATGATTCATTCATCAGATAGAGAAAAGAGGAGGCCTGAAGGGCTCATGGGAGCAGGGACCAGGGCAGAAGGACCTCTGTCCAAACGCGGTGCACGCCTGTTATCAGAACCCTCTGTTGAAGGGCAGCCTGCCCTGTCATCATGACATAATGTTGTTATTTATAGAATCAGGAAAGAGGCAATGCAGGAAGAGAGCTAATTCCCCAAGTTCGATTAATTGTCATCTTCTTTTCCTCCAGCCTACACACACTTCTCTTAATTACCTTAAGGACCCCCCACACACCCCCCAAAAAAAACCCAGGACTGCCATTTATTCTTAGAAGTACAGAAAGCATTATCGATCTCATCTGATGTGGGGGAGATGGATAGACACACCTGCCCCCGCATCCAAGTGAGATGAGAGCACATTGTTTTAAAGAAAACGAAAATTCACTGTTAGGAGAAGGTAATAGTAACCCACATTGTTTAGATAAAATGTGTTTGCTGCTTTCTTCACCCCAGCTGGACAAGCTGGGGACCTGGTTCCTGTCTCTGGGCTTCCTAAGTGCTCCTAGCTTCTGTTTGCTGCATCCACTGTGGTCCTAGGGGAGAGTCGATGCACTCTCTCTGGATGCCTTGGTAATGGCGTTGCTGCAGCCATCTTCTGCATAGCAACGCGAGTGCTGAGTCACAAGTCTACTACCACAGTGTGTCTGTCTGTCTGTGTGCCACTTACGGCAAGCAGCTCCTCTACTGCCACAGTGTGTCTGTCTGTCTGTGTGCCACTTACAGCAAGCAGCTCCTCTACTGCCACAGTGTGTCTGTCTGTCTGTGTGCCACTTACAGCAAGCAGCTCCTCTACTGCCACAGTGTGTCTGTCTGTCTGTGTGCCACTTACGGCAAGCAGCTCCTCTACTACCACAGTGTGTCTGTCTGTCTGTGTGCCACTTACGGCAAGCAGCTCCTCTACTGCCACAGTGTGTCTGTCTGTCTGTGTGCCACTTACGGCAAGCAGCTCCTCTACTGCCACAGTGTGTCTGTCTGTCTGTGTGCCACTTATGGCAAGCGGCTCCTCTTGTTCCACAGATATGCAAGCACACAGTGCATGTTCACACACAAGCACACACGTGCATATGCATTCACACATGCACATTGTGAGTGCCCACTGGCTGTCCTGGAACTCGCTCTGTAGACCAGGCTGTCCTCACACCCACAGAGCTCTGCCTGCCTCTGCTCCCCGAGAGCTGAGATGAAAGGTGTGTGGCAACACTGCCCAGCTTTACACACATTTATTTTAAGATAACCAAAATAATAAAATGTTAAGATTTAAAAAATCCCAGTTATGACTAATCTCTAAGCTATTTTACTTAAGTTATTTTGTAGCCTGTAACACGCACACATGAAGTCTCATTGATTTTACATATAAACCTGATGTTCATATGTGTTGACATAGTCTTTAGAAATAACCAGCATGCAGATAGACTATTACAGTTCCCTTATGTAGTAATCCATCATTTCTGGTTGCACAGTAGTTATTGCTGTGACATTGACCATTGTTTCCCAGTGCTGGGGTGACAGGAAGTACTGCCACTGAAGCGCCTTAGCATAGTAGCTTCTCTCTCTCTCTCTCTCTCTCTCTCTCTCTCTCTCTCTCTCTCTCTCTCTCTCTCTCTCTCTCTCTCTCTCTCTCTTTCTCTCTCTCAGTATCTATAGGTATAACTCTACAGGCATTGTTAGAACCAGAGAGCAGTAACTGCTGTATAGTTCTTGTTAAATGAAGAGAGATTCTATTTAGGTAGTATGCGACTGGCCGCTCCCCACTGTAGCAGTTTGTACACTTTTACAGCGATGGTTTATGGCGGCAACATTCTACCCCTGCTGTGTGTGTGTGTGTGTGTGTGTGTGTGTGTGTGTGTGTGTGTTGCTAGGGAATGCATAGGTATACAGATGCACATGGAGCCAGGGTTGATGGTGGCTGTCTGCCTCAGTTACTTACCACCTGTCTTGACACAAGGTCTCTCACGGACTCTGGAGCTCAAAGATTGAGCTAGGTTGGCTGGCTAGTGAACTCCTAGGCTCCTCTTGTCTATACTTCCCTGGGACCTGAGTTACAGGCTTGGCCCATCATGCCTGGTTTATTTACAGTTGCTGCTGATTGAACTCAGATCCTTCTGGTTATGTGACAAGCACTTTATTGAGTCAGCCAAGTCCCCAGGTCATTTCTCTTCTGCCTCTTACAACCCTGGTGATGCAGGGTGAGGCAGTTTGAAGATAGCACATACATTTCATGTGTTAGAAGACCCAGCATTAGCAAGAAGGCATTGTTCTTTTAATTATTGTCAAACCCTGAGCAGAGTCCCAGTACAGTTCTCAGAACTGCAGCTTGAAGACTGGGGTGTCTCTCAACAGTGGGGTGTGAGTATGATGCCCTGGGCTCTGTCCCCTCCAGTGCACAAAACAACCCAGCAATGCCTTTCTGCAGAGGCAGACAAACTGGCCTAAATTCAGGGACTCAGGGTAGCCAGAATAGTCTGGGAAGAGAAGATCAAGGTTGGACGACTTTCTGCAGAGTAATCCAATATGGTTTGGCACTGATGTAAGAGTCAGCATAAGCATCAATGAGAAGGAAGCCTCCCCTTTATGGTCAGTTGACCTTTGACAAGGGCACCAAGACCGACCAGTGGCCAAACAAACAAAACATGTCTTCGGCAATGGGTGCTACAACAGCCAAACACACGGGTGAAAGAATTTCGCTGGGCAGCTATTTCACCTTCTACATAAAATTCACTCACAAAGGGCAGCTCTAAATGTAAAATCAAACACCTCTTGGCTTAGGTGGTGGTTTATTCATGCTCGTGTCATGAACACTGAAGGAGTGAAGCAACAGCTGAGATTTGGGGAGGGGGGGGACTTTGTAAGTTATGCATTCAAAGGAGGACTGTGTCCAGAAATGGTATTAAAATTCAGAATAAAAGGATTAATTACCCAGTTTGAAATTGGCATCAGCACTTCTCCTTGGAGTATACGTACCGAGAGAGGTTGGCAGTGTTGGCTGATGCCAGTGGCACAGCCTCTTAAGTTCCCATGGCCACGGCGGCCCCCAGATGGCCCATAGTGAGTACTCGTTGAGATACAAAGGCAGATAGGATGCTTAGTGTCGAAAGTCATTTAAAACTGTCCATCAGATCCAGTGGGAGGTAGGACTTCACACCCACCAGGCAGTGTGTAGCAACACTGCAAGAAACAGCAAGAGTCAAATGTTGGTGTGGCTGTGGAGAAACCAGAACCCTCATTCGTTGCTGGTGGGAACGCAAAGTGGGACTGCTACTCTGGAAAGCACCTGAACTCCTTCTCAAAGCGTTAAGCTTTGGTTTTAACTACACAGCTCAGCAGTTCTTGGAATATACTCAAGAGAAATGAAACTATAAATTCCATATTATTTATTATCTTTAATAGTAAAAAAAATAAAATCGACCGAGGCCAGTGTCTGTCCGCAGGAGAAAGGAGAAGCATGTGGGTACATCCATCCTAGCCTGTAATCCAGCACTAGAAAGGAAGCAGTATGTGGAATTCAGGGTGTGCTGCCGGCGGTCCATGCAGGCCCAGGGGTGCACGGTTGTAAGACCAGAGGGTGTGCAGTTACCGAGGTTCAAGATGAAGATGAGGAAACTGTTCTGCATTGAGGTGGTGCTTGTGCACCCGTGAGTTTACAAAGGCCTTGGCCGACACCTGATGACATCCCCCCACGGTGCCGTTGCATCCAGGGACCCCATTGAGGCCACTTTCCTGACTATGCCCGGCTCTGTTCTCTGTCTTGTCCATCTTGAATCCCAGGCTTCCGAGAGCCGCAGCTTCGTTCCTAAGCCAGTATGTTTACTGTTGCTTCGTTTCCTGAGCTCATTCTTGGCATTCTCCTGGCAATTATTTTTAATTCTTTGATGTCATCTTTAACATGAACACATCTTTTTTTCAGTTTTCTGCTTTTTCTCCATCATGTCAAAAAGAAGCATTCTGGTATAGTAGAGAAAATGTTGGTTAGGATTGTCTCTACAAGGACTTGTAGGTTGGGAGTATAGCTCAGTGGACAGTGCCTGGCCAGAATGTATAAGGTCTGGGTTCAACACCTCTTATTCCTCCAGTTTTTGGCCATGCCTAGATTTTTAAAGTATTTATTTTTTTTAAAGATTTATTTATTTATTTTAGGTATGTAAGTACAATATAACTGTCTTCAGACCAGGAGAGGGCATCAGATCCTATTACAGATGGTTGTGAGCCACCACGTGGTTGCTGGGAATTGAACTCAGGACCTTTGGAAGAGCAGTCAGTGCTCTTAACCACTGAGCCATCTCTCCAGCCCCCTACTTATCATCATCATCATCATCATCATCATTGTGTACATGAGTGTTTGTGTATGTGTGCGTGCGTGTGTGTGCACACATGCACATAACTGCTATCACATGTATGTGGTGGTCACAGCATACCCTTGTAGACTTGGTTCTCTCCTTCTGTTATCATACAGGGGTCAAACTTAGGTCACCGAGCTGCCAAGACAAGTGCTTTCACCTGCTGAGCCTCTTGGCCGGCTCCTGGCCTGCAGTTGGATCCCATGTGTTATCTATGTAAAGAAGACTCTACCTGCTACCCTACGGATGCCAGCCTCCAGCACTGCCACTCAGGCAAGGAAAGCGTTGAGCGCATGGAGTCACATTCATTAGTGTCCCTCTCCCACTTGAGTTGTGAGTCCCAGGAAAAAGCATTCTCTGTCATACATGTTCCGCAATCCATATGCCTGACTGCTGGGAGACAAGGGCCTCCTGTGCGAGATGCCCACTTCATCATACATGTTCCACAAATCATATGCCTGACTGCTGGGAGACAAGGGCCTCCTGTGTGAGATGCCCACTTCATCATACATGTTCCACAAATCATATGCTTGACTGTTGGGAGACAAGGGCCTTCTGTGTGAGATGCCCACTTCATCATACATGTTCCACAAGTCATATGCCTGACTGTTGGGAGACAAGGGCCTCCTGTGCGAGATGCCCACTTCATCATACATGTTCCACAAGTCATATGCCTGACTGCTGGGAGACAAGGGCCTCCTGTGCGAGATGCCCACTTCATCATACATGTTCTGCAATCCATATGCCTGACTGTTGGGAGACAAGGGCCTCCTGTGTGAGATGCCCACTTCATCATACATGTTCTGCAATCCATATGCCTGACTGTTGGGAGACAAGGGCCTCCTGTGTGAGATGCCCACTTCATCATACATGTTCCACAAGTCATATGCCTGACTGCTGGGAGACAAGGGCCTCCTGTACGAGATGCCCACTTCATCATACATGTTCTGCAATCCATATGCCTGACTGTTGGGAGACAAGGGCCTCCTGTGCGAGATGCCCACTTCATCATACATGTTCCACAAGTCATATGCCTGACTGCTGGGAGACAAGGGCCTCCTGTACGAGATGCCCACTTCATCATACATGTTCTGCAATCCATATGCCTGACTGCTGGGAGACAAGGGCCTTCTGTGTGAGATGCCCACTTCATCATACATGTTCCACAAATCATATGCCTGACTGTTGGGAGACAAGGGCCTTCTGTGTGAGATGCCCACTTTATCATACATGTTCTGCAATCCATATGCCTGACTGCTGGGAGACAAGGGCCTCCTGTGTGAGATGCCCACTTCATCATACATGTTCTGCAATCCATATGCCTGACTGCTGGGAGACAAGGGCCTCCTGTGTGAGATGCCCACTTCATCATACATGTTCCACAAATCATATGCCTGACTGTTGGGAGACAAGGGCCTCCTGTGTGAGATGCCCACTTCATCATACATGTTCCACAATCCATATACCTGACTGCTGGGAGACAAGGGCCTCCTGTGCGAGATGCCCACTTCATCATACATGTTCCACAAATCATATGCCTGACTGTTGGGAGACAAGGGCCTCCTGTGCGAGATGCCCACTTCAGCTCATACATGTTCTGCAATCCATATGCCTGACTGTTGGGAGACAAGGGCCTCCTGTGCGAGATGCCCACTTCATCATACATGTTCTGCAAATCATGTGCCTGACTGTTGGGAGACAAGGGCCTCCTGTACGAGATGCCCACTTCATCATACATGTTCCACAAATCATATGCCTGACTGCTGGGAGACAAGGGCCTCCTGTACGAGATGCCCACTTCATCATACATGTTCCGCAATCCATATGCCTGACTGTTGGGAGACAAGGGCCTCCTGTGCGAGATGCCCACTTCATCATACATGTTCCACAAATCATATGCCTGACTGCTGGGAGACAAGGGCCTCCTGTGCGAGATGCCCACTTCATCATACATGTTCCGCAATCCATATGCCTGACTGCTGGGAGACAAGGGCCTCCTGTGCGAGATGCCCACTTCATCATACATGTTCTGCAATCCATATGCCTGACTGTTGGGAGACAAGGGCCTCCTGTGCGAGATGCCCACTTCATCATACATGTTCCACAAATCATATGCCTGACTGTTGGGAGACAAGGGCCTCCTGTGCGAGATGCCCACTTCATCATACATGTTCTGCAATCCATATGCCTGACTGCTGGGAGACAAGGGCCTCCTGTGCGAGATGCCCACTTCATCATACATGTTCTGCAATCCATATGCCTGACTGTTGGGAGACAAGGGCCTCCTGTGTGAGATGCCCACTTCATCATACATGTTCTGCAATCCATATGCCTGACTGCTGGGAGACAAGGGCCTCCTGTGCGAGATGCCCACTTCATCATACATGTTCCACAAATCATATGCCTGACTGCTGGGAGACAAGGGCCTCCTGTGCGAGATGCCCACTTCATCATACATGTTCTGCAATCCATATGCCTGACTGCTGGGAGACAAGGGCCTCCTGTGCGAGATGCCCACTTCATCATACATGTTCCGCAATCCATATGCCTGACTGCTGGGAGACAAGGGCCTCCTGTGCAAGATGCCCACTTCAGCTCCACTTCTGTCAGTGGAGGATTTGGTGACTTCTTTTCCAAGAGACCTTACACTTTTCAGGTAGAGACAGAAGAACTGACTGCTCTAGCCTTTTTTCAGACATGTTCAGGTACTTAGTACCTTTGGTGTCATAGACCTGCTGAGGGATGTCATGAAAAACAGCCATGTCCACACAAAAACAGTATGAATGTGTGACGGGGGCAATCATGGCAGGAACTCAAAGGACTACTGTCAGTCTCCTGGAGGCTACGGTACTTGACTAATGACCCTACTCTCACCCTTCTTGCCTTAGAGTCTGTTCTTAATATGTCTGTCACACATATGACTCACGTGTAACATGTAAAGTTTAAATCACATCATAAAAAACAAAATTCTGGGCTAGAAATAAGCTAAGAGACCTCGTTGCTCCAAGGTCTGGGTTGGTCCCCTGAAGCCATGTTGGTGGCTATAGCTCCAGCATTTGCAAATCTGTGCACACTTGTATACATGCACATAGGCGCATACACACACACACACACACACACACACACACACGCACGCACGCACGCACACGCACACACCAAGAACAGAGTCAGTTATGGTTGTTGGCCTGGGACTCACCATATAGGCCAAGCTGGCCTCAAACTCACAGAGATCCACCTGACTGTGTCTCCCAAAAGCTGGGAGTCAAGGTATTCATGGTCACACCCATCTTAATACAGTATTCTTAAATGCTGTTTTATAAACCAATAGGGCTTAGTCAAAAAGCTCCTCATTGCTCAGCCTCGAGAGATTACTCCCTAGTGTTTCCTGTATTAAGGAAATAACTCGTAAAGACATTTTTAATGCAAGACTACCTAACGTGGACTTTTTCAAAAGTAAGGAAAGTATTAGCAAATTAAGAATCAAAACTCCCTTTCCCTTTTTGGTGAAAATGACATAGATACAAGCCATTTTTGTCAGCACAGCTTGGTAACGCCAGCCATCATTGAAGCCCCGACCAAAGCAGGCATGAGCCCTGCCTGGCTGGCTCTCCATAATTTAACTGATGCTCACAGCCTGCAAACAGAGTCTTCCCAAAGAGAGGCGTCGTCCCATGGCGTGGCTGTCTCCGTGGAAGAACCGAGGGAGAACAACGGGCGGTTTTGAGAACTTGAAGAACTAGCTTGATAGTAGATCCCTGCCTGCTGTATTCACGACTTCCCCTCCCCCAGAGCATAGCATGGCAGATGCAAGATGAGGCTCTTGGAGTCCAGAGCGCTTTGCAGACCTGCTGAGGAATGCCCAGGGGCACACTGCCAGGAATAACAGGAAGAGTGTGCTCGCAGGCGCTCGGCACAGAGGCTGCCCTTCACGGTGCCCCTGGAGGACAGGCTCAGCAGTCGGGGTCTTTGTTTGTTTCAGGGTTTTTTTTGTTTGTTTGTTTTGTTTTGTTGTTGCTGCTGTTTTAAGATATAAAACAGCTGGGCGGTGGTGGCGCACGCCTTTAATCCCAGCACTTGGGAGGCAGAGGCAGGCAGATTTCTGAGTTCAAGGCCAGCCCGGTCTACATACACACACACACACACACACACACACACACACACACACACATCCAGGCTGGCCTGGAACTGGCTGTATAACGGAGAAAGACCTGAACTTTGGGGTCATTCTGAAGAGTACACAGAGAAGGCTGGTGTGGGAGCCACAGTGCTCTGAGGAGGACTGGAAGCTTCTGTTTTTATTACAGATTTCCTTAATCTCACCTTCCTGCATGAATGTTCTGCCTAAATGTGTATGTGCACCACATGTGTACAGTGACCCCACAGGCTGAAAAGGTGTCAGATTTCTGATTCCTGAGTTATACACACACACACACAGGTGTGTGTGTGTGTGTGTGTGTGTGTATGCGCCTATGCGCATGTATACAAGTGTGCACAGATTTGTATTCTTCATTTGGGGAGCTGCCTCTCCCTTCTGAGTGCAGACATTATAAATGTGCACTGTCAAAGCTGGCTTCTGGCACTCTGGGGATGGGTCCCAGGCCTTCCTGCATGGCAAGCAGACACTACCCATTGGTATATGCCCTTAAACGTTTTTACCACACAGTTTGTTAGTGTATAATTTGCCCGACAAAATGTTGGGCTGGAGAGATGGTTTAGTGTTCTCGGGTTTGGTTCCTAGCACCCACATGGTAGCTCATAATGGTGTATAACTCAGGAATCAGAAATCTGACACCTTTTCAGCCTGTGGGGTCACTGTACACATGTGGTGCACATACACATTTAGGCAGAACATTCATGCAGGAAGGTGAGATTAAGGAAATCTGTAATAAAAGCAGAAGCTTCCGGCCCTCCTCAGAGCACTGTGGCTCCCACACCTGGTTTCTCTGTGTACTCTTCAGGCCCAATTATATATGTTACAGGTTATTTTAAAATTCAGCTATGAGTCTTGTCTCCAGTTGAGAATAATTCTCCATCCTCTGTGCTATGGTAGATATTTTAATTCACCATAAAACCCACCATAGATTATTTTTCTGTTTTAAATTATTTTGGTGAAAAATTAGTGCTCGGGCTAATTTAGAAGTCTCAATGACTCTTGGGCCATACCTTTAAGCACACACACCCCATAGGATCTTCAAGTGGTTTCTTGTATGAGAAAGAGAGATCACATTCTTCATACTTGTACCTTTTACAGGTGAATGGCCTTTGTGTGACAGGCTGCAGGCCAGATATCTCAGAGCCCTTCCACTGAGGGTGGAGAGACAGCTTGACATGGCAGCAGCCATTTTGTTCTTAGCTGCTGTCTTGTTCACTGGGTAATCAGGGTAGGCATTCTAAACCCAATAGGAGAAATGGCCTGAACATTACCTAATGGATCCTTGCTGTGCTGGCTGCAGGTTTTTTTAAAGGCTATGTCTACTCAGGTCGACGGCAGGTCACCCTTATCCAGCTTAGCACATGAATCCATTCTCCTGCCTCCTTGGCTGGCCAGCTCTCACCCTAAGGACCTCGAGGCCACCTTCTGCACAGTGCTGTATTTACCTGTCCTCAATTGGAAGCATCTTCTACAGTGTATGCTCCCCCAACACTGAGCTAAACAAAACAAGGTCTCTCTCCCTTCGAGGCTCTAGAAACAATCTGTTCCTTGACTCTGCTGTGTCCCAGCATTCCCGGGCTTGTGACCACACCCTTCTAGCCACCCTCCTACAGGTGCAGATGACAGTCTCCCTGCTCTCAGGCTTAATCTGTAAGCACTGTCCCCCCCAGAAGGCTTACTCTGCAGGTAATCAGATGAGAATTTAAATACTGGTTACTTGACTAAGGTGTTTGAGAATACACCGATGTGTGCCCTCCTGGAGAGGCTCGGGAAACATCAAGAGCTACGGTGCGGTGCGGCATCAGTGCTATTTCTTGGCTTCCGTCTTCCTTTCCTGATGGCAGTCTTATTTCACTGTGTTATAGAGGTCTAGACCCAGTTGCTGCCTGGGTGCCACTCTGCCCTCTGGAGGCCAGTGTGGCTCTGCTCACATGCTGTCGGAGACAGTGTGGTCGCAGTGACCCACTCAGAAATGCCCTGAGTGTACGTGCCCTATGTCCCTAACTAGGCAGCTAGAGATGCAGCGTCCACAGTGCTGTGATTCCTGTGCAAAGAGGTGTGCTGTGGAGAGTGAGGAGAGGATGCTGGGAAAGAACTGCTGGTCCCAAGGGAACAGCTAGGACCAGGCGTGAGAGGTGTGTGAGGGCCTGCACTCACTGCACACTCACCTTCACACTCACTTGCACACATGCTTCATGAAAGGTTTTGTCACAGAGTATTATCCCCCCATGGGAGCTTTGTCACATTGTCTTAAGGTCCCCACCAGCACAGGGCACATCACTTAAGCACAGGAAGAATGACTAAGTGAAAAATCTCTTTGTGGCTCCCCGCCAGTGTTCAATGAGGCTTTGAAGGTCAGCTTGAGTCCTTCTGACAACAAAATGGTGTGTCACATGTGAGCACTTATCTGTCAGGCTGAATATTCGTGAATGAACCATTGAGCCCACAGACTTCCTGAGTCACAGGCTGTCCCGCAGATCACCTCTGGCTCATCCCAGCCTCAGTGACCCTCGGACCCTCCCTGTTGTCCCTGCCTGACTGCCTTGTAGGAATAGAGTTGGGAGGCAGGAGAAGCAGCAGACAGCAGGCACAGGAGAGAGGGGCTGAGCAGGAGGGCACAGCCTTGGCACCACAGGGGGGAGGGTGAGCGGTGGGGTGCCCCAGCCCAGCTGGAGCAGGAAGGACTCTGCAGAGGCAGTACCCACAGAGCAGGCTGTGTGCTCCCCGGGAGGGGGCAGCACCAGTTGTTTAGATGCCTGGTACTGAAAGGCGCTTAATGCCTATTTAATGAGTCTGGACCTTTTCTGACTCCTTGGTGCCTTTTGAGAGTTCTTATCAAGATCTTATAGCCTGAGGTTAGCAAACAGAGAGAGAAATTTTTAATAGAAAAATCAGATGTACAGTGCTTCCTTCTATACATGGGGCATCTATATGTTCCAAGACCCTCTGTGACCACTGAAACCACAGAGAGCATTTTTCCTGTCCATACTTACTCAGGCCACCATTTAATGTACACATTGGGCAAAGAACAAAAGAAAACAGAATAGACTTAGCCATACTGTGTTGTGAAAATGAAAGTAATGTGTGGCCGAACCCAGATTACTCAGATCATCTCAGTGGACACACACACACACACACACACACACACCGTTTATATTTTAATATGCCTTAAACAGCTCATGGCTGGGCCACTTCCAAACCTCCACGTGGCTAACACATTCCCCCCAGCCCCCATATTTCTGAGTTATTACTTACTAAAACCTGTACTCCATCTTGACTGCACTAGACCTGCAGCCCCTCCGTCTGAGTTCCCCAGCACCTGTGTGACAGTGTTCTTGTAAGACCCGAAAGAAAAATGAGGGTGCCCCCAGCACCCCACGCCTCAGAAGGTGACACCCCAGATCACTCGTAAGAAACAGTCTTGATGCAACAGCAAGAGGATTTTTATTCCAGAGGCTCTGGGGTTCACAGCCGTACACCACGCAGGGGTAGAGGACCATGAGCCACGAGTGCAGACTCGGGACAGCTTTTATAGGTTTACAACAAAACCCGCGCATCACAAACCAATCATCCCTTAGCACCCAGAGCCTGCGCAGTGCGAGCCAATGGATTTGTACCATGCCACAGCTTCTAAGCCAATCAGTTTAAATTATCTGAGCCCGTGCTCTGAGAACCAATCAGTTTCCTATAGATGCCAGATAGCAACTAGTTAGCTCATTTCCGCTTATGGGGCCAGGGCCGCGTACACGTTTCCTGTTGTGGGACCAGGGTCACACACAGGGTCACGTACGCATTTCCTATTATGGGACCAGGGTCATGTACGCATTTCCTGTTACTGGGCCAGGATTACTTAGTAGGCACTTGGGGACCTGAGTACCTGCCACGTGCGAGCCCACAGCCCTCGTGGTGACCCCACTGGCCCAGCTGTGCTCACCCTCGCCCCAGCTGCTCCCCAGAGGCGAGACGGGAAAGGATGTTGGGTACCTTCCCAGGCCTGTGGCCCGCAGCTGGACACTGCAGGCGGGTGTGACGTGTGCACTCCTCGGCTAACAAAGAACGGGCTAAACTTCTGCTTTTTGGGGTCATTTAAGAGTTAGGCCCAGGTGATTCGTAGCCTGTAATTCTCATCTTTTCATTCTCTGTCCAGCACGCCTTAGGCATGGATGGCCACTGTTCCTTTCCCAGCATGGTGGCTCCCCTCTGCCTGCTCCTTCCTCAGTCCCCAGTCCCTCACCCAGGAACCCTAATGTCCCACCTCTATCTCCCTGCCCAGCCCTTGGCCTCCAGCAACTTTATTTATTTATTTGTTTGTTTGTTTGTTTGTTTGTTTATTTTCTATATTCTTTGTTTACATTCCAAAGGCTTTCCCCTTTCCCAGTTCCCCCCTCACCATGTGTCCCATAAGTCTTCTTCCCCCACCCCCCACCCCCCACCCCTCCCATCCCCCAACCCCACCTCCACCCCACCCCCCCATTCCCCAATCACCCTCCAACCCTTTCTCTGTTCTGGTACTCTCCTGCAAACTGGAACCAGTCTTTTGGGGACCAGTGTCCTCTCCTTCCTTCCTTCCTTCTTGGGAATCTTTTGATTTGCTAATTGTGCCTTGAGTTTTCAGAACTTCTGGGCTCATTAATATCCACTTATCAGTGATTGCATTTCATGTGTATTCTTTTGTGATTGGGTTAACTCACTTAGGATGATATTTTCCAGATCCAACCACTTGCCTACAAATTGCATGAATTCATTATTTTTAATTGCTGAGTAGTATTCCATTGTATAAATATACCACATTTTCTGTATCCATTCCTCCTTTGAGAGACATCTGGGCTCCTTCCAACTTCTGGCTATTATAAACAAGGCTGCTATGAACATAGTGGAGCATGTGTCTTTATTGTATGCAGGGGAATCCTCTGGGTATATGCCCAGGAGTGGTATGACAGGGTCCTCTGGAAGTGTCATGCCCAATTTTCTGAGGAACAGCCAGACTAATTTCCAGAGCAGTTGTACCATCTTGCAATTGCACCAACAGTGGAGGAGTGTTCCTCTTTCTCCACATCCTCGCCAGCAACTGTTGTCTCTTGAGTTTTTAATCTTAGCCATTCTGACTGGTGTGAGGTGGAATCTCAGATCTTTCACTTGTTTGGTTAGAGTCACGCCAAGGTACATTATATTGTTTGTGGCTATTTTGAAGGGTGTTATTTCCCTAACTTCTTTCTCAGCCTGCTTGTCCTTTGAGTATAGGAAGGCTACTGATTTGCTTTAGTTGATTTTATAACCAGCCACTTTGCTGAAGTTGTTTATCAGCTGTAGGAGATCTCTGGCGGAGTGTTTTGGGTCGCTTAAACTTCGACCATAAAAAAACACTTATCATCTGCAAATAATGATAGTTTGACTTCTTCCTTTCCAATTTGTATCCCTTTGACTTCCTTATGTTGTCTAATTGCTCTTGCTAGAACTTCAAGTACTATATTGAAAAGTTATGGAGAGAGAGGGCAGCCTTGTCTAGTCCCTGATTTTAGTGGGATTGCTTCAAGTTTCTCTCCATTCAGTTTGATGTTGGCTACTGGTTTGCTGTAGATTGCTTTTATTATGTTTAGGTATGGGCCTTGAATTCCTGTTCTTTCCAGGACTTTTAGCATGAAAGGATGCTGAATTTTGTCAAATGCTTTTTCAGCATCTAATGAGATGACCATGTGTTTTTTTTCTTTTAGTTTGTTTATGTAGTGGATTACATTGATGGATTTCCGTATATTGAACCATCCCTGCATCCCTGGGATGAAGCCTACATGATCATGGTGAATGATCGTTTTGTTGTGCTCTTGGATTCAGTTGGCAAAGATTTTATTTAGTATTTTTGTATCGATATTCATAAGGGAAATTGGCCTGTAGTTCTCTTTCTTTGTTGAATCTTTGTGTGGTTTTGGTATCAGCGTAATTGTGGTTTTGAAGAACGAGTTGGGCAGTGTCCCTTCCGTTTCTATTTTGTGGAATAGTTTGAAGAGTATTGGTGTTAAGTCTTCTTTGAAGGTCTGATAAAATTCTGCACTAAAACCATCTGGTCCCGTACTTTTTTTTTGGTTGGGAAACTTTCTATAACCCCTCCTATTTCTCTAGGGGTTATGGGAATGTTTAGCTGATCTAATTGATCCTGATTTAATTTTGGTATTTGGTATCTGTCTAGGAAATTGTCCATTTCCTCCAGATTCTCCAGTTGCGTTGAGTATAGGCTTTTGTAGTAGAATCTGATGATTTTTTTTAATTTCCTCAGTTTCTGTTGTTATATCCCCCTTTTCATTTCTAATTTTGTTAATTTGGATACTGTATGCATTGGTTAGTATGGCTAAGGGTTTATCTATCTTGTTTATTTTCTCAAAGAACCAGCTCCTGGTTTTGTTGATTCTTTGTATGGTTTGCTTTGTTTCTACTTGATTGATTTCAGCCCTGAGTTTGATGATTTCCTGTCTTCTACCTCTCCTGGGTGAATTAGCTTCTTTTTGTTCCAGGGCTTTCAGGTGTGCTGTTAAGCTGCTAGTGTAATTTCTCTCCAGTTTCTTTTTGGAAGCACTCAGGGCTATGAGTTTTCCTCTTAGCACTGCTTTCATTGTGTCCCATAGATTTGGATAGGTTGTACCTTCATTTTCATTGAAGTCTAAAAAGTCTTTGATTTCTTTCTTCATTTCTTCCTTGACCAGGGTGTCATTGAGTAGAGTATTGTTCAGTTTCCATGTGTATGTGGGCTTTCTGTTGTTTTTGTTGCTATTGAAGACCACTCTTACTCCATAGTGATCTGATAGGCATGGGATTAGTTCAGTTTTCTTGTATTTGTTGACATCTCTCTTGTGACCAATTATATGATCGATTTTGGAGAAGGTTCCATGTGGTGCTGAGAAAAAGGTATATTCTTTTGCTTTTGGATGAAATGTTCTCTCTCTCTCTCTCTATATATATATATATCTGTTAAATCCAATTGGTCCAAAGCTTCAGTTAGTTTCACTGTGTCCCTGTTTCGCTTTTGGTTTCCTGATTGGTCCATTGAGGATAGTGGAGTGTTGAAGTCACCCACAATTATTGTGTTAGGTGTAATGTGTGCTTTAAGCTCTAGTAGAGTTTCTTTTATGAATGAGGGTGCCCTTGCATTTGGAGCATAGATGTTCAGTATTGAGAGTTCTTCTTGGTGAATTTTTCCTTTGACCAGCAAGAAATGACCTTCTGTGTCTCTTTTGATGACTTTAAGTTGGAAGTCAATTTTATCTGATATTAGAATTGCTACTCGGCTTGTTTCCTGAGACCATTTGCTTGTAATATTGTCTTCCAGCCTTTTACTCTAAGGTAGTGTTTGTCTTTGATACTGAGATGTGTTTCCTGTATGCAGCAAAATGTAGGGTCCTGTTTCCGTATACAGTCTGTTAGTCTATGTCTTCTTATTGGGGATTGAGTCCATTGATGTTAAGAGATATTAAGGAATGGTAATTATTACTTCCTGACATTTTTGACGTTATTTTTTTTTTATATTTGAGTGGTTATCTTCTTTTGTGTTTGATGAGAGGGGGTTTCTATCTTGCTTCTTCTGGGGTGTGGTTTCCTTCCTTGTGTTGGTGTTTTTCCCCTTATTATCCTTTGTGGGGCTGGGTTTGTGGAAAGATAATGTGCAAATTTGGTTTTGTCATGGAATATCTTGGTTTCTCCATCTATGGCGATTGAGAGTTTTTCTGGGTATAGTAGTTTTGGCTGATATTTGTGTTCTCTTAGAGTCTGCATGAGATCTGCCCAGGATCTTCTAGCTTTCATGGTCCCAGGTGAGAAGTCTGGAGTAATCCTGATAGGTCTTCCTTTATATGTTACTTGGCCTTTTTCTCTTACTGCCTTTAATATTCTTTCTTTGTTTAGTACATTTGGGGTTTTGATTATTATGTGATGGGAGGTATTTCTCTTCTGGTCCAGTCTGTTTGGAGTTCTGTAGGCTTCTTGCATATTCATGGGCATCTCTCTCTTTAGGTTGGGGAAGTTTTCTTCCATAATTTTGTAGAAGATATTTGCTGACCCTTTAAGTTGTATATCTTCCCTCTCATCTATGCCTATAACCCTTAGGTTTGGTTTTCTCATTGTGTCTTGGATTTCCTGGATTTCCTGGATGTTTTGGGTTACAAGCTTTTTGAATTTTGGTTTCTATGGTATCTTCAGCATCTGAGTTTCTTTCTTCTATCTCTTGTATTCTGTTGTTGATATTTGCATCTGTGGCCCCTGATTTCTTCCCAAGATTTTCTACCTCCAAAGTTGTCTCCCTTTGCGATTTCTTAGTTGTTTCTACTTCTGTTTTTAGATCCTGGATGGTTTTGCTCAGATCTTCCGCTTGCTTGTTTGTATTTTCATGTATTTCTTTAAGAGATTTTTGTGTTTCCTCTTTCATGACTTCTACTTGTTGACCCACGTTCTCCTGTATTTCTTTAAGTGATTTTTGTACTTCCTCCTTATTGGCTTCTATTTTTTGATCCATATTCTCTGAATTTCTTTAAGTGATTTTTGTGTTTGTCTTGTAAGTGCTTCTAACTTTTGATCCATTTTCTCCTGTATTTCTTTAAGAGATTTATCTATGTGTTCCGCTATCAGCATCCTGACCAGTGATTTTAGATCCAAATCTTGTTTTTCTGGTGTTTTGGTGTATCTGGGACTTACTGCTGTCGGGGAACTGGGTTCGGATGCTGCCATATTGCCTTGATTTCTGTTAGTAACGTGTATACGTTTACCTTTTGCCATCTGGTTATCTCTGGCCTTAGTTGGTCCTGTAGTCACTAGCTGGTGCTTGAACCTCCTGTGGGCTAGTAAGGCTATTTCCCCACCACTGGATGACTGGGTTTCCCCTGGCACAGATTGCTGATGTGTTGTTCTCCTCTTGCGTGCTGTTGGACCCCTGGTGTATCTTGCTCCAAGCAATGTTATATTCGGTTATCTCTGTGAACCTGATGCTGCTTGTCTTCTCTGATTCTGTTCGCTTAGTCCAGTCAGCAGCAAGGATGCTAGAGGTGGCTGCGGGGAGTGGGGAGTGCAGAGTGCGGGGTTTCCCACAAGGCAGAGAACCCTCCTGCTCTTAGATGACTGGCTAGCGGCCTGAGTCCCCAGAGATCTTAAGCTTGGGATATCTAGGGTATCTGGTTCTGCCTGCTCAATCCAAGCATCTGCCACCAAGATGGTCGCAGTTGAGTGGAGTGCAGGATTCCCCTTAGGGCGCAGAGCCCATGCCTGGTTGGGGCCCAGGAACTGCTGCTCTGCCCCGATCGCTGCCTAGCAGCCTTGAGTCCCCAGAGATCCCAAATTCTGGCTATCACAGGTACCTGGTTCAGCTTGCTTAGTCCAGACAGCAGCAAGGATACCGGCAGTGGCCGTGGGGAGTGGGAAGTGTGGCCCAGCAACTTTATTTACCAATCAAAACCAACCAGCATCTCCCCTGCAAATGTGCAGATTCTCATGCAATTTGGGGGACAAAAATAACATAATAATGCAGCATTAGACCAAACCCACAACAATGTGATCTCTTGTATGTACCTCTCAAAGTATCTTCCTATACTGTGTTCTGGTTTTAGACAGCAGTTGGCTACAGACCACTGGGACTGCAGAAAGTGGAACAGCAGATTTGGGGAGGGGAGCAGTAGGTTATCTCTCTGCTGGTGAAATGAGCTGGTTCAAACCAGATTAGATTATACCAAGGCAGATTTATTGGGAAGCTGCTCCTAGATGGACAAGTTCACTGGCCCCCAGGAAGGAGGCCAGGGTGTCATGGGGGCGAGGGTAGAAAGAGAGAAAGGGCAGGAGAGCTGAAAAGAGAGGGAGAAGGAGGGAGGGAGGGGGAAAGACGGAAGGAGGGAGGGGGAGAGAGGGAAGGAGGGAGAGAAGGAGAGGGAGGGAGGGAGGGAGGGAGAGAATATGAATTGGAGCAAGCATGAACACGTGTCTGGATTATGTAGGGGGAGACTGTGGGGGAGGGGTGGGCAGCCCAGCCCAGCCCCTGGGATTGAAGGTTGGGGGGCAGGGCCAAGGGTATGCAGGGTAAGTACTGAGGGATGATGGGAGAACTGGTGGCCAGTTCTGCTTTGATATGTAACCTATTCACCTTGGTCCCTTGTCCTGGGTCCAAAACAAAACAGGGAGAGCTCTAGAACCAGAAATGAGTAAAGCTGACATCTGGGGGCTGGTGGGTTCTACACCGCAGTGGGCAGATGCACACACTGCAGATGGAATCTGGGGCCTCAGGGCATCCTGAGTGTCGAGAGCCGAGACCAGATGACCAGAAGCAAATGAACGCCAGTTAAAACCCAGCCACGAACAGAGGGACCAGATAGGGCAAGGCTTAATGGTAGTGACTTTGATGGCTATTCCTTCTGGACCCCAACTGAAGAGTCACAAGACAGAATACAGTTCTTGTGACTGTTGAATGTGCCTGATTACAAAG